>CM053764.1:77556743-77637533 GCA_028658305.1 Pachyuromys duprasi
TTTGGTGTACAGGAGGGCTTCTGATTTTTTTGAGTTGATTTTGTATCCATCCACTTTGCTGAAGGTGTTTATCAGTTGAAGGAGTTCTCTGGTTGCATTTTTGGGGTCGCTCATGTATATTATCTTATTGTCTGCAAATAGTGATACTTTGACTTCTTCCTTTCCAATTTGTATCCCCTTGATCTCCTTTAGTTGTCTTATTGCTCTAGGTAGGACTTCAGTACTATGTTGAAGAGATATGGAGACAATGGGCAGCCTTGCCTTGTCCCTGATTTCAGTGGGATTGATTTTAGTTTCTCTCCATTGAGTTTGATGTTAGCTATAGGCTTGCTGTAGATTGCCTTTACTATGTTTAGGTATGTGCCTTCTATCCATGATTTCTCCAAGACTTTAAACATGAATGGATGTTGGATGTTGTCAAAAGCTTTTTTGGCATCTAGGGAGATGATCATGTGGTTTTTTTCCTTCAGTTTGTTTATATGGTGGATCACATTGATGGATTTCTGTATATTGAACCACCCTTGCATGCCTGGGATGAAGCCTACTTGGTCATGGTCGATATCTTTTATGTGTTCTTGGATTCGGTTTGTAAGTATTTTATTGAGTATTTTGCATCAATGTTCATAAGAGAGATAGGTCTGAAGTTCTCTTTTTTTGTTAGATCTTTGTGTGGTTTAGGTATCAAGGTGACTGGCTTCATAGAATGAGTTTGGTAATTTTCCTTCTATTTCTGTTTTATGGAATAGTTTAGAGAGAATTGGTGTTAGGAATTCTTTGAAGGTCTGGTAGAATTCTGTACTAAAACCATATGGCCTAGGGCTTTTTTTCAGAGGGAGGCTGTTGATGACTGCTTCTATTTCCTTGGGGGATATAGGTCTATTCTTTCTTTCTACCTGATCTTGACTTAATTTAGGTAGATGGAATCTATCAAGAAAATTGCCATTTCATTTAGATTTTCAAATTTTGTGGCATATAGGCTTTGGTAGTAAGACCTAAGGATTATTTGGATTTCCTCAGTGTCTGTAGTTATGTCCCCCTTTTCATTTCTGATTTTGCTGATTTGGGTAGTTTCTCTCTGCCTGTTTGTTAGTTTGGCTAGGGGCTTCTCTATCTTGTTGATTTTCTCAAAGTATCGGCTCTTGGCTTCATTGATTCTATGAATAGTTTTGTTTCTAACTGATTGATTTCAGCCCTGAATTTGATTATTTCCAGTCATCTGGTCCTCTTGGGTTTATCTGCTTCTTTTTTTTTCTAGGGCTTTTAGTTGGGCCATTAAATTGCTTGCATGAGATGTTTCAAATTTCTTCTTGAAGGCACTTAGTGCTATGAACTTTCCTCTTTGCACTGCCTTCATTGTGTCCCATAAGTTTGGGTATGTTGTGCTTTCATTTTCATTGAATTCTAGGAAGTCTTTAATTTCTTTCTTTATTTCTTCCCTAACCAAGCTGTCCTTGAGTAGCAAGTTGTTCAGTTTCCCAGTATGTGCAGACTTTTGGTGTTGATGTTGATGTTGAGGTCCAGCTTTAGACCATGATGGTCATATAGGATACAAGGGATTATTTCAATTTTCTTATATCTGCTGAGACTTGCTTTGTGACCAACTATATGGTCTATTTTGGAGAAGAATCCATGAGGTGCTGAAAAGAAGGTATACTCTTTTGATCTAGGGTGAAAAGTTCTGTAGACATCTATTGGGTCCATTTGATTTAGGGCCTCTGTAAGTGCCCTTGTTTCCCTGTTTTGCTTCTGACAGGATGGTCTGTCCCTTGGTGAGAGTGGAGTGTTTGAAGTGTCCCTCTGTTAGGGTGTAGGGATAAAAGTGTGATTTCAGCTTTAATAATGTTTCTTTTACAAATGTGAGTGGTTTTGTATTTGGTGCATAAATGTTCAAAATTGTGATGTCCTCCTGTTGGAATTTTCCTTTTCGAGAAGGAAGTGCTCCTCCTCATCTTTCTTGATTAGTTTTGGTTGAAAGTCTATTTTATTAGATACTAGGATCGCTACCCCAGCTTTTTTTCTGGGTCCATTTGCTTGAAACACATTTTTCCAGCCTTTTACTCTGAGGTAGTGTTTATCTTTGTTGCATAGGTGTGTTTCTTGGATGCAGCAGAATGTTGGATCCTATTTCTGCAACCATTTTCTTAGTCTGTGTCTCTTTATTGGAGAGTTGAGTCCATTGATGTTGATAGATAATAGTGCCCCATGACTGTTACTTCCTTTTATTGTGGAGTTGGTGGTCTTATTATGATTCATTGCTTTTTTTTTCTTTTTGTTGGGACGTTATCTGAATCCTATATTTTCTTTGATGTAGTTGTTTTCATTGAATTGAAGTTTTCTTCTAGTATCATGTGTAGGGCTGGGTTGCTCTGTAGATATTGCTTAAATTTTGTTTTGTTATGGAATATTTTTTTCTCCATCTATGTTGATAGAAAGCTTTGCTGGGTATAGTAGTCTGGGTTGGCATCTGTGTTCACTTAAAGACTGCATGACTTCTGCCCAGGCCCTTCTGGCTTTCATAGTTTCTGATGAGAAGTCTGGTGTGAGTCTGATCGGTCTACCTTCATATGTCACTTGACCCTTTTCCATTGCTGCTTTTAATATTTTTTCTTTGTTTTGTAGGTTTAGTGTTTTGACTATGATGTGACAAGAGGTATTTCTTTTCTGGTCTAGCCTATTTGGTGTTCTGTAGGCTTCTTGTATGTTCACGGACATTTATTTCTTTAAATTGGGAAAATTTTCTTCTATGATTTTCTTAAAAATATTTTCTGGTCCTTGGAGCCTGGAGTCTTCTTTTTCATCTATTCCTATTATTCTTAGGTTTCTTCTTTTCATGGCATCTTTGATTTCTTGGATGTTTTGTGTTTTGGATTTTTCTGATTTTAGTATTTCTTTGAGTGAAGAATCCATTTCAGCAAGTGTATATTCAGCTCCCACGATTCTCTCTTCCATCTCTTGTATTATATTGGTGATGCTTACCTTTTTGGTTTCTGATATTTTTTCTAAGTTCTCCACTTCAGGTTTTTCTCTTTTTGTGTTTTCTTTATAGATCCAATTCTGTTGTCATAGTTTGTACCATTTCCTTCATCTGATTGAATGTGGCTCCTATTTTTTGGTTTGTTTCCTCTCTGTATGTCTTTAATTATTCCTCTATGTGGGCAGTTATATTCTTCTATATTTCTTTGAGGGCCTTGTTCATTTCCTCTTTTTGTTCCTCTGGTACTTGCATAAGCATAGCTTTAATATTAATTTCCTGTATCTCCACTGAATTAAAATCTCCATTTCTTTTGGGTGTTTCTGGTGGTTCCATGGTGTCCTGATTTTTGTTGGGAGAGTTCTTAGGTCGACCTCTGGCCATTTGTTTATGTATAATCAAGAAGCTGTTTGTTCCTTGAAGCTGAACTTCAGACTGGAAATGTCAGTCTCTGGTATCTGGAGTATCCTTCAAGAAGATCAGGGAGTTCCAGTGGTTTGATAGGGTGTGTTGTTTCCTCAGTTGTTCCTGTGGGAGAAAAGGCTGCTGGAGCAGGTTTGTTGTTGGGGAGGGGGAATAAGTGTATGTGCATGACCCTGTGCTGGGAAGGTATCTTAAAGGGGAGTGCTAGGGGAGTGTATATGGTTAACCTTTGGGCTTTGGGAGCAAGCACAGGAAGGGATGAGGGTTCTAGAGCATTTAGCAAGTGCAGACTGCAGGCAAGCGCCTGTGCAGGGTTTCTGAATTCCCAGTGTTCTTCACTCTGTGGTGGGTACTGCAGGCTGGACTCTAAGGTCAGTGGGTGGTGCTGTGGGCAGTACATGTATTCTGTTGTGAGCTCTGTGTCTCCGGCTCTGTGCTCTGTGCTAGAAGCTGTGAGCACCGCAGGCTGGTCGCTACTCTGGTCTGGATGTTGGCACCTCACTCTGTGCCAGAGGCTGAGTGTTGTGGTTTGAAATGGAGGCTGGGGACGCTGCTCTGTTCTGGCGTCTCTGCGTTCAGACCTGGGCTTGCTGCTAAGGGCTCCCCTCTGGTCTGGGGACTTGGCGTCTCCTTCTGAGCTAGGGGCTGTGCACCCCAGTCTGGGATGGTATCTTGGGACACCTTAGTGTGGACCAGATACTATATGTCCTGGTCCGGGGTGGCAGCTGGCTGCACCGGCACAGTGGGAGGCACGTGTTCAGCTCAAGTCTAGCAGATGTGTGCCTGCCGTTTCTCCCAGGTCTGGACTGGTATCTGAGTTGCCTCAGTCTGGCCCGGAAACTATGTGTCTTGGTCTGAGATGGTGGCTAGTAATGATTTTTTAAATTCATTTCCATAAGTCATCTAGAGGAACTGTGTTCTTTTTAAAGCACTCTAAACTTTGCTCATATAAATCTGTCTTTCTTAAAAAGCATGTGTAGTAATAATACATTTCAGCATTTCTAAATGGGACATGACTGAAAAAGAATTGTCAATAGTGTAGGAGTCTTATTATGGTAATAATTGTCTTTATCTTCAAGCATAGGTTCAGGTGCTTCTGTAAAACAGCCACAAGTTTTGTAAAACCTATAAAAATATCTTCTCCCATCCATATTTTCTATTTCTGTGACGAAAGAAAACCAAAGTTTTAGACAACTACAGACACAATTTATTTCTGACTCTTACAATAGGTTTGACATTTATTGATTCTTCACTTACTAGCAGGAAATCCCCAGTGTTTCATTTTATGAAACACTTACAAACTACTCAATTCAGCTGCCATCAAAACAGCATTTGTTCATCTTTTGTGACTCATCCTCCATGCCCTGACATTCTGTAAATCCAGAGTTCATCTTCTTAGCAGAGAAAACTAAGATCTCAGCAGAAGATTTACAGTAATGGCTTTAGCAAAACTAATATGATGATTCATATTAAATTTAAAATTTTAAATTTAAATGTAAAATATGTGTCATGTAAAAAATCTTTATTTGTAACTAAACTTTTATGAAACAAAAATAATTTTTGAAAAAAATATAGTAATTATTTTTGCCAAATTATTGATATTTGGCTAAAGAAGGAGTCAATTGATTATTTCTGATTTTAAACTCACTTATATTTGGAGGAATATATTATATTGCTCATGTAATAAATGTACTGTAAATACTCTTCTCTCATAGAAAAATTTTGGAGCTGAGAAGAGGTTGTAAACTATGATTTTCTAAAAGTGTTTGCAACTGTTTGAGAGGAATTTTAAAGATATTTTCAAAAGCAATTTCCCCATATTTCTACTAAATATTTAAACTCTATCCTGCTCTAAGATTTCAAAGCTAACATTCAATGTTTAGGAATAAAGGAATTCAATGTAAGAGATTCTGTGGAGTAAATAATCTTTTACTTTTTTTCACAAACAAATATATCAAACATTCCAGCTTGTAATTCAGCATTAAAAGGAAGTCAAGACAGGAACTGCGGACAGGTAGCCACATCACATCAAACCTAAGAACTAATAAAAAAAAAAGTCTTACCTGCTTACTCATTTTTGCATAGCTTTATTACTCCATTTTTCTACAGAACAGAACTACCTTGACTAGGGAACAGCACCAATCACAGTAGGCTGGATATCCCCACATCAATTATATTAACTGAGACAATTCCCTATAGCCATGCTCAGAAGCCAAATCAATGTAGATGATTCCTCATTGAAACTAACTTTCCAAGTAGTTGGTTCCAGCTCACATCAAGTTGACAAACATAACCATCACAATTATGCCCTTATCAACTTAACACTCAAACATATCACTTTAAAACTGTAACATCCCATCCCTGTCCCAAAAGTCTCATGTTTAACTCTTAATGTAAATAATACATTGTAACTTTAATAGTTTAAAATATCTCTAGGTCTAAGGTCAAGCATGAGAGATGGCTCAATAGTGAAGAGCGCTTATTTATCTTGCAGAGGACCCAAGTTCAATTCCAAGCATCTATATAATAGTTTATAATCATTCATAGATCCAGTTCCAGGGAATTCAACGCCTTCTTTAGACCTTAATGGGGACCAGGCATGCACATACTTCATATACATGTATGCAGGCAAAACAAACATCCACATAAAATAAAATAAAATGAAAATACTAAAAAGAAATTTTAAGTCCCAAATCTTAGTTGAGATGGAGCTCAGCTCTCCTGGGCCACAGCCATATCAGCTTTTGTGTTTGGGCCTTGAAGAAATGCTTTCCCAGGCAGTTTCTTTTGAGGGTCATAGAACCTCTTTAGCTTAGCATGCCTATATGAAAGAACTACCAGGGGATGGTGTGCTGCGATCATGATAGCCTCACATTGTTTCACTGTAGCACAATGGGCTTCATTGCACTACTCTTGGATTTCTCTTTCAGTTGCATCTGATTCTTCAACACGAGGCTTACCAGCCTCTCATCCTGAAACCTCCTAAGACAATCAAAGCAGTTCATCATTTCTCAGTTGAACACCACCCTTTTCCTTAGTGCACAGGAAGAATAAAGACAGATTCTTTACCAAATATCACAAGAATGACCATTGTCCCAATTCCTAATAATGGTTCCATTCCCTTTTGAAATCTGTGGAGTAGCTCTCAACAGACCCACTTCTCTCAGTATTTTTTAAAACTTCTACAAGAGCACAAAGTCTACAATACTCAATAGCATTTCCAGGTCAAAGTTCAAAACTCTTTCACATTCTTTTAACAAAATAATCAAAGAAATAAATGCCACATTGTTGGGTCTGTCATAACAATTACACCACACTTCAATGCAAACTTCTGTCTTAATCTCCTGTGGATTGCTGGGTAAGTGCAGCCAAAAAGCAACTTAAGGGAAACAGGGTTCTTTGGTTCATCTACTATTTAAATTTATTTATTTTTTTATAAATTAGTTTATTCATTTTGTACCCCAGCTGTAGCATCTCCCTCATCTCCTCCCAATCCAACCCTTCTTCCCTCATCTCCTCCTATGCCACTTCCCAGGTCCACTGATATGGTAGGTCCTCCTCCCCTTCCATCTGACCCTAGCCTAATAGATCTTATCAGGACTGGCTACATTGTCTTCCTCTGTGGCCTGGTAAGGCTACTTCCCCATCAGGGAAAGGTGATCAAAGTGCCAACCACTGAGTTTATGTCAAAGACAAGCCCCTGTTCCTCTTACTAGGGAACTCACTTGGACACTGAGCTACCATGGGCTACATCTGTGCAAGGGTTCTAGGTTATCTCCATGCATGGTCTTGGTTGGAGTATCAGTTTCAGAAAAGACCCCTGTTCCCAGGAATGTTTGGTTTTGTTGCTCTCCTTGTGGAGCTCCTGTCTCCTCTAGGAACTTTCTATGTCCCCCTTCTTTCATAAGATTGCCTGCACTCTGCCCAAAGTTTGGCTATGAGCCTCAGCATCTGCTTTGATACCCTGCTGGGTAAACTCTTTCAGAAGCACTCTGTGGTAGGCTTCTGCCATGTTCCCTGTTTTCTCCCACTTCCAATGTCTGTCCCATTTGCCTTTCTGCATGAAGACTTGTCATCTTTCTTGGGGTCCTTCTTGCTTAGCTTCTTTAGGTGTACGGATTTTAGTATGATTATCCTATATTATATGTCTAATATTCACTTTTAAGTGAGTATATACCATGTGTGTCTTTCTACTTCTGGGATACCTCACTTAGGATGATCTTATCTAGATTGCATTATTTGCCTACGAATTTCATGATTTCCTTGTTTTTAATTGCTGAATAGTATTCTATTGTGTAAATGTAGCACAATTTATGTGTCCATTCCTCCATTGAGGGACATCTGGGCTGTTTCCAGATTCTGGCTATTACAAATAAATCTCCTAGGAATGTGGTTGAGCATGTTGTATACTTGAGCATATGTGGGATATATGCCTACAGGTGTTATAGCTAGATCTTAAGGAAGCACTAGTCCTAATTTTCTGAGAAAGCACCAGATTGATTTCCAAAGTGGTTGTACAAGTTTATATTCCCACCAACAGTAGAGTAGGGTTCCCCTTTCTCCACATCCTCTCCAGCATGTGTTGTCACTTGAGTTTTTTATCTTAGCCATTTTGATGGGGGTAAGGTGAAATCTCAGGGTTGTTTTGATTTGCATTCCCCTGATGATTAAGGATGGTGTGCATTTCTTTAAGTGTTTCTCTGACATTTGATATTTCTCTCTTGAGAATTCTGTTCACCTCTATACCCTATTTTTTAATTTAATTACTTGATTTGCTGTAATTAAAACTTCTGTTTAACTTCTTGAGTTCTTTATATATTCTGGATATTATCCCTCTGTCAGATATAGGGTTGGTGAAGATTGTTTCCCAGTTTGTAGGGTGCCATTTTTTTCTGACAACAGTGTCCTTTGCTTTACAGAAAAGATATGAGAAAGAAATTTGGGAAACAGCACCCTTCACAATTGCCACTAATAACATAAAGTACCTTGGTGTGATTCTAACCAAGCAAGTGAAAGACCTGTTTGAAAACAAAAGAAAACAAACAAATAAACAAAAACTTCAAGTCTCTGAAGAAAGAAGTTGAAGAAGATAACAGGTGGAAAGATCTCCACCTGTTCATGGATCGGTAGGATTAATATAGTGAAAATGGTCATCCTGCAAAAACAATCTACAGATTCAGTGCAATTTCCATCAAAATACCAACAAAATTCTTTGCATATTTTGAAATAACAATTCTCTACTTTCCTATGGAAAAACAAAAAAACAACAAACCAGAATTGCTAAAACAATCCTGTACAACAAGAGATTATTTGGAGGTATCTCCATCCCTGATCTTAAGCTGCATACTACAGAGCAATACTAACAAAAACTGCGTGGTAATGGCATAGAAACATAATGGTGGGTCAATGGAGTCAAATAGGAGACCCAGAAATAAACCCACACACCTATGGGTAATTGATTTTTGACATAGAAGCCAAGACAATACAATGAAAAAAAAGACAGCATCTTCAATAAATGGTGCTGGTCTAACTGGATGTTTACATGTAGAAAAATGTAACTAGATCTACATTTATTACATTTCTCAAAACTAAAGTGCAAGCAGATCAAAGACCTCAACATAAAACCACACTAACCTGTTAGAAGAAAAAGTTGGGAAGAGCTCTGACCTCATTGTCCCAGGAGACAATTCCTGAATAGAACACCAGCGGCACAGGCTCTAAGAGCAACAATCAATAAATGGCTTTTTTAAATTATAATTCCTGCCTATGGTCCATTATCACATGGAAAGCAAGGCAGGAACTCCAGGTAACTTTTCACAATCATCTAAGCACAGAGGGACAATACTTGCCTACAGGCTTAATCACTTGTTTGTACTTAGCTCATAATCTCCACTCATAGTTCAGCACCCCTACCTAGAGAATGGTATCACCTATAAGGAGTTTGCATCTCATATCAATAAACTTAATTTAGACAAATCTACAAAGACACGACAACAAGATAGTTCAATGTAGATAACCTCTCATTTAGAATAACTTCTCCAGTGATTCCAGGCTTTTTCTAGGTGACAGTTATAACTACCACAGGGGTCATCTTGATTTGTGTAGCAATAATCGGTCTTTCTGTTGGTGATTGTTTATAGATCCTAGGCCTGAATCATGTGGTGCATTGTGTTTTCCACATAAGAAAACTGGCAACCTTTTCAGAGATTGTCTGAAAGAAAATAAATACCTAAGGATTAAATGAATGAGCAAAATAAATAGTTTCACAAAATTCGAATGTGGATTTTTATAAATAATATCTATCAGAGCGGGACAAGATGGCGGCACCTAAAGGACTCTGCTTCTGAGCTGCAGAACAACATTTTCAGTACAGCGACCAAGAGCCTCAACTCTGGGCCCTAAAACAACAGCAATCCTGTTTTCCAGGCGAGAGGAAACCCCGCGGTGCAGGAACTGGTCTGGTCCATTCTCAGGACACCCAGCCAGAACCCATAAGAGATCCTGTGTCGCGTAGGCACTTGGTCGCCAGACCAGAGCCACACACCTGCATGTCCTGATCACCTTCCCAGGCTCAACGGTGGGCATAAAAACACCAGAGACTGGAAGTTCTAGTAGAGAGAAAAACCCACAGGGAAGGAAGGAAATGAGACTGACTGAGGTCACTCAGCCTTCCCCCGGAAAAGATCTCACAGACCAGAGGGTGTGCCCTGCCATCTCTGAACTAGGCTCCAAACTCAAGCACAGAAACTCGCCTAACTCTCCATCATAGACAGAACTGTGTCCTCCAGGGCACCAGAGACTGGGTTTTCCTATCAGGAGAAAACCCTACAGGGAAGGAAACAAATGGGGACTGATTTAGGTTACCCAGGATTTCCCTGGAAAAGGTCCCCAGGGAACATGTGCTGCTAGCCCAGAGACCTGCTGTGCACCAACTACCCATCACAGACAGAACTGTGTGCCTCAGGGCAGCAGAGACTGGGAGTCCCTGTTGGGAGAAAACCACAGGGAAGGAAGCAAACAGGGAATGGTTTAGGTCACCCAAGATTTCCCTGGAAAAGGCCCTGCAGACAGGCAGGAGCTTGCACTGCCAGCCCAGAGACCTGCTGTGCACAAACTAGCCTCCTGCTGCTCTCATGAAAGCAGTGCTTACCAGACACTGAATACCCTTAGGTACTGGGGCACAGAGCTCCTACCTCAGACTTACAGAAGCCTGGGATCCGGGAGATCAACCCCTCAGACACTGCTCCAAGAGGCAATCAGTTATCCATAACAAAACTGACCAAACCACGGGGCACCCAGGCAATAGCTACAGCTCACTAAATTTACAGCAAGAAACCCAGAAGCAGGGCAGCTGTCCCCAGGTCTTCTCTGGATGAGAGGAGAGCCCTCTTGACTAACAAGGACCACAGTTATCACTCAGGTCTCTACTCCTGAGGTGAGCTGTGGCAATTCCAGAAAAACACTGGCCATTCAATGACCATACCCAAAAAGCTGTGGAGGCTTCCTTCCGGGAAAAACCATCTTCCTGCCAAGGGAATTCTCTCCACCACAGGATTCCAGGAACCACCAGAAACTAACACCCAACACCTAAGATAGCCCAATGGGTAGAGGTCAGCATAAAAGCTCAACCAACAAAAGACAGAGCAATATGGCATCTCCAGAACCTAGTTATCCAGGGGAAGCAGCCCTGAACACCCCAGCATATTTGAAATTCAAGAAGATGACCTGACATCTATGCATATGAAGAGGATAATAAAGGAAAAAAATAAAATGTGTAAAGATTTAGAGGAAGATAAAGACAAACAGATTATGGCCATCTGTAAAGAAATACAGGAAGTTGCAGCCAAACAGTTTGTGGCCTTTAGAGAGGAAATACTTAAATCACTGAAAGAAATAAAAGAAAAGGAGAATTGTTCAGACAACAGCTGAAGGAATTGAAGGAAAAACAGGAAAATACAGTCAGATAGGTGAAGGAAATCAACAAAACAGCTCAAGATCTGAAGACAGAATTGAAAAAATTAAAGAAAACACAATGGAGGAAATTATGGAAAGAACTTAGGGAAGAAAACAGGAACTACAGAGGCAAGCATAACAATAGACTATAAGAGATGGAAGAAAGAATCTCAGGTGTAGAAGATACAATGGAAGAAATCAATGTATCCATCAAAGAAAATGTTAAATCTAAAAAATTTCTGACACAGACAGTCCAAGAAATTCAAGAAAACATAAAAAGACCTAAGAATAATAGGAATAGAGGAAAAAGAAGATTCCCTCCTCCAAGGCCCAGAAAATATTTTCAACAAAATCATTGAAGAAAATTTCCCCAACTTAAAGGAGAGGCCCATAAGAATGCAAGAGGCCTACAGAACACACAATAAACTAGACCAGAATAGAAAATCCTCCCGTCACATAATAATCAAAACAGTAAGTATACAGAACAAAGAAAAAATACTAAAAGCTGCAAGGGAAAAAGGCTAAGTAACATATAATGGCAAACCCGTCAGAATCACACCTGATTTCTCAACAGAGACTATGAAAGGCAGAAGGGGCTGCACAGACATCATGCAGATCCTAAGAGAACACAGAGGTCAGCCCAGGCTACTATATCCAGCAAAATTCTCCACCCTCATAGACAGAGAAAATAAGATATTCAATGACAAAAACAAATTTCAACAGTACCTACACACAAATCAGCATTACAGAAGATACTAGAAGGAAAAATACAACGCAAGAAAATTAACCATTTTCAAGAAAACACAGGAAATAACTAACCTCACTACAGTAAAACAAAATGTAACCAAGCACACAAACTTATTACCACAGCCAACATCAAAATCAAAGGATCTAACAGCCACTGGTCCTTAATCTCTATCAACATCAATGGACTCAATTCTCCAATAAAAAGACACAGACTAACAGAATGGATGCTTAAACAAGACCCAGCAATCTGTTGTATATGAGAAACACACTTAAGTCCCAAAGATAGACATTACCTGAGGGTAAAGGGCTAGAAGACGGTTTTCCAAGGAAATGGACCCAAGAGGCAATCAGGAGTAGCCATTCTAATATCTGATAAAATAGACTTTCAACCAAAATTAATAAAAGGAGATGGGGAAGGACACTTCATACTCATCAAGGGAAAATTCCACCAGGATGACACTGTAATCCTGAAATCTATGCCCCAAATACAAGGGCACCCACATTTGTAAAAGAAATATTGATAAAACTTAAACCACACATAGATCCCCACACATTAATAGTGGGAGACTTCAATACCCCACTCTCAACAAAAGACAGGTCAACAAAACAGAAATTAAACAAGGAAACAATGTCTCTAACAGAGGTCATGAATCAAATGGATTTAACAGACATTTACAGAATCTTACACCCAAACTCAAAAAAGAATTTACCTTCTTCTCAGCACCTCATGGAACCTTCTCAAAAATGGAGCATATGGTTGGTCACAAAGCAAGCCTCAACAGATACAACAAGATTGAAATAATCCCTTGTATCTTATCTGATCACCATGTAATAAAGCTGGACCTCAACAACAACAGAAATAGCAAAAAGCCTACAGACACATGAAAACTGAACAACTTGCTACTAAATGACAGCTGGGTCAGAGAAGAAATAAAGAAAGAAAGTCTTCCTGGAATTCAATGAAAACGAAGGCACAACATATACAAACTTATGGGACACAATGAAAGAAGTGCTAAGAGGAAAGTTCATAGCACTAAGTGCCTTCAAGAAGAAATTCGAGACTTCTCATTCAAGCAACTTAATGGCTCACCTAAAAGCCCTACGGGGAAAAAAAAAGAAGCAGACTCACCTAAAGGAGTAGATGGCTGAAAATAATAAACTGGGGGCTGAAATCAATCAATTGGAAACAAATGAAACAATTCAAAGAATCAATGAAACCAAGAGCTAATTCTTTAAGAAAATCAACAAGATAGACAAACCCTTAGCCAAACTAACTAGTAGGCAAAGAGACACCATCCAAATAAAAAAAAAATCAGAAATGAAAAGGGGAACATAACAACAGACACTGAGGAAATCTAAACAATCATTAGGACTTACTTCAAAAGTCTATATGTCAGAAAATTTGAAAATCTAAATGAAATGGACAATTTTCTTGATCTATTCCACTTACCAAAGCTGAATCAAGACCAGGTAAATCAATTAAGTCCTATATCCACTAAGGAAATAGAAGAGGTCATCAAAAGTATCCCATCCAAAAAAAGCCCTGGGCCAGATGGTTCGGCGCAGAATTCTACCAGACCTTCAAAGAAGAGCTAATTCCAGTTCTCTTCAAACTATTCCACAAAATAGAAACAGAAGGAACACTACCAAACTCATTCTATGAAGCCACAGTCAATTTGGTACCTAAACCCCACAAAGACCCAACAAAGAAAGGGAACTTCAGGCCAATCCCCCTTATGAACATTGATGCAAAAATACTCCATAAAATACTTGCAAACTGAATACAAGAACACATCAAGGATATCATCCACTATGACCAAGTAGGCTTCATCGCAGGTAAGCAAAGGTGTTTCAATATACAGAAATCCATCAATGTGATCCACCATATAAACAAACTGAAAGAAAAAAAAAAACACATGATAATCTCCTTAGATGCCTAAAAAGCATTTGACAAAATCCAACATCCATTCATGTTTAAAGTATTGTAGAGATCAGGGATATAAGGTACATACCTAAACATAATAAAGAAAATATACAATAAGCCTATAGCCAACATAAAATTAAACTTAAAGCAATCCCACTGAAATCAGGGATAAGGCAAGGCTGCCCACTCTTCATATGTCTTCAACATAGTTCTGGAAGTCCTTGCTAGAGCAATAAGACAATGGAAGGAGATCAAGGGGATACAAAACAGAAAGGAAGAGGTGAAAGTATCACTATTTGCAGACGATATGATATTATACCTGAGTGACCACAAAAATTCTACCAGGGAACTCCTACAGCTGATAAACACATTCAGCAAAGTGGCTAGATACAAAATTAACTCAAAAAAATCAGTAGCCTTCCTGTATATAAAAGACAAAAGGGGTGAGAAAGAAATTAGGGAAACAATGCCCTTCACAATTGCCACAAAAGACAAAATATCATGGTGTGACCCTAACCAAGCAACTCAAAGACTTGTATGAAAAAATTTTCCAATCTCTGAAGAAAGAATTAGAATAAAATATCAGACGAATGAAAGCTCTCCCATGTTCATGGCTTGGATGGATTAACATAGTAAAAGTGCCCATCTTACCAAAAGCAATTTACAGATTCAATGCTATTCCCATTAAATTACCAACATAATTCTTTACAGACCTTGAAAGAAAAATTCCCAACTTCCTATGAATAACAAAAAACCAGAATTGCCAAAACAATCCTCTACAATAAAAGATCTTCTGGAGGTATCTCCATCCCTGATCTCAAGCTGTACTATAGAGCAACAGTAAAAATACAAAAACAAAAACTGCATGGTACTGGCATAGAAACAGAATGGTAGATCAATGGAACCAAACAGAAGATCCAGAAATAAACCCACACACTTATGGACACCTGATTTTTGACAAAGATGCCAAAACCATACAACGGAAAAAAGATAGCATCTTCAACAAATGGTGCTGGTCTAACTGGATGTCTACATGTAGAAAAATGCAAATAGATCCATAACCCTACACAAAACTAAAGCCCATGTGGACCAAAGACCTCAATATAAAACAAAACACACTAAACCTGTTAGAAGAAAAAGTGGGGAAGAGCCTGAGACTCATTGGCACAGGAGACAACTTCCTGAACAGAACACAAACAGCACAGGTTCTAAGAGCAACAATCAATAAAGGGGACCTCATGAAACTGGAAAGCCTCTGTAATGCCAAAGACATTGTTGTCAGAACAAAATGACAGCCTACAAACTGGGACAGGATCCTTACCGACCCTATATCTGACAGAGGGCTGATATCCAGTATATATAAAGAACTCAAGAAGTTAAAAAGCAACAAATCAAGTAATCAAATTAAAAAATGGGGAACAGAGCTAAACAGAGAATTCTCAATAGAGAAATATTGAATGACAGAAAAACACTTAAAGAAATGCTCAATATCCTTACTCCTCAGGGAAATGCAAATGAAAATGACCCTGAGATTTCATCTTATACCCATCAGAATGGCTAAGATCAAAACCTCAAGTGATAACACATGGTGCAGAGGTTATAGAAAAAGGGGAACCCTCCTTCACTGCTGGTGGAAATGTAAACATGTACAACCACTCTGGAAATCAATCTGTTGCTTTCTCAGACAACTAGGAATAGTGCTTCCTCAAGATCCAGTTATACCACTCCTACGCATATATCCAAAAGATGCTCAAGTACACAACAAGGACATTTGTTCAATCATGTTCACAGCAGCTTTATTTGTAATAGCCAGAAGCTGGAAAACTCAGTAGAATATAGTTCATACCTTTCTAATTCTCTGTAGGCAGAGAAAGGGCTCTCTAATAGATAACATTACTTCTGTAAATCTTATTTTGGTGATATTTTCCCCATACCTTTCTAAACCCCATTTTTGGTTGCATATGTTTTCTCCTAGGTTGCATACTAGCAGTGTATTGGTGATGTAGTAAATTATAATTAGTTAAATTTAATTAAACTTTACAATTAGTTCATTTAAATTAAGACTATTCAAAGTTTAATTGTTAGTGATAATTATGCCACTTAATTTCAGTTCTTACAACCTCCTTCCCATTGTTTACCTGGTATTTGTCATTTTACACAATTTTTCTTTTTGCAATAGTATAAATTTTCTCATTACTTTTCATAACGTTTATTTTTCTGTTTCTGTGATCTATCCCATACTGTGCAATTGATTCTGAGTCTCGTGACAATAGTTTTCCTCTTTCCACGTCCTAGTATTTGATTCTTCAATCTAACTTTCACATAGACTGAATCCAAGGTGCATGCTTCTTTAGTATTTTCCCTGAGGTCTTACATATCTGGATAGGAATGTGAATTTAACTAACTTAAGTTTCTACCATTTCAGTTCCTTGTTGCTTGTGGTTTATTAGCTTGCAAGAGAAAAAAAAATGAAAATACCTTTATTTTGATTCCTCTAGTTAATTACTTTTTCATATATTTTTAATTAAATAATTGTCCAAGATAATATTTCAAGTGAGTCATAGTGATAGAAATTGTTATCTATATAATGAATGCATGGAAATCTTGCTTGTCAGTGGATTGCCCCTAAGATTTGTACTGTATACTTATTCTTAGTCAGCTGGGTACAGCTAATGTATTTTTCAAGTCTCCTCATCTTGATTTTCTGTTAGGGTCCTGCTTTCCTGCCCTTTGACTTAAAACACTTTTGTAGAAATTGTTGGGTGGGTTCATAGTGTCTTCATTTCTGTTATGAGATCTCAGGCCCTAAGTTCTAATAGTATTGTCTACCTTCTTTGGGTCCTCAAATGATGGTACTATCCTCATTTTCTTTAGATTGCCTCATAGCCCTAGATTTTACTTCTCAGTAAGCTATCATGTGCATAAAACCCGATAGCTAATTTCTTCCCTCTTTATTATTTTGAAAGATATTTGATTCCTAGTTTTATCCTAGGCAATACAAATAGTGTTTGCTATTCTTATTTTGTTCCTTATTCAACATCTCTTGTTTTATCAAAATGGAGCCATATGCAAAGTTTTACAACATGCTTTTTTTTTTCTTCCCCAAGCTAGGTTTAACAAAGGATCTACAAATTTACTTTCTGATGTCTGCCATCACTTGGCTTTTCCTACAGATACATATATTTTTGTTGTTGCTGCTTTGTTTCTTTTGATTTTGGTTTGGGAGTTTGTTTGTTTATTTGTTCCCTTTTCTTAGATCTCTGATATTTTGACCACATTAGAAAGGGGCCCACTATTTCCCTCCGGTCACTCTTGGTCTTCAGACAGAGGCAGGGCCTTTGAACTGACAAATAGGTTGCTGATAAGTGTGAGCCTCCAGGCTTTCCTTTCTTGTAGAGGTACAAGCTTTGACACTTTCAAATCTTTGTAAGAACTTAACCTAAGACAGGTCAGTGGGCACTGTTAGACTCCAACGGGAGCCTGTAAACCTGACTCAGGGCAGATCTGTGGGCATTGTTAGACTCTGAAGACAGACAGTATTCACAGGGAGTCAAATTCCTCAGGATCCGTTATGATACCTCAGAAACCAGGCAAATCTAAACAAAAAGTAGAAGTTTACCGAGAGTCATTGCGGGCACCTAAGTAGAGTGATCAAACATGGAGCACACATTGTCTTACCTGTCAGGAAATCCCCATTGATCCTAAATTCAGGCTCACACTTGTCACCTTATGCTTGTCATGAAGTTAACTTTCAGCATTTATGCAGCATTGATTACCATGCCTTATGCATTTTAACTACAGAATAGTATTCCTTCATCTGGGCATCTTTGTCTACTTTCTCACTGTCAGGAGACCACAGTCAGCTTCTACAGAACTTTCAGGCCCATGTACATATTTATATTTTACATCTTGAATTCAGAAACAGAGCATCAATCCCCTCAAAAACAATTCTCTGAAATATTTGCCTGTCTGCCTCTTGCATTTCTAGTAGTCAATAAGAGTAGATTGAATCAGCTTGAATAAGCCAGGACAGTATCACCACTGTGAATGCTATATACTTGGTCAAATCAGAGTTCCTTTTGTCACATGATGTAACAAACTTACAGGTTCTTGGGATGGGTTAACAATGATTATGGTTTTTGTTTGTTTGTTTGCTTGCTTGATTTTTCAAGACATGGTTTCACTGTGTAGCCCTCAATGTCCTGGAACTTGCTCCGTATATATCAGTCTGGCCTCAAACTCTTGAGATCCCTCTGCCTCCCAAGTGCTAAGATTAAAGGCATGCAACACCACCACCTTGCTTACTCTGCTTATATTATCTTGCAATTAAGAACCCATTTACCTAGTATAGACTCTCTGGGAAGTACTTGAATCCAGGTTTAAACTCTTGATTCCTTGCTTGTCTTTTCTTCTTTCTTTATTTCTTTTTTCCTTTCTCTCTCTCTCTCTCTCTCTCTCTCTCTCTCTCTCTCTCTCTCTCTCTCCTTTCCCTTTTGACTGTTACAAAATTTTTTATTTCTTTTTTATAGAAAACAAATTCTTCACAGGGTATATTCTGACCACTGTTGCCTTTTCCCCAGCTTCTCCCAGATACTCCTCACCAACCCAATTCACTTTTTTTTTTTTCAGAAAGAAAATAGGGAGATAAAAATATCAAACAAAACAGAATTTAAAACAAAAAAGGAAAAGCACATGGAAAACACAAATACACTCACACACAATCCATAAAATCACAAAACTGGAAACAGTGATATACAAGCAAAAGATCAGTAAGATGAAGAATGCCATCTTTCTTTCCGGTACTCGCAGTGGCTGCACTGGCCTTGGACTCAGGCAGGTGATTTTCACTCCCACTCCTATGTCCTTCATTAAAATCTCTCCAACCTCAACCCAGCAACACAGCTGTCTGCTTTCTAGTGCCTTTCCTCTGAGACTACCTCCATCCCCTGGGGACTCTTCTGAACCTGGGTATAGAACTTTGGTACAGCGTTCTTCCTTCCCACGGCCCCTTAGCCCTCACTTCTAGCCCATCCCTATTTCTCTGGGTCACCCACCATCTACCCTCACTTCACTCCGTCCATTTCCTTCTCTCATATCCTCCCCTCTCCTCTCACCTCTTCATTTTCCTTCCTTTCCCGCCCCTCCCCTTTCTCCTTCCTTTCCAGTCTTTCCCTTTTCTGCTTTTTTTTTCCCTTTTATTTCTGAGCAATGCTGGAGAATGGAAAGAGGATTGCAGCTTGTAAATACTAGGTGGTATTCTACTGCTGAGCTGCACCTCCAGCCCTAAATTTATGAAAAGAAAGATGTTCAGTGGACTTGGAGGGCGGCAGGGAGAAGCTGAGGGAGGGATGGGGAGAGTGGGAGGGAATGAGGGAGGAGACTACGGCTGGGATACAAAGTATATAACCTGTGATTAATATGAAAATAAATAAATTACTTATATAAAAAAGAAAAATGTTTGTATTTCACTGAAAATTGTGTAACAGTTTTAATCTTGACATTAAAGCCCCCCCCCCAAAAAAAACACTTCACTGTTTAAATAAAGTTGTTTTAATGCACGACACACAGCCTTTATGTGTCACACATGTACTCGCACTGGGAATAATTTGTCATGGTCAATGTGAATAGATTATTTTCAGCTTTTGTAATGTTTACAGGCAATTCTTCATCACTGATGTCTTTGTAAAATCTTTGGTCCTATTCCACACATTTGTTTCTGTGCTTTTGTCGTTGTTGTTCCTTTTGTATTTTCACTGCCTTTTACAGTAAAGTAGTATGGACAAGAGTTAATAACATGGTCAGTCTGTGCTTCTTCATTTTAAACATCCATATTCAATTCATTTTTACCAACATCTCTCCTCAGTGCTCCTGGCGCCACGTCAATCCAGCAACCATCCCCCACTCTTCCTCCAGCCCCCGATGTTCTAAGAAAGGCTGTTTCTTGTGCAAGTGTAAAGTACTTAAAATACCAACATTTACATTCCTTCAGCTTTTCCAAAAATATCCCCAGAAAATTACAAATAATCTAAATGATTTTGAAGAATATATGTGGAATGATAAACACACATCCTTATAAACATCTTGTTTTGTTTATAAGAGATCCGTGATTACCCGTGTTTGACAGCCTTGCTTGGATGAAACAGCTTTTCATTATTTGTGACTCCAATTTAGAATGGGTTATCTAAATATTTAGAAAGCCACTGTTGGTATTAGCTTGTTAATTTTAATAGATATTAAAAATGTTTAATTTAAACAAATGAAAAGTCATTATGGAATTAAAACATCATATATTTAGTAGAAATTTCAAAAGTTGCCAAAAGAATAGTAGGCAAGAAGACATTTTGCATGCATTTGAGTTTAAATTTGATGTTAACTTATTTATGTTTTGTGTGTGTGTGAGTGTTCATGTACCATGCAGAGGTCAGAGGAAAATTACTTTCTTCTGTTACAGTATAGAACGAAATCTCCCTCTAGGTGGAGACATACCGTGGTTTCCTTCCTTCAGCTGCAGGGGAAGCAGCCTTACCAGACTACAGAAAAACAAAATATAGCCAGTCCTGATGAGACCTGATAGGCTAGGGTCAGATTGAAAGGGAGGAGGACCTCCTCTATCAGTGTACTTGGAGAGGGGCATGGCAGGAGATGAGGGAGAGAGGGTAGGTTTGAGAGAAAATGAGGCAGAGAGCTACAGCTGTGATACAAAATCAATAAACAACTGTAGTTAATATAAAGAATTAAAAATAAATATAAAACAACAACATCAAAAAATAGAATCAATCCAGCTAGGCAGGTGATTCACCTTGATGAAAGAGCTACTTCTCAGGAAGGTGAGTGTTTCTTAAATTATGTAAATGAGACATAATTGCTCCATAGATGAAAATAGTGTTCCTTTCCTTTCCAGAATTCTGGCCTTCTGTGAAGTCACTACCAGATATCATGATGTTCTGTGTCTGCCCACATTTCAGAGTTACTTTTTATTTCTTTCTCCTTTCCAGTCTCTTCCGGGTGTCAGGCAAAGCCTAAGGGGATCTTTTCTAATACTCTGGTTCCCTAACTTTGTCTCAGAAGGTCTTAGCTTCATAACTGCATATTCAATGTGGCTGATCTCCATGTCTAACTCAGACTGCATTTCTTCCTCTTAAGCGCCACATATAAATCTAAAATAAGTTAATCTCTAAAACTCACCCTTTTGTGTTCTGTGAATTTTAAAAGACAAGATCCCAAAAGCAAAGTGATTTTGGTGGATTTAGTAGCCAACAAGTTTTCCAGTGCCCTGGGTCCCTAAGTATAAAGAGACTTAGTTATTCTCAAAGATATTCCAATATTTGCATATTGTTTCTACCATATGTGCCTGTAGGAGCAATCTCAGGTGCCTTGCTTTGTAGGAAGTGCTTTTATCTGCTAAAAAATCTTGTTAGCCCAACTTACATATTTCTGTAGTGAAGAACAGAATGGATGTCTATGTCAATTTAATCTGCACTATTGATAGTGCTCTTTCATTTATATAATAGCAAAGAGATGGAGGTGGTCACAATATGCCAAACTTGGGACTCAGAAATTAGATACAGAGAAATGCTTCCTCTAAACATAATTTGGTAAAGAGACTGTGATTTTGAGTGTTTATTTGGGCTCTTTTAATGTATTTGATTGACAAAGATGCACTACAACAGTGTTTGATATCAAAATTGCCTTATTTGAAATCATGCTTTTTCACTCATGTTTCCTTTCTGAAACCACAACACACAAAAGAAAAATATTTATTTGAACATTCTTTTGTGACATAGGGTAATATCTATAAGCTTTGGCTGTAGTATTAGTATAACTACTTGCCTTTTACAATGCCTGAAGTATTTCTTTAAAGTCTTATGATGAAAAACAAGTTTTGTTTTTAAAGTAAAGGTACCAAAATGTGGGCTCAGTAGATAAGACAACTTTACTAGCATATGTGGGGACTTGAGTTTGAGTCCCTAGCACTCATAGAGAAAAAATGGTCATACCTAAGAATGCTCATATCTATGGCACTGGATTACTGTGGGGACAGGATGACTTGGGTAGTCAAAGGCCAGCCCAATTAATAGTAAGAAATTGTCTAAAAACAATAGATGGAGTGAGATAGATGAAGACTCCAAATACCGCCTGCTTTTTGCATGAAGAATGTGCACCCCCATTCTCGTGTGGACGCACTACACAAATATATACCGCATACACATGGAATTAAATCAGTAAGCAAATACATATGTAAATGTAAAATGTCTAAGTCATGAAATAAACTATATACAGTTTGCCAACACATACATGGCTATATCCATGCCACATGCTCTAAAATTGATAAACACTACATATTTATAGCAGTTCAAATAGTGTCTGTCATATTTAATATATCTGTCCTGATTTACTACAAAACAATGTAGGAAAACAGGGGAATGAGGTTCCAGAGACAACAAAATTAATAAAGAAAACAAGCACAAGGAAAAACTGGAGCTTCTACCCACAGTCTATGACCTGGGGCTATATGTCAGATGTCCATCTCCACATGCCAGAAAAGGCAGGTAGTATGTAATAACTTGAACATTTGAGTCTTGGACTTATCCCAGCACCCTGACCCACTTCCATTCTCCAGGGTGCTATTCTGTTATTTTGTCTCCTTCTATCACTCTACTTAGTTTGTATGTTGGGTGTTTGTTTGTTTGTTTGTTTTTGCTGTAGGGGTGCTGAATTGCTCTTGAACTTGGAAAGCTCAGGGAGTACCTTCTGGACTACAAAACATGCATACAACTAAAGCACTATATGTTTTCTGAATGTCTCTGTGTGGATGTGGTCATGTAGTAATCTTGATGGGAAAGCTAGTAAATCATGCCTTCTAATATTATGGATTTTAGCATACATTTTACAGCACTTTGAGATGCATAAATGACCAGTCTTTAGATGTACTTCAATTTTAGTAAAAATAATTCATAAATCATAAAAACTATTAAAAATTCTAAAGGAAAGATCTATTGCTACCACCCAAGAAAAAGAAAACATTATTTAATGTGTATTTTGTGCATTATGCTTATAAGTCTAATATTTAACAAAATAAGGTGAGAGTCTCTGAAGAGTTTAGCAATCTTGAATTTCAAAAGAAAAGGAGATCCAAGATGTCAGTGACCAGCATGCACAATATCTAAGAGGCCCAGGATCTGAATCTCTGAAATTGGTGAGTGGGGCAGCTAAAACCAAAACATTGAAACTGATGCTTCCTGGTCAAGACGGGACAACCTGTAAGCAGAGACCATTTGGATGCAGGTCACCCATGGACTTCTCTGGGGACCAAGAGTGGTGAATATTCAACACCCATACAATTCCCTTCGACCAAAGCAAGGGCTTCCCTCCTCGGGGGAGGCAGCCAGGAGTGCCACTGCTCAAAGCAGGGCCTCCCTACTAGGCAGAGACTGCAGTGATTGCCTCAAGCATTAGCCTCCATGCTCAGTAACTCAGACAGCAGAGGCAGGTGGGTGCCTGTATAGGCCTCCCAGGTCTGTGAGTGACTATATGGGCTGCCCAGAGCATTCCAGCAGGCATCTGTACTGGCCTCCAAGGTCTGTGGCAATGGCATGGTGGTGTGGCAGCTAGCCCTAGAAGGAGCCCCCATGCTTAATGGCTGAGACAGCAGAGGCTCCCTGCCCAGAGGACAAACAGTGTATACCACTGAGTCGACTGATCTACACTGCCATTCGCCCCTGCACGCACAAAACTAAGAGTAGAGAACAAGAGGAACTCCTGTGCTTTCCAATTAGGCCTACTATCAAGTGAGTGTGCCTTTAAGTGAGTGCTTGCAGAACCCCAGTCCCAGGGTCCCTCCAAACTAGCAGCCAGACATCAGATACCTCTCACACATACCCACACTGTGGGCAACATAGGAATCCTTAGAACAGCGTTCTCAACATTGAAGCTGTGAGTCTACCAGTGGAGTCCAGACAAACAATTCCTGGACTCCAGACATATCTGAATGCCAAGAAGACAGTACAACAGGACTAAATGCCACTGAGATATTCAGGGCACCTGTGCATGCGCATTACACCTAGGAACAACACCAGCACCTGCACTCCCTCCTGTGCTTAAGCTCCACCAGGCATTTACATGTTCTAGCACCCTGTCCTTCAAGGCACACTTCCACACACAGCCACGTGTTTGCTCACTTGCACTTGCTCACCTGCGCCTGTGACCTTCCTCCCTGAGCTACAGCTGAAACACCAACATCCACTCTCAAACCAGTGAACCTCTCTCATCTTCCTGAAGAATATTCCAGACACCAGAAAAAGACAGACCCAGACTGAAGTACAGATTCCAGGAACAAACAGCAAAGGTAACAGATAAGCAGATGGCTAGAACACATCCAACAAAAATCAGGACATTATGGCTTCACCAGCCACTCCAAGAACCAATAACATACTAATTCATGGGAATCACAGGAAAATGATCTCAATTCTAGGCTTATCCAGATATTAGATGTACATGAAGAGGAAACAAACAAAACTCTCAAAGAAATACAGGCATATACAGCCAAATAGATAAAGGCAGAAGTAGAGGCACAATTAGTGCCATATTGAGGGAAACAAACACACGTTAATAGTGGGAGATTTCAACACTCCACTCTCACCAAGGAACAGATCATCTAGAAAGAATCTAAACAGAGAAATAATGACACTTCCAGAGTCCTCAATTAAATGGAACTTATAGATGTCTATAGAACTTTTCACCCAAACTCAAAAGAGTATACTTTCTTTTTAGCACCTCATGGAACCTTTTCAAAAATTGAATGTATAGTCAGGCACAAAGCAAGCTACAACAGATACAATAAGATCAAAATAATCAGACCACCATGTTCTTAATCTAGACCTCAATAATAGCAGAAATAACAGAAAGTCTACATACACATAAAAACTAAACAACTCTCTACTCAATGACACCTTGGTAAGGGAAGAAATTAAAAAAGAAATTAGAGACTTCCTAAAATTCAACGAAAATGAAGGCACAACTTACCCAAACTTATGGGACACAATGAAAACAGTGCTAAGAGGAAAGTTCATAGCACTAACTGCATCCAAAAAGAAGTTTGAGACATCTCATACAAACAACTTAATGGTACACCTAAAAGCCTTTGGGAGAAAAAAAAAAAAAAAGAAGCAGACACCCCCAAGAGACTCAAGCTCAGGGCTGAAGTCAATGAATTAGAAACAAAGAAAACAATTCAAAGAATCAATGAAACCAAGAGCTGGTTCTATGAGAAAACCAACAAGATAGACAAACCCTTAGCCAAACTAACTAAAAAGCAGAGAAAAACTATCCAAAGTAGCAAAATCAGAAACCAAAAGATTAAAAAAATTATTATAAAACTACTTAGTTAACATAAATTTTGTTTCCTTTTAGACTGAAAACACAAACCTTATTTTAAATTGGTATTGTTTTTAAAAATTGGATTGTTTGCACTGGTAAAATTTAAAGTTTGATTTTGACTTTTAAAATTATAAATATGCTTTATGATTTCACTCCTAAAGAGGATGCTTTGTTTTTATATTGCAAAAACAGGTTTTAAAAAATACTTAAATGTTTAAACAGCAGGTTGATTTTGTCTTTGTCTGTTTTTTGTTTTTGTCTGCCGGCTGTCTGTTCTGGCTTCTGGTTTTGGCCAGCTCTCCATCTAGAAGCCTTGGAGAGGACCATGGGAGCTCTGCTCCTTCTAAAATCTATGTGTGTGGAGGGGGCCCCTGAGGGGGTCCGCTCCTGGAATCTGTGGGATTTGTGCCTGGTAGGGGCAGGTCAAGTCCAGGTGTCTGGGTATTCTGATTACTCCGAGGCGGCAATGTGAGATTTCTGTGTTCCTCATGTATGTTTCTGTGTGTGTATATTTATCTGTAGACTTGGACTGATGATACTGATATTTTTTGGACATGAGACCGTTTGAATCAACACCTCTGAGTTTAGTCCTGGACCATCAGAGTTAAATTCTATAAAACATTTAAAAATTTATCAGGTATTTTAAAGTAATAACCCTTGGGCAATTAAAAAAGAACTTGAAACAGTTTCTTAACCCTTTGGGGGAGGTCAAAAGACTTTGATATTTATTTTATTAATTTTGCCTGGTGAAACTAAGCCATGCTCTTTGAGCCAATTAAGAAAACTGCAGTTATTACAATGTATCATATCAGAAAAAAAAACCTATAAACTATGTTGTTCTTCATTTTAAAAGGCTGGGGACTCTTCAATGCAAAATGTTTGCTCTTTTAAAGAAAAAAAAAAAAGGACTGCAGCTCCATATTAGGCTAGGGTTATACAGAGTTATATTCAGATCATTGTTAACCATTATAGGACATATAGTTCCCTCTAACTCATCGTGGAATATGCCCATTTTTGTAATAAAAAAAGAAATCTGGCAAATTCATATTATTACAAGATTTAAAAAAGGCAAATGAGACTATGATAATTATGAGAGCATTGGAACCAGAACTCTCATCACATAGTGGGATTCCTCAAAACACAAGTTTTAGATTTAAAAGACTGCTTTTTTTCCCATTCCTTTTCATCCTAAGGATTTCCATAAATTTACTTTTAGTCTTCCTTCTGCTATTTTTAAAATACCCATGAAACGTTTTTACTAAAGGGCATGGCAAATAGTCCTACTTTGTATCAACAATTTGTAGTTAATGCTATTAGTCCAATACAGAAAAATATCCTTCTACTTATATTATTCATTATATGGATAACACTTTATTAGCCTCTCCCATCGGTAAAGACGTTATGGCTTACTATACAGATCTATCTGAAGCTTTGTCTCAAGCAGGATTAAAAATTGGTCCAAAAAAGATACAAACTAGAGATTCTTATAGTTATTTAGGTTTTAATTTATTTCCTTTGGCTATTACACATCAAAAAAGTACAAATTAAAAATAATTTAAAGAATCTTAATGACTTTCAAAAATTATTGAGAGATATAAATTGGCTTAGGCCATATCTAAAATTAACCACTGGATAACTTATGCCATTGTTTAATGTTCTTAAAGTGGATGCAGCTCCAACCTCCCCCCCAAAAATTGACTCAGGAGGCTCAAGAGGCATTATTGCTAGTGGAAAAGGCTTTAGAAAATCAATTTGTAACTTATTGGGATCCAGATACTCCCCTCCTGTTACTTATATTTCAAACACAGTCACCTCCTACAGGATTGTTATGGCAATCTAATCTTCTATTGTGGATCCACTTGTCAGCTAGGCCCAATAAAGTAATTTTGTCTTATTATGAAGCTATTGCCCAAGTCAATGTGGCAGGGTGCATCCAGGCAAGGGCTTACTTTAAAATTGAGCCTTCCAAGATTATTATACCATATAGTAAAGTTTAAATCAATTGGCTTTACACCAATTCAGATAAATGGTTGCTTTCTTTGGTTAAATTTACAGGACAACTAGATAATCAATACCCTTCCAATATGATTATTCAATTTTTACTTTACATAGTGTTGTTTTTCCCACCATAGTTAAAAATAAACCTTTAAAAAATGCTTGCTCTATTTTTTCTGATGGTAATGCTAAGAAAAAAAAAATGCTGGCCATACTGTTAATGGACAAAAAGTTATTTTTCAAATTCCAGGGTTATCTGCTCCACTTGCAGATTAAAATTAAAATTTATTCATGTAATTATTGATACCTATACAAGATTTATTTTTGCTACCTTGCATTCTGGAGAAGCTGCATGCCACATTACAGATCATTGTTTGGCTGCCTTCGTTGTTCTTGGCATGCCACATCAAATTAAAACTGATAATGGACCAGCTTATACCAGCAAGCCCTTTCAAAATTTTTGTAGAAAATTAAATATTAAGCATGTAACATGTATTTCATATAATCCTATGGGCCAAGGCATGGTTAAATGTGCCCATGCCACCATTAAGATATATTTACAAAAGATAAAAGTGGGGGAATTCTGTCCTTGTTCATCCAGAGCTCAATTTAATTTTTTTTAACTTTGGACAAACATTGCAAATCTGCAGCTGAACATTTTTGGCACCCTAAAACTTTCATGGTTAAATGAAGGGACCCCTTGAATAATACATGACATGGACCTGACCCCACTTTAATTTGGGGACGAGGATATGATTGTGTTTTTCTGCAGGTTAAAGATGTTGCTTGATGACTGCCAGAGAGACTGGTGCAACAAGTGGATTACATCAAGGAGCAAGATCATTCCCGGAGTGATGATATTGCTGATCCTGTTGCAGCTGATTCATCCAGTGAAGGCTAAATTACACCTTTAGGCCTTAGTACCCAACCCCCCTCTTGTTGCTGGTCTGCTACTATTTATCTTTGTAATTGCCAGATGTGACCACTTAGCTCAACAGTGCCAAGCTAGATTTAATGCCATTGAAACAGTGGCATGCTGTGACTCCCTCACCCCAGATAGGCGCTTGGTTTGCCCAGCTCAAATGTCAGGTTTAACCTCTCCTTTCCTGTATGATGGGCTGGTTAGTCAATGACCAGTTCTGGGTGATCGATACTTGTTTACCTGAAACAGGAAGTCCCCCTATAAGCAGGGTTCTGCCATGATGGGTTCAACAACTATTTGGAATTGCCCCACCTAAGACAGGCATGGTCCCTTTGTTTTAATTCAAAAGGGAGGAATTGTGGCAGCCTTTTTGGAGCTAATAGCAAATTTGGAGTTAATGGAATCTTAGCAGTGGAATTCGGCCTCTTGGCTCTGGCTATTTTCCAAAGTCCAGTCTCTCATAGACTGACCATGACAGTCCTTCAGCAGAAGGTTTCAACCCTAAGAACTAGATAATAAAATCCTTGCTACCATGGTAACCAGACAACAGGTTCTGTGTAACCTTGAGTAAGCCTTCTGAAGTTTCGGCTAAGTAAAATTGCCTGCATGAGAAACTGCTTGTACTTTTCTGCCTACTTAAGTGTTAACCTGTCCATTAAACTGACACTTTGATCAGCATGTAGAATTGGTGTTCTTCTCTGTGTTGCTCGCTCTCTCTCTCTCTCTCTCTCTCTCTCTCTCTCTCTCTCTCTCTCTCTCTCTCTCTCTCTCTCTCTCTTTCCTCAGCCCTCTCTCTGGTGGTATTCATGTAACACTGCTGGTTGGTGAAACAACAACAACAAAAAATGAGAACTTCAGACCTATCTCTCTTATAAACGTTAATGCAAAAATACTAAATAAAATAATTCCAAACTGAATCTAAGAACACATAAAAGATATCATTCACCATGACCAAGCAGGCTTCATTCAAGGCATGCAGGGGTGAAATCCATCATAGGGAAATCCAGCAATGTAATCCACCATATAAGCAAACTGACTGAGCAAAACCACATGATCATCTCCTTAGATGCCAAAAAATCATTTGACAAAATCCACACCTATTCATGTTTAAAGCATTAGAGAGATCAGGGATACAAGACACCTACCTAAACATAGTAAAGGTAATATACAACAAGCCTATAGCCAACATCAAACTAAATGGAGAGAAACTTAAAAGCAATCCCACTGAAATCAGGGATAAGACAAGGCTGCCCACTCTCTCCATATCGACATAGTACTTGAAGTCCTAGATAGAGCAATAAGACAACTAAAAGAGTTCAAGAGGATACAAATTGAAAAGGAAGAAGTCAAAGTATCACTATTTGCAGATGATATGATAGTATAAATGAGTGACCCCAAAAATACAGTCAGAGATCTTTCTCAGCTGATAAACACTTTCAGCAAATTGGCTGGGTGAAAAATTAATGCAAAAAAAGGTAGCCCTCTTGTATACAAAAGACAAAAAAGGTAAGAAAGATATTAGGTAAAATACACCCTTCATAATAGCCTCTAATAACAAAAAGTGCCTTGATGTGACTCTAACCAAGCAAGTGAAAGACCTGTTTGAAAAAATCTTCAAGTCTCTGAAGAAAGAAATTGAAGATTTTCCATGCTCATGGACTGGTAGGATTAACATAGTGAAAATGGATATCCTGCCAAAAGCAATCTACAGATCAATGCAATTCTCATCAAAATACCAACACAATCCTTTATAGACCTTGATAGAACAATTCTCCACTTCATACGGAAAAACAAAAACCCCAGAATTGCCAAAGCCATACTGTACAACAACAGATCATCTGGAGGTTTCTCTATCCCTGATCTCAAGTAGTAATATACAGCAATAGTAATAAAAACTGCATGGTACTGGCATAGAAACAGAATGGTGGATCAATGGAACAGAATAGAAGACCCAGAAATAGACCCACATACCTTTGGATGCTAGATTTTTGACAAAGGATCCAAAACCATACAATGGAAGAAAGATATCATCATAAACAAATGGTGCTTGTCTAACTGGATGTCTACATGTATAAAAATTGAAATAGATCCATATTATCACTCTGCACAAAACTAAAGTCCAAGTGGATCAAATACCTCAACATAAAACCAGACACACTAAATGGGTTAGAAGAAAAAGTGAGGAAGAGCCTGTGCCAATGAGACAACTTCCCGAACAGAACATCAGTAGCCAGACTCTCGGATCAACAACCAATAAATGGGACCTCATGAAAATGAAAACCTTCTGTAAAACAAAGGACACTGTCATCAAAACAAAACGACAGCCTACATACTGGGAAAAGAACTTCACCAAAACAGAGGTGAAGACAGAGGGCTAATATCTAGACTGTATAAAGCACTCAAGATGTTAAAAAGCAACAAATCAAGTAATCCAATTAAAAAATGTTGTACAGAGCTGAACAGAGAATTTTCTATAGAAGAATATCAAATAGCAGAGAAACACTTAAAGAAATCTTCAACATCCTTAGTCATCAGGGAAATACAAATAAAAATGATCCTGAGATTTTACCTTACACCCACAAAAATAGCTAAGATCACTACCTCAAGTGACAATACATGCTGGAGAGAATGTGGAGAAAGGCTAACCCTCCTCCATTGCTGGTGGAAAGACTTGTACAACCACTTTGGAAATGAATCTGGTGCTTTCTCACAAAATTAGGAATAGTGTTTCCTCAAGATCCAGCTATACCACTCCTAGGCATATATCCAAAAGATACTCAAGTACACAACAAGGACATTTGCTCAACCATTTTCATACCAGCTTTATTTGTAATAACCAGAACCTGGTAAAAATCCAGATGTCCTTCAACTGAAGAATGCATACAGAAATTGTGGTACATCTACACAATGGAATACTATGCAGCAATTAAAAACAAGGAAATCATGAAATTTGCAGGCATATGGTGGAAACTAGAAAAGATCATCCTGAGTGAGGTATGCCAGAAGCAGAAAAACACATGCGATATATATTCACTTATAAGTGGATATTAGACAAATAAAATAGGATAAACATACTAAAATCTATACACCTAAAGAAGTTAAGCAAGAAGGAGGACCCTGGATAAGATGATCAATCCTCACTCAGAGAGGCAAATGGGACAGACTGGAAGAGGGAGACATCAGGGAACAGGACAGGAGCCTAGCACAGAGTGGCTCTGAAAGACTCTACCCTGAAAGGGTGTCAAAGCAGATGCTGAGACTCATAGCCAAACTTTGGACAGAGTGCAGAGAATCTTATGAAAGAAGGGGTAGATAGAAAGACCTGGAGGGGACAGCAGCTCCACACAGAGAGCAACAGTAACTAAAAAATCTGGGCCCTGTTGTCTTTCTGAGACTGATACTCTAGCCAAGGACCATGCATGGAGATAACCTACCACTCTTGCACATTAGTAGCCCATGGCATCTCAATATCCAAGTGGGTTCACTAGTAAGTGGAACAGGGATGTCTTTGATGTGTATTCAGTGGCTGGCTCTTTGATCACCTCTCCCTGAGGGAAGAGCAGCTTTACCAGGCCACAGAGGAAGACAATGCACCCAGTCCAGATGAGACTTGATAATCTAGGGTCAGATGGAAGTGGAGGAGAACCTTCCCTATCAGTGGAGTATGAGTGGGTCATGAGAGGAGATGAAGGAGAAAGGATGAGATTGAGATTGGGAGAGAATGAGGGAGGGACCTACAGCTGGGATACAAAGTGAATAAAATATAATTAATATAAAAAATAAAAAAATTTTAAAAAGAAGTCTTGAATTTGTTTTCTAAGTTATAGTTCTCAGACATAACTGAACATCAGTTTGTTTTAAAAGTCACAGTATCAGCAGTCCTCCTTGTTCTTCATTTCACTTTTGTCTCCTACTATTCAGAGAGCTTATTTTGTCCTTTTTTAGAGTCAACAATGGTCATTTTGTTTTCTTCACTCTTATTGTTATTGCTTTATTTTAGTTTGAAAGTTAGTACTTTACTTAAATGTTAAGTTTAAATTTAACCCTGACATGAAATTTTGTATTGTCATTTTTTATAAAAGTGGACAAAACATAAATATTCTGGATCTAATGTAACACCAAATGGTTTAATAAAACTATGCTGTTTGTAATTTGCTTAGAAGTTTGCCAGTTTAACACAGTTAATTTTTGGGCAACAGGTAGCAGCAACCCTGTTCTTAATAACAACATATCAAATTTGAAACAGAAGATTTGAGCCATGCTTTTTTTTCTGCCACTAATTCACCATATGATAACTAGAATTTGGATTCCTCTAAAGAGTTTAAAGGACAGTGAAGGTCATTGATAATTTTGTGGATAACAAGTCTCTTTATTCCTTCCATATATTTAAAGTAATCTTGAAGGTTTTATGAAAATTATCTTTCCAAGGACAAAATAATAGTTCTAATTTGTTTAAAAAGAGTTACTGTATTCCACATCTTTTAGAGACAAATATCTATTGACTCAAATCAACTATACATGCTCATTTAAAGAGGCTTTTCAAATCATTGATTCACACACACACACAAAAACATACATAGGGATTTTAGCTGTTCTTACAAAATGTGAACTGCTCCTCAGCCTCAAATATGCAGTAGTAATTGTATTTGTTAAATATTTGAAATTTTCCTATGATCATGGTTATTTTTCTTATGTCTTTAACATTTTCAGATTGAGCTACTGTGATAGGCTGAAAAATGCCTTGCCTTAAAGATGTCTACATGCCAATTCAAAAATCTTTTGAGCCTATAAAAATCTTACCTCACATGGCCTAATACATGGTGGTGGGAGAGGAGAAACCCATTTACCTCATTGTGGCTAAAAATCAGAGAGAGTCAGAAAAGGGCCAAAGTCCAAGTAACCCCTATTGTGGTAAGTTTTGAAGTACATGCTAATAATGACTTATTATTAGCCTAAAATTATTACAGTGGTATTATATTACCTGCTATTGTAGTCAATAAAGAACACATACTCCTGATAGATTTTATAATTGCCTTATTTCACCTTGGGCTGGGCAGATAAATCCACCTTTGTTTTCTTCTATCTCTCAGCTCCCATTTCATTCCATCTCCTTTAATCATCCCTATCTGGGCAACCTTCCATCCAGAATCCAAAGACACTTGCTTGTACTCTTCATCTGGACTTTTCCTTTTTTACACCATTTTGGAGTCCTTTTTCCCAGCCCACATGTTTCCTTTTCCACCTAACCCATGGCAGCAACGTGCTTCCTTCAGTCCTTTTCCTGTTCTGTCTCCTCCTTCTCCCAAGATCCTCCATTTTCTCCTTAGCCATGCATACTCCATTTTCCCTGCCCAGGTGTGTTGGCTTTTTATTGGTAAAACAGGACTAAATTTTTAATAAAGGTTACAAAGATCATTTGGGGTATATGAATGCTTCTTTGCTTCTTTGGGCTGCAACCAGATCGTTGGGCCAATTATTAATATCAGAATATTTGGTACCAGACCAACCCCCAACAAACCGCTTTCAAAGCCTTCCCTCAATGGCAAAGCTCTCTGCTAATGACTGAATCACTTCCTTATACTGCCATGGAGCTCAATAATGCCTGTTGACTTCCAAAGACTTAATCAGGTCAGCGACTACAACTGCAGCTGACTAACATGTGGTTTCCTAACTGGAAAAGTTTAACACATCTCCCCATAGTTGGTATTCAACTTTTAATCCAGTGTGATAATATGAGAAAGAAATGTCTCCTGATTGTCTCCAGCATTTGAATACTCCTTAGCCAGTTGTGGCACTGTTTGGAGAGTGTTGTGATGGAAACATAAGCTAAAATAAATTCTTTTTGTAGTGGGCTTCAGGCAATAATATGATGCATAAATTGTCAAAAACCTTACGATGACAGACTCATTGTTCAACCCTCAATAGGTCAGGGAACATGATAGAAAAAGAGGTGAAAAACTATAAAATCTGGAATATGAAGTAGGATGGTGTCAAATGCTGTGTTCTGGACATGGCATGCCAGAACCTACATTTGCTCACACAAGATCAAGTCAGACCAAATTGTAGTACAGATGGACTAGACTATCTTTAGGTGTTACCAGATACTGAAATATATTGACAGGGACATGAAGAGAGTAGAAAGATAAAAAGGGTATAGATATAGACAGATTTCATTGTATACATATATAAAATTCTCAAAAATAAAAAAAAATTAAAGTATCTCTCAGAGCATGTCTCTCTTCATGTGGCATGTGTGTGTACGTGCTCACATGTGTACATGCCTCAATCATTAGATGTCTCAACATTTGGCAAAAGTATAATGGAGAGATGACAGTTTGTAAGCATAGTCTACTAATGGAAAGAATTATACAATATACTGAAGGAAATGGTGAATCCAGAGGTAGAATATGTTCTCAGTGTATTTTTTCTGAAATTACACTGCGTAGGAAAATTCTACAAATCTTAAGGCAGCTCCGTCACCTATCTGGTGATCTCTCCTCAACCCAGCAGGTATCCAAACATTAGCCAATGATGAAAAGGTAAAATGATGGCCAAACAAACAAACACAAGCCAGAAACACAAAACTTGCATAGACTGAAATCCACATCGAAATAAGAAAGAGTAAAATACCTCCACTGTAAAAATAGATTGAAATAAAAACTTCTACACATAAAAATAAATAAAATGTAAAAGCAACCTATGAGGCAGAAGAAAACATTTGAAAATATATATTTAATAAGGATTGCATTAAAAACATATAAGGATCTCCTACAATACAATAACATTTAAATGAATCAAAAATGGTCAAATATCACGAACTCAATGGCTGGCTCTTTGACCACCTCCCGGCCCCCCGTGGGAGGAGCAGCCTTGCTAGGCCACGGAAGAGGACATTGCAGCCAGTCCTGAAGATACCTGATAAGCTAGAGTTAGATGGAAGGGGAGGAGGTCCTCCCTTATCAGTGGACTTGGAAAGGAGCAGGGAGGAGATGAGGAAGGGATAGGGAGGGAACATGGGAGGGGGCTACGGCTGGGATACAAAGTTCATAACCTGTGATTAATATAAAATAAAAATGTTATAAAAATAAAAAATAAGATGGAAAAAATGGTCAAATACCTATATAGATGTTTCTCGAAAAGGATTTATGAGTAGCTAATAAATACAAAAAGCTAATCTTTAAGCATCAAAAAACTTCACAATGAAATATCACTTCATACTTGCCTGGATTTATTTTTTTACAGTTAAACTTTGGCAGGGATAAGGAGAAATGAAAACTACAATAAATTGTTGGTGGGAATGTAAAGAGACACAGCCACTATGAATCTAGTATAAAGGGTCCTCAACAGTTTAAATCTGAGCTTAACAACCCTATTTCTGGCTGCAGGTACAGACTATTTATTTACCCCATTAGTGAGAGACTAAAAAACATGATTCTGTGAAAATCCAACTTGGTGAACCAACAAATATTGAGGGGTACAGGATCATAGGTGAGGGATTACTTACTGTGGGAAGAAAATGATGTATCATTAAAAATTCTACCCAGCACAGATGATTCTGGTACCTGCTTTCCTGGTACCAGAAAACCAACTAACCTTCTACTTGTAATATCCTCTACCTACCTCCCCAGATAACTGTGGCTGAATACCAGGCCAGGTAGAAGTAATTGCCAGCATCCAAAGTGAGTATTCTGTGGTACTCTCCATCTACTTCTAACAAGGAAGGTGAAGATCAAATCAGTTTCCATAGACAAAACACTCATTCGATTCTTTGAATTCATTGTCATGACCACAGGGTCAAGTATTCTCTGGATTGTCAGGGAAAATTCTGCTCTATGATACCGTATATGAGAGGAAATATCTGTGTCTCAATGATCAGAATCATCCTGAAATCAATGATGCATTTGCATATACATATTCACTACTGAATTATTCACAGCAGCTAAGATATAAAGTAATCTAAATGGATCAATGGATAAGCAAATAAGGTACACTCAACTGCATACCATTTCATCATAAAACAAAATGAACCATGTCATTTGTCTCTACCTGGATGGAAGTGGAAATGGTTATGCTAGGAACAGAAAAGTAAGTACAACACGATCCTCCTCATACATGAGCAGTAAGAAAACTCTTCTCCTGAATGCTGAGAGTAAAACAGAGTCAGTCAGAATCTGAGGACAACAAAGGGTCCTGTGAAGGCAGATTGACATTAAAAACAATGAGTGAGCAACTCCATATAGAAGCGCGGGTGACAGAAAGGCAGCTAAGTCATTGAAGTATTCCTCCCCTTCACAGACAATGACTCCTAACCAACAATGCCTCAATGGTCCTTCATCAACATAAACACAAAAGGCCAGCTAGATTGAAACAGTGAAAGAGCACATTAAATTTCTGAACCAGAGAGAAAATATGGTTAGTCTTGAAATGATGGGAGCTCTCAACGATGGAGCTGTATAACTCAGCGGAAACAGAAGAAATAAACTGCCTCTGTTGTTTGCATCTCTGTCTCCCATTTAAGGCCCATGTGTAGTGGGCAAGTTTTCAGTCACTAGAAGGGCTGCTTGGTCCACACTCCAATTTTGCACTGGCACAGACATTTTCTTAAACCCAGAATAGTGAATGAAACATGATCTTGTTCACTCTACAACACCATGTTTTCTTCCTTTTTCTGACAGATGGTCATATCCTTGTGCTTATTACCCACTACATCCCAGAATTTTGCCTCAAATAAATGTCATTTCTATTTTCTGTGCTGCCATATGTGGAATTTTCTTGTCATACCATATACACTCTCAGAAAAGCACATAACCAAAGCTGTCAATCCATTTCATGACTAAATCAACATGTGTTCCATATTAAGCCCAAGGCAGAAAACAGTTGCTTTCTAAAAAACATGGCGTGGGGTGTTTAATTGGTACCTTGGTTTATAAATAATTTTTATCAAATGGGAATCTACAAAAATTAAGGCAGTTATGTGATTAATGGAATTTTGCCTGGCATTTAATAAACAAAGACAGTGTTTAATTCCAGCCACTGTCCCTATACATGCAATATATAAATTGGATTTTAAATATCTAATTACTCTGACATTAAATTTTTATTAGTTCTACTATCCATGTTATTATATCATTTTATAATATCATAGTATACCATTTAAGATGTAAGCAAAGTAAGAAAATGAAAAAGCTAACAGTTCATTGCTTTTATAAAGTAACAGAACAAATTTCACATTTGAATTTATATACTTGGGACTACACTTTACTGTTGTGATTATTCTTTCTTTCTTTCATGTGTGTGTGTTTAAGAGTGCGTGGAAGTGTTTGCATGTACATATGGAGGCTAGATATGTACCTTTGATGCCATTCCTCAGAAGTCATCTACCTTGATTTGAAGGTAAGATCTGTTGTTGAGACTTGGGAGTCACTGACTTGGCTACACTGGATGGCCAATGAACCCAACAATTTCTCCCTATGTCTGTCTCCCTGGAACTTGGATTACAAGCACCTACTACTATGCCTAGTTAAAACCTAGTTTAAGGGATCAAACTCAGGTATTCATGCTTGTGTGGTACACTGTACCCAATGGGCTTATAGGAGTTATTTTTTCTTAAATCTAAAAATAGTAAATGGGTTCATAAATGAAAATGGGCATACATCTATCCATTGTGCAATAATGACATTTGTTATATTCCAAATAGAATTTCTTGGATGTAAACCTAACAATAGCCTCTATTCCTTCCTGAGACTCAGAAACATATTTAGATTGATTGTGTTGGTAGCTGAAGTATAATGCTTGGCTTTTTATGTAAGGGAGAAATAAATGCTTTATCCAACACTTTCTTCAAAATTTGAGTTAAATGTTGGTTGCATCAGTGAATATTTATTTAATATTAAATAGCTCAAATATTTACTCAAACATAAACTGTTTAAGCAAGTCCTAAGGCTCAAAATAAAATATTCTTTATTTAACCAAGGTTTTCACTCACATATCCCATGACCGGGATGAAACTATCCTATTGTATATGTATGTTGCATCCCGTTCACAGTCCTTTAAATACACTTAAACCTTAAGACTTTCTGCATCCTAGACATCTGTAGACCCCCTGCCATGTTGGCATAGTGATGGCAAAATGATTTGAAGTGCCAACAAAAGTTGGTAGCACAAAGCAAGAGTTTGAGTGACTGTAGGAAAATGAGAGTGAGACACATGGCAAACAAGGATATTGCTGCATTTTTAGGTCCTGGCAAGTCTACAATTAACGGCTTGTCTGTACAGTCGTTTCCATCCTTCATTGTTAACTGAACACTTTCTGTGACAGGCTGCCTTCTGGAAAGTGTAAAGCACCGCTGAAATAAACAGCTCCAAATGCCAACTTAGACCACTGATGACATTAAAGATGATAGCAACAGGCAGACTCTGCTTTACAATCTAACAAGTAAAAGGAACAAGGTTTCAAGAGGTTTTGAGCCCACTTCGCAAATCCTGCTCTTTGTGAGTACCATGTTGGAAATGTATTTCATGTGGAAATAAAGGTGCAGATGGACAGTTTTCAAAATAGCTAAGACAGTTTTATTTTATAATGATGTAAGAATATCGAAAGCACCTGAGGTTTCAGAAGACTTGTCTTCTTAGCTTTCAGGTAGTTAAACTTGCTTGGAAGAACAGGACAATTGTTTCCGTATTTACGGTTTCATGTGTAGGGGCATTGTGACAACCCTTAACTCCAACAGACATGAGTCCTAACAGTTAAGGTCAACTTCCTCCTCACATAAGTAGACAAAACAATTCATGATGAAGGTGCTGAGGGCACTTTTTAGTTTCCCCAAAGCATCAGGTTCCCATTTCTTTCCTCATATAAACAGCATGAAGATATATCAAGCCGTTGAATCTTTATTGAAGTTGATGGATAACACTTTTAGAACTCTGATTTTCTCAGATATTCTCTTCTTGTCTTACCTTTTACATTTTTCATTAACCAACTCTTCTTTTCTAGGGATTGTTTGAGGCACTTCAGTTCCAAGAGTTCTTTGGAATTTCTACACTATTGAGAATGTGCAGGTCTGATTTAACATGTAAGACTCACTGTACTCTAAAAAATGCACTTGAGTTTTTAAATTTTTATACTCATAGCCTACAAATATTGAGTCAAAGACTTTTTTACAATCAATTACTTTTTATAATTTAATATCTGTATAATGTGTTACTGGTGCATAGATCAAGCTGTTTTGAGTTTCTGGCAATGATTCCTGTCTTTTCAGGGGTTAGCTTTGTTGTTGCTAGCTCAGTATTTCACATTCTCTCCCTTATTCTTTTAGAAAAGTGATAGTTTATTAGACACAAATCATTTTATATAGTATGAAAATGGGTAGACTTGTTATATAACCATGTTAAGAAAAATAAGAACTTATTAATTTTTCTAATCGAGGTTAGATGCAAATAAATCATTATTTGATTTCTTTTTGAAAAATACTTGTAGAAGTGTGTTTGGGCCTTACAAGGAAAGAAACATTCAAACACACACACACACCTTCACACACATTCTCTCTCTTCCTCTCTCCCTTCACTTCCTGAATTGATGAATCAAGGGCTAAGAAGATAAATGTTGAAATGCTGGTTGTTTAGTTAGTTTTCTTTTTTTTTTTTCAAGTGGGGTTTAGGGGAAAGATTTAGGATAATATTACTCAACTAATTTATGTTTCTACATAAGTAAAACAAAACCAAACCTGGGGGAAAAAGAGCAAAATAAGTTAACCGATCATGAACGTTCAATTATGGGTTTTCCAGCATATCATATCTTTATAAGACAAATAACATCCAAGCAATGTTCCCATTTTACATCTATGTATTTCCATTAGAATGCTTATGGTCTAAGTCAGACTGCCATTGTTTATTGCTGTAATATTCAGTATCCAAGAGATAGAACCACTGTAGATACTTATCAATAGATGAAAGGAAAAGGAAATGTACATCAACACAATAGAATATTACTCAGCCACAAAGAAGAATTAAATTATATCATTTGCAACAAATTGAGTGGATCTGGAGGTTATAGTTTTAAGCAAAATTAACCAGAGTCACTCAAAAACATCACATGCTTTCTTTCATATAGGAAATTTAGATTTGAATATATACATAAATACACACACACACACATATATCCATTTGTACACATGACATGAAAGTCAAAGAGGGAATATGTAGGGATTTGTAGTCTAAAGGAGTAAGAAGGTTTAGGAGACTGTGATATGAGATGTGAAAGACAAGGATTGAGAGCATTCTCTCATATGTGGAAGATAGAATTAAATGGAAGACTACTGGGGAGCGAGAGGAAGGGCATTGAGAGTAATGAGGTATAATAAAATTGAGCAAAGTACAATGATTTATATGGATAAAAATACCATAATGAAACAAATGACTATAAACTGTTAAAAATAATAGCCTTTAAAGAGCCTGTTGTTTATGCAGCTAATAAGTTTTCTTCTAAGCCTATATCAACTTTGGCTTTGGACATGTAAACATCTTCATACACTCTACATCATGTAGAAAAAATTTTTACAAAAGACAAAGAAGGAAAAATTAAAATAGTTTAATAAACATATCAAGAGAGACTGGAGAACAGCTATGTGAAACATGAGTAGAGGTACATGGGAATGAGTGAGATACAAAGTAAAAATCATAGCTTAAGTTAGCACCCCAAAAGAAGTAGTAAACTGTGTATATTATAGAACAAACAGAACATCCGGTAATTTAGGAAAACTTCCTGAGAAAAAGAGAAAATGATTCTAAGAAATAGAATAGAACAGAAAAGTTAAGATAGCTGAAGTTCTAAAGTAGGAAGGCTGAGGAGATGGCACCAGATCAGCACTAACTCAGAACTTGAGAAAAACTTCTGCTTTCCCAGTCTTCAGTTTCAGGTAAGATGTGATACTAACTCACACTAGGATCCTAGGACCTGCCTGGTGCTGAAAGAGCGGGTGGGAACAAAAGAGGGAGAGAAAAAGAGAGAGAGCAGAATAGATCTGGGGAAAATCTACTTCAGCCAAAAGGATGTCATACTGACATACTATGCCCCTCTAGGCTTGTTAGCATTCATTGCAATCCATTATCCTCACACAATTCCTAAACAAGAGCACTAGGCTGGTGGATCAACTTCTTGCTTGCACAGGAAACAACTGCATAAGGATCAAAGGAAATCTTTCCCTGTCTCTGAAATGAATCCAACTAACTCCTTTCCAGGAATAACCCAGAAACAGTTCTCCTGCTTGCTAATTAAAATCCTCCCCACTGTCTCCTTACCCTCAGAAAGATTATCAGCCTTTGTAAGGACTTAGTAGTGGATTTAGGAGTCTTTCTCCTTGATTCTCTTATGCTTTCGCCAAGAATAGGCTTTCTTTCCTTAGTCTGCTAATGTTAGGTTTTTTTAATTGGTCCCAAAATTCAAAGAGGAAGAAAAGGATCCAGCTTAAGATCAGAAATTGAAACCATATGAAGAAATAAAACTTCAGGTGAATAATTAAATAAAGAAATAATGAAGATTACTTTCTAGAATTTAAAGAAAAACAAACTAAGTAATTCACATGGAAAGAGGAGAAATTAAGAAACAATATAGTGACATTATAGTAAATTTTAATACTATATTGAGTTAGAAATTTAAAATGTATACATTTATGAAATTCTCAATCAATGAAATATATTTTAAAATTCCTCCAAAATAAAAATTTAAATGTATAGAAAGATAATTATTAACAAGTAAATTTGTAAGAATAATGCAGTTTCCTTAACAATTTCAGACCCAAGATGATGATGGATTAGTATTTTCAAAATATTAAAGGAAAATAATCAACAACCTAGAACTTCATATTAAGTAAAGGTACACATCATTCATCTTTAATAAACAACTTAATGAAAATGACTTCTAGGCATCCAAAGTTTCAAAAGTTTTACCATACAATGACAATTACGAACAGTTTTGAATAAAAAGTACTTGAAAAGGATAAATGTCAGGAAGATATTTAGGTATTTCCATGTCAGACATAGTCCCAAGTATTTCATGTGTACCATAAATATTGTATCATATGGCCCAAACTAACCAATTAATGACAAAGAATGAGTGTCTAAAACATCGTGCATGTGGTATCTACAACTGCCCTGCTTTGTTTTGTGCTTCTGACATATTAAGGCAGAATCACAGGTAACGCAGAATGAAGTCACACTTGCAATGCAGCCAATATTAAATCTGAGCTCCCATCCCTCTTGCCTCCACTTCCTGTGTGCTCAGGTTATAGGTGTGTTTCACCATCTACAACCTTAGTTTTGCTTATCCTTCTATCACTTGTGTATGGCTGGCTTTGTTACTTTATAATAAACCTTCCAAGCACCTTCCTTTAAATTCTCACATTGCACTTCATATTTGAATCAGTACAATAAGCACATATCTTGCTATATCTCTAGACTACATACTTCTAATTGTTGCCATTTTATGCTTATCACATCAAAAAACGGGGGGTGGGGAAAAGCATGCTGAGTTAGCTTAATCCCTAGGAGTGTTAAGTACAATATAAACAGAGCATTGGTGAGTATTTATAATGAAAACTATCAGTCGTTGTTGAAAAGTTTACAAAAACAGAATTAGGATCTATGCTTAGGGATTCTGTTCCAGATTTTTTAAAAAGTGAAGCACTAAAATACTTATGGTATATATAATTTCTATGATAATTATTAATACTTATTCAATGGGTTAGTCAGAGAAATAGTGTTCCTTAACCAAAATAATTTTCAAGTGGGAAACGAAGAGTAAGAGTAAGCCGTAGAGTTACGTCTCAATGGAATTACTCAAAACTTATGCTTTGTATACATTCATCTTACACCCTTTAATTTGCTTGTTCACAGCTAGCTGTAAAGAAACTGAGCTCAGAAAAACTCCACTTAGAAGTAAAGGAGAATTCAGTGAGGCACACCTAACATTTTTGGCTGATAATTTCCTTGATTAATTGTATATACCATATGTGTTCAAGTTATTCTTAAATTTCTCTCCTGCACAGTTTAAGATCATTTTTCCCATATGTTTCTCATCCTTAAACCCTTTTATTCTTAGAAGGAGAAGGTTGCCTATGACAACTAATGCCATATTTTCAGCTCATTTATATTATTTGCCCAATATTCTTTTTTCTTCAATGCAAATAGAATGTAACTAAAATATATCCCTGCACCAGCCCAATGTCTTTACATCACTCCATTAAAAGATGTGGTTTGTTATTTAGTAATCTATAACAGACACCAGAGCTTCTTAAGGTAAAATTTAGTTGAGATGATCTATTTTCCTCAGTCCAAACTGCCAGTTAAGGTTATTGTTCTATTATTAATAAGTTTTATATTAAAATATTACACATACCTTAAGAGCATATTTAAGAAAAATTTCAAATTGAGGTTTTATTCATTCATTTATTACTCATACATTCATTGTTACTCATATCATAGGGAGGGAACTCATATCATAGGGAGGTGTAGAAATACACCTGCTTATACTAAAATTAGGAAGAGTACCCTAAATTTTTGTAAATTCATTAAGTATAAAAAAGGAGGGGAGAAGTTGGAGATGGACATGGGAAAGGTCTTCAGTAAATATGTTTTATTTGTAATTTAACTAGGAAATGAATATAATTCATTACTATTAAAATAAAGATATCCAGAAAATCTAATATCTACATATTTACAAGCTATTCTTTTATTGTTTATTTGTATTCGAAATTTCTCTCTTTCTTAATCTCAGTTTTTCATGACAATAAACACACACAGTTGAAATTTAGAGGGCGTAATATCAAATTTGTTTTATTTTCCATATTTAATTATATTAGTAATATTCTCCATTAAAATAGACTTCACTATGAATTTGAAAGCTTATAATTCATTGGCTCCTTTGAGTGGCATATAAACCTTTGTGTTATTTAAGCCTTGCCTTTGTATTCCACTTTCAGATTTCTTTTATTTTGGGGGAAGGGTGGAGGTATGTGTGTCCATGTAAGCCACACTTCTCTTTTGTCTCATTGCTTTGGCTAAGCCTCTTAGAAGCTGTTAGAAAGTGCACAGCAGGCTGAAAGACTAAAGAAACTGTTCATTCCCTTTTGTTCACACTTTTGTTAGAATCCCTCTTCTGTGTTCTTTGCTTGGCCCCCCACTGTGGGTTTTGACAGGGTTTTTTAACCCTTTGATAACTAACTTCAGTAGTACACAAAGAATGCGAGCACAGATTGGCTAGCTCTCCTTTCTGTGGTCAAACTTTTTTTTCTTTTTTTAAAAGACCATTTATTAAACAAATTGAAAAGCAAAGCCTTTTGCCTATAAATCCTTTTTTAATATCTTTATTTTTAATATTAATTACAATTTATTCACTTTGTATCCCAGCTGTAGTCTCCTCCCTCATTCGCTCCCAATCCCACCTTCCCATCTTCATCTCCTCCCATGCCCCTCTCCAAGTCCACTGATGATTTCACCTTACACCCATCAGAATGGCTAAGATCAAAATCTCAAGTGACAACACATGCTGGAGAGGATGTGGAGAAAGAGGAACCCTCTTCCATTGCTGGTGAGAATGCAAACTTGTACAAACTCTTTTGGAATCAATCTGGCATTTTCTGAGACAATTAGGAATAGTGCTTCCTCAAGATCCTGCTATACCACTCCTAGGCATATATCCAAAATATTCTCAAATATACAACAAGGAATGCTCATTCATGTTCATAGCAGCTTTATTTGTAATAGCCAGAAGCTGGAAATAACCCAGATGTCCCTAAGTTGAAGAAAGGATACAGAAATTTTGGTTCCTTTACACAATGGAATACTACTCAGCAATTAAAAACAAGGAAATCATGAAATTTGCAGGCAAATGGTAGAAACTAGCAAAGATCATCCTAAGTGAGGTATTCCAGAAGCAGAAGGACACACATGGTATATACTCATTTATAAGTGGATCTTAGACATATAAAATTGGATAAACATAGTAAAATCTGTGCACCTTAAGAAGCTAACCCAGAAGGAGGATCCTGGGTAAGATGATCAATCCACATTCAGAAAGGCAAAATGGACAGACATCACAAGGGGGCAAAACAGGAAAATGGATAGGAGACTTCCACTGAAGGGCTCTGAAAGACTCTACCCAGCAGAGTATCAAAGCAGATGCTGAGGCTCATAGCCATACTTTGGGCAGAGTGCAGGGAATCTTATAAAAGAAGGGGGAGATAAAACGATATGAAGGGAACAGGAACTCCACAAAGAAAGCAACAGAATCAAGAAATGTGGGCCCAGTGGTCTTTTCTGAGACTTATACCTCAACTAAGGACCATGCATATAGATAACCTAGAATCCTTGCACAGATGTAACCCATGGCAGCTCAGTGTCCAAGTGGGTTTCCTAGTAAGAGAAGCAGGAACTGTCTCTGATGTAAACTCAGTGTGGCTCTTTGATCACCTCCTCTGAGGGGAGAGCAGCCTTACCAGGCCAAGGAGGAAGACAATGCTTCCAGTCCTGCTGATAGGCTAGAATCATATGGAAGGTGAAGAGGAGCTCCCCTATCTCTGGTCAATCCTTAATCCTAGATCCACAGAGCCTCTTTTTTAAGATACTGGGGCTCCCATATCAAGCCATCACTTATTCCTTCATAGAGGAAATATCAGCCCTGCAAGCCCTTCCTTGAATTTTCTAACTTTTCAGTCAGTGCTGTAGCTTTATTGATGGCTGCTGGTTGCTTGGTAGGTCAATGTTGCTGTGACACTTTATTACCATCTTTCTTCTTGACAAGATTAACAAATCTTCATGTTATATTATCTCTAGTGGAAACAAATATCATATGACCTCATGTATGGAATCTAAACCTGTGGAGCCTAAAAAACTCAACTCTGTAGAAATAGAGAGTAGAGTGTTAATTATCATAGAAGTGGGTCACCTTCAGAAAATGGAAGGCTTTGATCAAGGAATGCAACACTAACAGTTAAAGAGTAGGAATCGTTTTGGTATTTGTTGTCCAATGAGGATCTTGACTTTCTTTCTTTCCTTCTTTCTTTCTTTCTTTCTTTCTTTCTTTCTTTCTTTCTTTCTTTCTTTCTTTCTTTCTTTCTTTCTTTCTTATTACAGTTTATTCATTTTGTATCCCAGAGGTAGCACTCTCCCTCATCCTCTCCCAATTCTACCCTCCCTCTCTCATCTCCTCCCATGCCCCTCTCCAAGTCCACTGAAAGGGGAGGTCCTTCTCCCTTTCCACCTGAGCCTCACCTATCAGGTCTCATCAGGACTGGCTGCATTGACTTCCTCTTCAGTAAGGCTGCTCCCCACTCAGGGGGAGGTAATCAAGGAGCCAGCAATTCAATTCAAAGTAACTGAATGTGGCATTCTTCAATGTTCTTACTACCAAGAAATGGGATAAGTATTTTGGGGTTAAATAAATATTAACTTCCCCTATTTAAATATTAGACAATGGAAACATAATGGAACATATGCAGCATCATAGAAATACAAGTAATTATTCAATTTAAGAAATTATTATTTTAAATTCTATCCACTGAAATAATCCCTGTACTTTTCCCCTCCTGACAGGATACTGATGAAAGACCTTATTATGATAAAGTTCTCAATAACACAGTAAATATTCATAAATACATTTGTATAATTTGAGTTTTTTACATTATTGAAAAGATTATTCTCTCATATAATACATCTTAAACACAGTTTCCCATACTTCCACTCATCCCAATTTCCTTACCCCACATCCCCTCTTCCACAGATCCATTCCTCCTTCATTTCCCTTCAGAAAAGTTAGATCTCCAAGAGACATCAGCCAAACAACATACAATAGGACAACACAACCCCTCACATTGAGTCTGGACAAGGCAACCCAACAGAAAGAAAAGAGTTCCCAGAACAGGCAGAAGAGTCAAAGACATACCAACTCCCACAGTTGGGAGTCCTACATGTAAGCCCTCCTTAGTTGATTTGGTGGATCATGTTCTCCTAAGTTTTTCATACCCTCTGACTCCTACTTTCTTCCCTTTCCCTCCTCTTTAGGATCTTTCCTCCCCCTCTTCCTCGTGGTTCCCCCAGGTTTGTTCTTAATCACTGTCAGAAGTTCCATTTTTTAAGATATTAAGTACTAAGAACTGAAACTAGGACCTTACATATGTTAAATAATCACTCTACTACTAGCCTGTCTAGAATATTCTCTTTGTATTGTAAAGGGATTTTGTATTCATGAACACACATAATTTCTCAACAAATAAGTTATTACATATCTTACATGTAATACAAGCCCTCACACTGAGGCTGGACCACACAACCCAAGAAGATAAAAAGAGTCCCTAGAAGAGGCAAAAGACTCATATAGAAGGGGAAGAAGCCCTCCCCTATCAGTGGACTGGGGGAGGATCATAGAAGGAGAAGAGGGAAGGAGGGTGGGATTGGGAGGATATGGGTGAGGGGGCTACAGCTGGGACACAAAATGAATAAATTGTAATTAATAAAAAATTAATTAATTAAAAAAGAAAAAGAGTAACTTATTTACACAATTCAAGAAAGTATTAGCAAATAAATGTTTGCCAAAAAAAAAAAAAAAGATTGTCAGCGAGAGTGCCAGGGGAGAATGGAAGTAAACCTCTTATTTTTTATGAGATGGGGCATATTCTTGGTGGTTGGGCCATACCAATACTCTCGTTCTAAACACTTACTTGGGCTGATGATATTCTACTGGGAGGCAGGAAAGATAGTATAATACTGGCCCTGACTTAGGAACATTACATCTTTGTTCTTAGGGTAGCTTCAAAATTAATCACAAACTCACTGTAGGAGCAATGTGCTTTGGGGTTCTCTCTAGAATTAAGAGAATGACTGAGTATTTTTATCTTCTCTTTTCAAAAAAAGACATAAACACCTACTGAGTTCAGCATATTACCTTCTAATCTGATGTTTACAACCATAGATAAATGTGACTTTCTGTCTTAATTAGGGAAGTCTCCTAGGTAATAAACAGCAGTGAATGCAAAGACTCTGGGCTGGCCAATGTGACAGGAATAAGTGGCTGATAAGAGCACAGCCTTAAACAAGACATTCATATTCTTGCTTCATTCTTAGTTTCAGGAAACATAATGGAAACTAAGCAGAAAAATAAAAAAGGGAGAGCCAGAAGACAGTCAGATGGGCTATGAAATTTTCAGGGCATCACACAGCTATTGAAATTATGATTTCATAGCTACTCAGGTGAACTGCACAGTATTGTACTTGTCAATAGTCAATTGGGCGTGGGAAAGAACCCAATCGCTCCTCCCTTTTAAGTTATCAGCCATTTATGGATTATGTGCTGAGGAGACAGTTATATTCTTCAATGTTGTAGCTATCAGTGAGCTCACCAAGATCAAATGGATAGTTCCAAACCAATGGTGACAGAGACTGCTACAGACTCAGAGAATCACAAAACAAAACAAAAAGACATGAATGTGGAAAGAGACTCGAAAGGATTAGGGGTTGACAAGGGTGGAACAGAGAAAAGGATCATTGACAATGAAAGTAATCCAATTGCGTAATACAGTAGTTTGATTTTCTCAAAGAACAAATTAAATCTAAGTTATTTTTAAAAATCTAAGAAATTATTGTGGAAATCTGATGGGTAGTGATCAAAGGTGTTGTTAGGTGTATTATATGCACAAGAGCAGTCCTGTCTAACAAGAATTTATTCATACCAAATGTCAATAATACACAAATTAAGAATTGATATAAATTATTATTCATTTATTTTTATATTGAATTAGAAAAGAACTAGGTAGAAATATCACTGTACAAAATGTATTTTAAAGGCATAAACATGAAAGCAAGTTACGATGTTAGTTCTGTTGTTTTTTACAATTTATTTATTTTTAATTTATGTGCTTTAGTCCTTTCCCTGCATGTGTATGTCTGTGTGAGAGTCTTGGATACTCTGGAGTTAGACAGTTATGACATGACATGTGAGTCCTGGGAATTAAAACTGGGTCTTCTGGAAGAACAGCCAGTTCTCTTAACCACAAAAACCACCTCTCCAGCTTCTAATTTTGTTTCTCAGTAACATAATTAAGTAGATGTTTATACTTTAAATTATATTGGTAGATCTGTACATTTATTATTATGAAGCCTTTTAACAGATTTCTGAACTTAAAAAGCAGGCTTCTTGATTCTGAATAACTTACTTAGAATGATCATTAACATCAAATAGTTACAATAGATCCCAAATATGTCTTCCAGTTAATATCAATAATTTTATAAATATGTAAGAATTGATTATGTCAGGTACTACTTTAAGAAGCTGAAAATATTCTAAACATTTAAAATTATGGACATATTAATATTACACACTCCGTTGAACACGTTCAGCTCTTAAAACACATACCCTAGTACATGGACATAAGTATTAGGACAAATATGACATAAAAATAGAATCAGAATTTATAGTTCATTCTTAAATGTTGTAATAATTATTTTAAAAATCACTTCCTTAGCATAAATACCACATTAAATGGAGTAAGTTTAGTGACCACTTCTGTAAAGGTAAGTAATTCTGTTATCTTTGTTAAGTTGAGGCAGATTTAACACAGGAAACTGAAAAATTTGCAAAGACAATTAGAGGCTTCAGAACTTTCTTTCCTTTAATTCTATTAACTCTCCAAGTATATACTTGTCTTTTCAATTACTTTGTTGTCAATTTGAAATAGTCATTTAAGAGAATGCCTTGATTTTCACTCTGCTGATATATTTTCAACGCACTTTAAAGTTTAGACATAAACTTTGGTAGCACAAGACTAATTTAAGATTAGATACCGGATATCTTTCTAAGTGTTGTTTTAGTTTGCCCGGTGGGAAAAAAGAAATCCCACAGCTTAATCCTGTTAATTAGGTTTTGGCAAACACAACCACGAACATCAGAAGTCCTGTCTAACTCTCAGCTGAGCTTTAATAATAGCTGATACCGGTATTTTCTTTCTGTTCTAATTTTTCTCTTGCTGTTCAAATTTTAAACATTCCTTAAACTCATTCTTGTTGCAACTTCCATTCTTCAAAAAATAGTATAGAAAGGCTGAAGACTGCTCATTCCAGTTTGACTTCAAATGTTTCTTAAAGGGGATAAGAGTGTTTCAGTTCTTTAATATTTTTAATTTGGTTTTTCAACGCTTGATGGCATCTGTGGCAAAATTTATGGCTACAGTTTACAGGGCCTGCATAGTTGTACTGCCATAATGGGTGGGCTTTCACAGCTACCCCATGAAACATTAATTTACCAAGCAGCCAGGCAATCTCTGCTTATATGGAACCTAAATCCTAATAAGCAGCCACTAGACATTGTATGTTTATCTCAAAGCATTAAATAATTAAACACACACACAGAGACACACACACACAAAGGAAAGGAAGACAAATAGCAACCCACTATATTTAGTCAAGAACTTTAGGAAGTACAGTTGTTGTGAGCACTCTTCATGTTGCAATACTGTTTTTAAGCAGCAAAGAAAAAAGTATTTATAATAAAGACTGGGATTGATCAAAAGAGAGTGTGGACATGTTGCAAATAAAGCCACCAGGTTTTCCATAATACTATTTTTTAAATAGTAGAATAATTACCACTATTCTTGACTCTTTAAATTGTTAATTATGATTATTCTTTACTAGGATGAACCTCTGATTCACCCACTAATACCAATTGGTCAGCCCAACATCAATCATGTACATGCAAGTAACACTAAACTGACAAAGCTGGCAAGCAGTTTGTATATAATGGAATTAAAGGAAAAAAAAGCAAACAAGTTAGGCTATGAATTTGAGAGGGAGCAAAAGGGAATAAATAGGAGAGATTGGAAGGAGTAAAGGGAATGGGAAAATATTAAAAATATCTTTGAAATTAATTTTAAAAATAAATTTAAAGTTAAAAAATAGAGACTTACATCATTGACCCAAGGCAAAGCTGAAATTATCTCACGGATCTTGTGAACTTGATAGTGGCTTTTCGATACCAAAAAATACTATCAAAATTAGAGAGATATTAGATGAAAGATTCAGAGAGGTCATTTGAGGCTCATTACATTGATCTTCAGTTCAGTTCTCAGAAGTAGAGTTACAGAAGGTACCAGTATCTAATGTCACCGTAATAATCTACACGGATGTTAGAAATTGGGAAGTGCACATTTAGAGTACAAGCGTTCTCTTCAGCACAGGTTTAGTGAATGGGCAACTATTATACTTACTTATTCATTTTCTCAGGAAGTCATTACATGTGCTTTATAATTCTTTATAATTCAATTGGCATATTGTAAATTATTTCGTATATTTTAACAGTATCCTATATTTGTGTATAATTATTTCATGTATATGAATTTATATAATTATTTCTATAAGGGCACCAAATGTCAGTTTTCTTTTTTTACCTTCCTCTAGCTCTAATTCATGTTGCAAACACTACTTTAACTGACCTTCTTATAGAAAGGAATCCCAACTATGCAAGGCACTAGTACTTCTGTTTCAGAGTTTTATCTTAAACTTTATTACTGGCTAAAATATCTTGAGACTTAGATAATCAAGAAGTGCTGTCCTAGCACATTTCTCATAAATGTCTACTGCTCACCCTGTGCTTAAAATAGTGTTTTTGTTATATAAAAGGCAGAAAGATAAATCTTATTATTTACCTAAATGATGGAAAGGATTCCAATTGTTCCTAAAATGGTTGTGTAATATTCGTAACTAATAATTAAGTAGTGTAAACTGAAGCCAAATCATTTGAAATAGTTTAGTAGAGAAGGAATTTTTTGTGGTTGTTGTTTTGTTTTGTTTTGTTTTGTTTGTAAGCCTAGGAGATTTACATACCTGCTGATGGGTGGGCAAACTTGAAAGTAAATCTTAGAAACTATGGAAAAACAGAGAAAAATACTGTCTCCATTTCATACCTTGCCCTTAGTTTTTTTGACCTCATTTTCCAACAAATTTCAGGGATCATAGTTCCCACCAGCTATTACCCTTATATCCATGAGTTTGCCTGCCATAAAAGGATTAATTCATTCTAAAATACCAAAGAAAAGCTCAGACACATCAGCTTAGAGTAGCCACTTGGCCATCACTAGATACAGTAACTGAGCCATTAGAGCACATACCTTTGTTTAGTCAATATAGAATAGTGTCTTAGATGAAGATAATAATGTTAATATGAGTGCTTCTAGGAGACCATCCTCCATTCACACCTGTGAGAATTAGTATCAGAGAATGTCTGTGAGGGATTATCTTGATGTAGAAAATCCCATCTTAATGGTGGGAAGAACCATTCTCAGGGCAGGAATCCCAGATAGCATAAAATTGTAGAAAGTCAGTGAAGCCCTAGAATTCATTGCTCTTTGTTTCCTGAATGCTATGTGACCAGTGAGTGGCTTGAAGCTCCTGATGCCTTGATTTTCGTGTCATGCCAGACTGCACCCTTGAACTGTGAGGATAAGTAAACTCTTTCTCCCTGGAAGTTGTTTTTGGATATCACAGCAACAGGAAAAGAGACTATGATGCCTACCGCTACCTCTGTAAAGTTTAACTATTTTGTACTCATAGCAGTAAATTTAGCCCCATCAGAATCCCGTAATCTTATTCACCATCTTATGAAAAAAGTATAGCACCAAGAATGCATATAAGTTGGTCAGAGTTTTTATACAGGAAATGAGTGTGCTTTGGAATTGTAAACTCTGGGGCTGGAGAGATGGCTCAGTGGTTAAGAGTACTGTCTGCTCTTTCAAAGGACCTAGGTTCAATTCCCAGCACCCACATGGCAGCTCACAACTGTCTATAACGCCAATTCCAAAGGATCTGACACCTTCAAACTAACGCAGATAAAATAAAATTAAATAAATTATTTTTAAAAACCCTCTGACTTCTGAATTTCAGCCCTACTTGAAAGCAAGATAAGAAAGCAAAAATGGGGACATTTCAATCTTCAGTATATTGGAGTCTGTCTCATATACTTTACCTTGGTACTTGGTTGGGAGCAGCTTTTGTTTCTTTTTCTCTAGTTTACATTTTGTGAAACAACACTTTCTAGGGCTCTTGGCTCTATTTTGGGAATTAGGCTTTAAAGTTGTTTGGCTTTAGATTATTTTTGTTTCACCTATGTCATTGTATTAGTACTATTAGAGCCTAAAACTCTAAACTACATTAGACAGATAGCTGTGAAGGCACTTATTGGCTGCAGAGTTGGTTCTGTGGGCTGTAATTTCTCACTATTTTTGATATCTATAAATTTTTCTGCCTCTTTCCACTTTATACATGGACTTGAATATATTTACCATACTTTATATGTTAAAATACTCCCAAATCTCATATGTGAAAAGCTTGGTCCCCAAAGTGGTTCGGCTGTTTTTCAAGTTTAGTAAGCCATTTGCTGTCATGTGACACTCATCATTGCCATCAGAGGCTTCAAGTGTTCGGCGAACACACTTTTAGGTTGGAACCTCAAGAACTGCAAGCTCAATTAACCTTTTCCCTTTATAAATTAATCATATCGGGTATTTCATTAGAGTGCCAGAAATTTGACACTTAAGATTTATGAATATTTTATTGTTTTCTAGTAGGAATGGTCAGAAAATGAAGTGATATTCTACATGGAAATAAGTATTTCAATGAGACAACATTTAGGATAAGTCTATAAACCTTATGTGTTATTATAAAATATGCACAAAATGCATATGTCTTAATAGAAATGTGATTTCAGAAAGAAATCCATAGCTGTAAAAATTACATATTGGTAATATGTATCCACTTATAGAGCTACTAATGTCTTAGTGCTTATAAGTGTTGAGAGTCAGTTATAGAATACAATTATGGAATGATATTTAAAGCCAATTATAGCATTCATCCATATCTTTTCTTTATCTAGAGAATTCTTTTTTTAATTTATTTTTTATGTTAATCACAGGTTATGTACTTTGTATCCCAGCCATAGCCCCCTCTCTCATTCCCTCCCAATCCCCCCCATCCCTCCCTCATCTCCTCCCTTTCGAAGTCCACTGGTAGGGGAGGTCCTCCTCCCCTTCCATCTGACCTTAGCTTATCAAGCCTCTTCAGGACTGGCTGCAATGTCTTCTTCTGAGGCCTAGCAAGGCTGCTCCTCCATTTAGCGGGGGTCGTGGGGTGTCAAAGAGCCCGCCATTGAGTTCATGTCAGAAATAGTCCCTGTTCCCCTTACTAGGATATCCACTTGGATACTGAGCTACCATGGGCTATATCTGAGCAGGGGTTCTAGGTTATATCCATACACAGTCCTTGGTTGGAGAAACAGTCTCAAAGAAGACCCCTGTGCCCTGATATATTTGGTACTTGTGGAGTTCTGTCCTCTCCAGGTCTTACTAACTCCCCCTTCTTTCACATGATTCCCTGCACTCGGCCAAAGGTTTGGTTATGAGTCTTATTATCTGCTTTGATATGCTGCTAGGTAGAGTTTTTCAGAGGCCCTCGAATTCTAACCTAAGCTTTGGGATTTAAGTTTGGGCCGTTATTATTTGTCCAGGAAGAAATGCTTTTGTTTGATTTTCTTAATATGAATAAACTGAGAGACAATTTGATGGATGAATGAAAAGTTTTTCCAATAACTTGGAATAAGTAAATAGTATGTGCTAACTCTGAATCAATTAAGAGTAGATATGTTGATAAACAAATGGAAAAGAAAAATTATTGTCTTTGAAACATAAATTGGCTCAAGTTCCATTGTCTATGATGTAACTGGTCCTAGTGACATTTAGAGGAAATGTGATACTTTTCAATCCTCATCAACACTGTAGAATGTTCTGGAGCATAGTGTCCTCAATACATCTTTCTATGAAATGAAAAAAATCTTCTAACTCTATTTGTATTTTAATAGTATTAAAACTATTTTAATACTATTAAAAGTATTTTAAAAGTAGGGTATACTAAGGTCAGGGTCTGGATGACTTTAGGCATAAAAAGAGACTTTAAATTGATTTCTGTAAACCAATGTAATTGAACACTAGTTATCACATATTTTATAGTTTTTTCCTAGAAGTATCACTATCCATTAATCTTTGTATTTTATAGGAACTATAATGAGAGAGTAAGGAGGAATTAGATATAATTTCATTTCCTCACCACGTTAAATAAAAGGACGACTGAAAAGACAAGCTTCCACTGTGATATTTCTGTTGAGAAGGAAGGGGACTCACATTCCCTTGATTAACATGTAAAGATAGTTGTTGGCAGCTTGAGCTCAGCCTACCTGGGTATTACATGCAAACTAAAGCTACCTCATTGTTTGCTTTGTTCTAAACATTATGCAACAGAAAAAAAAATGTAGAACTCTTCTGCAGAATAACATTTCAAGGCTCAGGGCACTAGATGAAGCAAGTCTCAAGTCAGAGACCTGGGAAAATGGCCCAGTCTATAAAGTGGCTTATTGCTCAAGCATGAAGACCCAGGATTAGACATCTATCACCCTTTAAAAAAAAACAAACTGAGCATGGCAGTACAATCCAAGTATTCCAGAGCTAGCTGGGAAGTGAAAACAGAAGGACCCCTGGAAATCGTTAACAAGAGACTCTACATCAACGAAGTCTAGGTTCAATGTCTCTAAAAAAAAAGAGAAGAGAACAACCAAGGAAGACACACATCATCAATCTCCTGCCTGTGTCCATGCACAAATAAACACTTACAAATAAACTCAAAAAAGCATTTAAATCACAGAAACAATATAAATAAGATATTAACTACCAACAATAAAAAAATTAGCTTTTAAACCCATCATCAAGATAAAATATAGTTATTCTGTAACAGTATAGTATAAGAAACTTTAAAATAATTATTAAAAACAAAAGGATTGAAACAAAAATAAAACCCAGAAAGTAAAAAAATATTTTAAAATAACTTATTAAATTAAAATTAAAGAAAACATTTACCATTTATCAAGCATAAGAAAAGAATTGAAAGAATAATAGAAAATTATAGTACATGGAATGTCAAGACAGAGTTTAGAGGTTTTTTTAGACACAATAGGAAAAACTTTTCACAACTTTTCAAGTGAAGATCCAAGAAGCCTAATGACTTAAAAATAATATTGAGTACAGTGTGAAAATAAATTATCAAAAGTACAAATAAAATAAACACATGTTTAAATAATTGATGGTGGATTATAACACACTAAAGACAAAGGCAATGTTTAAAGTAGTTAAAGAGAAATTGTAATTTGTAACAAAACAATGATAAATAGATCAGAAACTGACTACTTTGTAAATACAGCAAAAGATTAGACATAATGGTTTGCCTTTGATATGTAGTAAGATAACACTCTGAGTTCATAACTGACAAAAATAGTTTTTCCAATACTGAAGAAAATCAGACATTTTGAAGTGATCAAAGCTGAGGTTTCTCATGTAAAATACAAATGGTTTAAATTCTAATTTTGGTTCTAATTTTGGTGGAGAGGGAAAAACTTGGTGGGACAGATGAAATGACATGTGTAGAGGCTAAGGCATTAGAAATATATGGAAAGACATTCATAGGTCAAAGCTTTAGAATAAGTGTAAGCTAACTCTCTGGACATCTTTCTCAATAATTGGTCACTTAGCTGGTATGAACATGTATAAACAAATTAAATTAATTTCTCCTGTCTTCACCATTTCACAATGGTGATATTGATCAATAAGGATCCTTATTGGATCAAGAAGACAGTCTGAAAAAGAACAGGGGAAATCTCAGAAAACCAGGTGGCATAGAGTGAGTATGTGTTTTCTTGATGCTACTACAGTACAGAAAACAACTCCATTGTTTTCTGAAATGAGAAAGGTCTTAAAATTTGTTAAAAAAACATATCAGTACTAAATATGGGATAGTTGAAAATAGGTAGCTTGAGGAAAGAATGAAGATATTAACTAGTCTTATGTTTTAATAAATTAAGTCTGCAGATTGAACTGTATACCAACTGAAATAATGGAGACTCCGCCTTAATAATGAATAAGATCAAAACATAAAGAAAATAATTCTATTGAATATGAAGGCAAATGTTGACTTCTAGGTGGTTTTAGACAAAGAGGGCATGTCAGGCAAGTGAAAGTGAGAACTATGTGTTTCCTATCTCTTCTCCCTCCTGGGATGTTAACTCAAGCAGTGCGTGATTTCCATGGCTGCCACTTCCACATGATACTGTGATGTGGTTCTAATTTTGGTAGCAGGCATTCTTATTTCTTTGTAGCTCAGGCAAAGTAATAGCTTCCCACTGCTACTAAAATTGCTCCTTCCCCTTGTCACTGCAGGCAGACATGAAGTTATATTTATGTAATGTCAAAAGTGCTCCCTGCCACCTGTTCTGTCTTATATCTGTTACTAAGATATCATTGTAAAGGGTAACTGTAAAATATTTTTTTAATCTCTCCCCTTATTCTGATCCTTTGCTCCTGCAGTAACTTATCATTATAGTTAAGACTTCCTAGAAACACTCCCATGGGAAGTAAGTGGGTTAGTGATTCCTGAGCAGGAATAATGCTTTTGAAAATGAAGTTCCGTAGGCTCTGTAAGCTGGGAAGCAAGCCTATTCTCTAGAAAGAGAGCTCTCTCCTGTCTCTATTATGTACTGATATGTATGCACTTAATCCTACCTGTAAAGACCAGGCCAAGAGAAGAGTGGAACCCAGTGAGAGTGAATTTCTAATAACATTTCCTTAGATTTCTTTGTGTACATAGTCTTTATCTTCCAACAGTCTAAGAGTGCTACTTTCTCTGTATCTGTTAGAGAAAAAAAATACATTAACTTTTTTCTTAGAACATTCAAGGAACATCATTTCCTTTACCAATGAAAGTTTCTTGGAGACAATAAAGTTCTTTCCATAAAAACTTGTTCCACAACAACAAAATAACACATTTTTTTTATTATTCATTACAGTTTGTTCACTTTGTATCCCACCTGTAGCTCCCTCCCTCTTCCCCTCCCAATCCCACCCTCACTTCCTGTTCTCCACCCATGTCCCTCCCCTAGTCCACTGATAGGGGAGGTCTTCCTCCCCTTCCATCTGATCCTAGTCTATCAGGTCTCATCAGGAGTAGCTACAATGTCTTCCTCTGTGACCTGGGAAGGCTGCACCCAGCTCAGGGAGAGGGGATCAAAGAACATGCCAATTAGTTCATGTCAGAAACAGTTCCTGTGTCCCTTACTAGGGATCCCACTTGTACACTGAACTGCCATGGGCTACATCTGTGCAGGGGTTCTAGGTTTTCTCCTTCCATGGAACTTGGTTGGAGTATCAGTCTCAGGAAAGACCCCTATGCTCAGATTTTTGGTTCTGTTGCTTTCCATGTGGAGCTCCTGTCCTCCCCAGTTCTTACTATTTCCCACTTCTTTCATAAGATTCTCTGCACTCTGCCCAAAGCGTGGCCCTAAGTCATAGCATCTGCTTTGATATTCTGCAGGGCAGAGCCTTTCAGAGGTCCTCTGTGACAGGCTCCTAACTTGTTTCATGTTTTTTCCTTCTTCTGATGTCCATCCTCTTTGCCTTTCTGGCTGGGGATTGAGCATTTTAGCCAGAGTCCTCCCTATTGATTAGTTTGTTAAGGTGTATAGATTTTATAGTAGGTTTATCCTATTTTATATGTTCATATGACTGAGCATGTACCCTGTGTGTCTTTCTGCTTCTGGGATAGCTCGCTCAGGATGATCCCTTCCAGTTCCCACCATTTACCTGCAAATGTCATGATTTCCTTGATTTTAATTGCTGAGTAGCATTCCATTATGTAAATGTACCACAATTTCTGTATCTGTTCCTCAACTGAGGGACATCTGGGTTCTTTTCAGCTTCTGGCTATTACAAATAAAGCTGCTGTGAATGTGGTTGAGCAAATGTCCTTGTTGTGTACTTGAGCATCCTTTGGATATATGCCTAGGAGTGGTATAGCTGGATCTTGAGGTAGCACTATTCCTAATTGTCTGAGAAAGCGCCAGATTGATTTCCGGAGTGGTTGTACAAGTTTACATTCCTACCAGTAATGAAAGAGGGTTTTTCTTTCTCCACATCCTCTCCAGCATGTGTTCTCACTTGAGTTTTTGATCTTAGCCATTCTGATAGATATAAGGTGAAAACTCAGGGATGTTTTGATTTGCGTTTTATGATGAGTAAGGAAGTTGAGTATTTCTTTAAGTGTTTCTCTGCCATTTGATATTCCTCTGTTGAGAATTCTCTGTTCAGCTCTGTAAACCATTTTTTAATTGGATTACTTCTTTTGTTACTGTTTAACTTCTAGAGTTCTTTATATATTCTGGATATTAGCCCTCTTTCAAATTCCAACTGTTTAAACCTTGAATGACATGTATTTTAATATTTTAGGGAAATCACCTTTTTTCCATAGAGTTTATGGATCTTCAAGTTGACCAAGAACTTGAAATGCTCTGTAGAGTTGAAAATCACCTTTTACAAAGTTCTTATCCTCCTATTATGCTATATTAAAACATCCTTCACCAGATACATTTATTTATTTATTTGTACAAATAAATAAATAAATCATTTCATAATCAAAGTTGAAGTTTGTTAAGGTATTACCAATTCTTAAGCTAATAGCCGCTCCTAAGAGACTGTACACCATGCCTGTCTTTCTATTTCTGGGTTACCTCACTAGGGATTATCTTTTCCATTATTTCTTCCAGGATTATCTTGATCCTTTTGCCTGAAAATTATGATTTCTTTGTTTTTAATACCTGAGTAGTATTCCACTGTGTAAATGTGGCACAATTTCTGAATCCATTCCTCCATTGAAAGACATCTAGGTTGTTTCCAGATTCTGGTTGTTACAAATAAAGCTGCTATGAACGTTATTTAACATTTTAAAATGATTAAATAAATTGGATAAACAGAGGTAGCAGTGATATAGAAAGTAGGATGACTAACTCGTTTGCTTCTTCTGCTGCAATAAAACTCAGTGTTGATCTATGTAAAGTTCTCATGAGAAAATAAATGTTAAGAAAAAATATATTGCCATGTACTCATAAAGGTCAATGTGTTAAGAGGTACAAAGAGTACTTCATATGTGATTTATTCCTTTCTCATATAATAATACAGTCTAGAAAGTCATGGCCTCATTCATACCTTGCTGTTTCCTCGATGCTTGAAAGTGTAGTACAAGAGAGAAGAGCATCCACATCGGCAACTTACAACAAATGAGGAGCTTTGTTCCTCCTGGTAGTGCCCCAGAACTCGAGTCTACATTTTAACAAGATCTCATTATGAATCTATAAACATTGCAACCTGAAAAGAATTCTTTTACATGTTTCACGTTGCTTTTGAGTTGCTTTCTCTAGGAGTCTTGTGGCCTGAGAATATAATATTGCCCAGAGCAAGAATGTGTTCTTCACTTGTTTGTGAATCTCCTGGCAAGACAATACAGTAGGAGCAGAGCAGCATCTTTTATTCCTTTGTCACACATTTTGGTTATATAATATACAGCTTATTGACACGTAAAATAAAGCCCTTAATAGACATTTGTTAATTGGAGAACAAAGTTATTTTTCAACCTATTAACTAGAACAATGATCAAATACTATGCATCTGGAAAGCTAAAGCATTTAAAATAATGAACAAACCAATTACCTCAATTGTGTGAATTCTAGAAAAATCTTTGTAAAGTGTAATGGGTTAAAAAGTTACCTTGAGGGGCTCAAAAGATGGCTCAGGAATTAAGAGCACTGGCTGCTTTTCCAAAGACTAGGGTTCAATTCTCAGCTCCCACATGGCAGCTCATAGGTGTCTGCAACTCCAGTTCCAGGGAATTCAACAGCCTCACATAAAATATATACAGGCGAAATATCAATGCAAATAAATTTTTTAAAAAATTAAGAAAATGAAAAAAGTTACCTTGATATCTATGATACTTTTGCCTGCTTTTGAGACCCCCTTTCTCCTCCTGGGTTGCCTAGTCAAGCCTTGATATGAAGGGAAGTTCTTAAGTCTTATTTTAACTTGTTATGCCCTGTTAGGTTGCTATCCCTGGGGAAGTCTGCTTTCTTCTGAAGAGGAACAGAGGAGTAGTGAATCTGGGAGAGAGGGGAGGTGTTTGGGGGAGGGACTGGGAGAAGTGAGGGGAGGGGAACCTGAGGCCAAGATACAATATATGAGAGAATTAAAAACAAAACAACAGCAACAACAAAAAATTACCTTGAGAAAGTCATCTCAAATATCTTTGGGAAAAAGGTAAGACCTAAGACAATCCCCATTAACTTGAAATAAGATATCATTAAACACTTTTAATTGATAAAATTCCAAACATGAAAACATAAAACATGAAGATCTAAATGTAAAACATGAAAGTCTACAGGAAAATAACTAAATGATTGGTTGGTGTTGCACAGCCAACTCTGCAATCCCTTCAAAAACGAGAGAATTGAGTGACACTTCTGATTTTCCTATTTTATCCATTTTTTGTTTATCAGATCTCTCCATATCCACTCACAAATTTTGCATTTGTTCAACCATTCTTCCAACCTTTTTTGAAATTAAATAAGGAGTAAGATGCAGCAAAACAGAAAATCCTCTCTGGGAACAAAGCAGATGAAAACCCAGCTGCAACATTCACAGTAAAACTTTGTTGATATACTAAAATAGTATATTCATTGTTTGTAACCTGCTGTCTCCTCTATGGCATTAGAAACTATATTTTTCCACTTTTCAAAACCCTACATCTGGGCGCCACTTGTAAGAACCTTTTTAAAAAACTTCTTTATTTTATTAGGTTCTTTTATATCTCCTTTTCCCTTTCAACCTTTAAAAACCCTGATAATACATTCCAACCCCTCCAGCAGTAGGTAGGAGAAAAAGAAGGTTAGAGGGGAAGGGGCAGAATATGTTATCTTTACTACTTCCTGCTGTTTAGGGAATTAGTTCCGTGGGGCAAGTCCAATCTTCGTAGTTAGGATATTTAGCAGTCAAACAGTCCAGCTGTTCAGCAAAACAGCAATAGCAAAAGCAGCAGCGGGACAAACCAGCAGCCATGGGCAACAGCAGGGAGAGCAGGCCCAAGCTGCAACCCTCTCAGGGAATCCTGGCATTAATTCCCGCTCAGAGTTCCCAGAATTAAACAATTTACAGCTGGTTATCCCTCTGCTAGAAGGAGATGGTCATAGTTAACAAGCAGCCCCTATCCCCCACCTGCGATTAAAACAAATGCATGTTTATATAACATAACTGAGTTTTTAAAGAACCCAAAACTTCCACTACAACTCTGAAAAATTTACTTCACTTTTAAAGTAATTAATGTCAAAGATAAATCTATTTTATTTTTGGTTTCATGGGAAAGCTAAGATTGGAGAAGACTCTCTCTAAAGAAAATTTTGGTTTTTTCTTAAATACTTTGCTCATCAAGAAAGTACAAATGAATGTGAAGTGGCAATATTTTAAAATCAAATGTTCAGGGTTTAATGAGGAGGAGGAAGATTCTGCCACTGTTTTGGTACTCCTGGTATCAAAAGAGATAGGAAAAGAAATAGTGTGTGTTCCTCTTAACTGGAAATGTCAAAAGGAAACTTGTAAATTTAATTTACCCTGAGTTTCTAAGTTTCTCTAAACTGTCAAATTTAATACAAGTACTCACAATTTAAAGCAAGCATCCAGAAGGCCTTTAAAACCAGCACTAGCATTTACACGGAGTTACCTAGCAGAAATAGAAATCCTAAAGATATGTCTTTAAAGTGTGCCTGCCTTCCAGGATCTTTGAGGGAAGAAAATCTCTGCTATTGGAATATTATCTTTCATAGCGTTTGTTTTAGTAAAACAGTAATAAGTTTTATTTAATTCAATTTTTAAGGAATTTTGGCAAATTCTACAGAGACATGCATGCAATTCACTAACAGCACTCGGCTGAAATGTTATTCTCTTGCTGCTGTGTTTATTGTTATTAAAATTCATTATAAACCCAAAGGAATTTACTTTTTTGTTGCAAAATTATGGCTATTCAGGCTTCATAAATCCTTGAGCTGCATCTGTCAAGTGACAATTGGGAAAGTGTAAAACTGTGCTAAAATATGCTGTTAGCATTTTTTATCTCTACTAGTGAGGGGGTGTAAAATATTTTAAACTGGATTTGGTCTGTTTCTTTGTTTGTTTCCTCAAAGTAATTCCTTGAAGACATTCAAAAATAAAATATTTTTTGATGTGTGGAAATTTTTCTAACCAATCTGAAGGGTCCTTAGTGCCGAAGGACTCACATTATGGTCTGACTTTCTGGGCATGGAATATTCTGGAAGACAATGCAGGAAGAAGGAAAACAAACACTTGGAATGAAGACACTAGAACGGCTGTGACATGGAATCAATCTGATATAATTCAGTAAGCTTACAAGTGTCTCTGTTTTGCCAAACTATGACTAAGAATTAAACAGGAACTTTTCTAGAGCTAATCAAGGTAAACAGGAACTTTTCTAGTGCTGATCAATGTAAACTTGATTAGGATTTTGTTGCCATGGCTTTCTCAGAATGATTGACTCGAGCCTCTTGATAGGGAACTTAAAGTTCAAGAACGTTTAAGGGGCCTGCATGATGGCACATGCTGCAATCCTAGCAGAGGCAGAGACAGAGGCTGAGAGGCAGAGGTAGAGGCTGAGAGGCAGAGGTAGAGGCTGAGAGGCAGAGGTAGAGGCTGAGAGGCAGAGGTAGAGGCAGTCAGATTTCCCATGAGTTCAAGGCTAGTTTGGCCTACAAAGAGAATCCAAGGCAGCAAAGTCTACACAGAGAATCCCTGTCCTGAAAAACAAACAAACAAACAAACAAAAAAAACCAAACCCCAAACCAACCAAACAACAACAACAAAACCAAGATCTAAATGATGATAAAATAACAAAATAAAATAGTATCTATAACAAAAGAAAGATAGCTATCCTCCTCCATGTAACCAAGTTTTTCTCAACAACATTTTATAATTGAATACCTTTTGCTTTTCTACAGGTGACAATATTTTGCCTTAATAGCATCAAAGGTGATGCAAATGGGGAGAGAGATGGTCTTGAGACAGGTTCATCAGTCATGATTTCTGCATAAATTATAAACCTCAGACATTTTAATATCATAATATTTAAAATGTTCTTCTCTGTACTTTCAACTAATATATATATGTATATATATGTATGTATATATATGTATATATATATATATATATACACATACATACATACATATAGGCATTTAGGGACTTAAATAAGTAACAAGTAGTGGGTATGTCTTTTAGGGATAGGTATTTTGCCTTGCATTTGTAAGGCCATATTTTGATCTTTAGCATAACAATAAAGAATACAGACATATATAAGTCATACATAAATAAATAATAATTGCTTGGAACTGTTTTTCAAAAACAGGTTGTCTTTTACTTTAAAAAATTATTGGTTTTTCTCTTTTTAAATATTAGTTAATAGTTTATTAACTTTTAATCCCAGTGTATCCCGCTCCCTCATTCTGTCACAATCCCACCTTCCCCCCTTCCCTCATCTTCTCCCTAACTCTTTCCAACACTGCTGGTAGGAGAGGACCTCCTCTCCTTTCATCTGACCCTAACTTATCAAGTCTCATCAGGACTTGCTGCAAAGTCCTCCTCTGTGGCCTAGCAGGGCTGCTCCTCCCTTGGGTGTAAGAACCAGCCATTGAGTTCAACACAGTATAAACTCACTTATAAGTGGGTACTAGACATATAAGATAGGATAAACATACTGAAATCTGTACACCTAAAGAAGATAAACAAGAAAGAGGACCTGGGGTAAGATGATCAATCCTCACTTAGAAAGACAAATGGGATGGACGTTGGTAGTAGGAGAAAACAGGTAACAGGACAGGAGCCTAGCACTGAGCGCCTCTGAAATACTCTACCTAGCAGTGTATCAAAGCAGATACTGAGACTCATAACCAACCCTTCGGCAGAGTGCAGGGAATCATATGAAAGAAGGGGGAGTTAATATGACCTGGAGAGGACAGGAGCTCCACAAAGACCAAATATATCTGGGCACAGGGGTCTTCTATGAGACTGTTTCTCCAACCAAGGACCATGTATGGATATAGCCTAGAACCCCTGCTCGGATATAGCCCATGGTAGCTCAGTATCCAAGTGGGTTTCCTAGTAAGGGGAACAGGGAATATTTCTGATATTATTAGTGTTTCAAGACAGGGTTTCTCTGTGTAGCTCAGGCTGTCTTGAAACTCACTGTGTAGACTAGGCTGACATCGAACATGGAGATCTGCTTGATTTTGCCTCCAAGTGCTGGGATTAAAGGTGTATGCCATCCCCTGTCAGCATTTTTTGTTTTGCTTCCTTTACTATACAGAGACTTTTCACATTGTCGTAGGCCATTTTCTGCTCATGCTTTTCATTGCTTGTGTTTTTGGTAATGTATTAAAAATGCAGCTTTCTCTACATTTTCCTTATAACTTTTAGAGTTTGGGCCATTTCAGTTATATCTTTCAGCAATGTTGAATTTCTTTTACTAAAAACATTTCATTTTGAGAATTTAATATATATAAATATATAAATACAAATATGTATATATTCATGAACACACACACACAGTGTTTGTATTATATCTACCCACCATATTGTCCTTCCAACTCCTCACAGACTTCCCCTGCATGCCCATCTTTAACTCTGAGTCTCTCTCATACGGTATGCGACCGATGCTAAAATAATGAAAAAGAAAAGAACCTAAATGAAATACAGGGAATGGAATTAAACAGAGCATTTTGAAAACACGAAACACAAATGGCTGAAGAAACACATTATTAAAAAGTTTTGAACAACATCCTTAGTCATCAGGGAAGTGCAAATTAAAACTACTTTGAGTTTTCCTCTTACCCGGGTCAGAGAAAACAAAAAAAGACAGATGGCAGCTTGAAAGCGGGAATGGTTCACTGCTTATGGGAGTGCATATTTATGCAGACACTATGGAAATCAGTGTGGAGAATTCTCACAAAGCTAGAAATACACTATCTCACGATCACCTATCTCACTCTTGGGCATATATCCAAAGGACTCTGTAGCCTCCTCTTGAGATACCTCTTCATCCATGTTCACTACTGCTCTATTCACAACAAAAGTCAGTGGATGGAAATAGACTAGATGCCTGTCAACTGATGAATGGATAATGCATATATGGGACATTTACACAATGAAATATGATCCACTTACAGAGATACTCTAAGATTCAAAATGACAAAATTTTCATTAAGGTTACCATGTAAATTCTTTTTTCTTAATAATAGATATTATGTCTTTACTGCTCTAAAGGTTGGATTCACATCATTTTTAGGTTTATGTAAAGAGAGATAACTGAAAACTGCCTTATCCTTTTAAACGTGAGACATTTTCACAGGGGAAAAATGTTGGTTATGCCTATGTAAAAAATACACAAGAGGTTTAAAGATGAAAAGTATACACCAACTTATTTTTGTCCTAAAACTCAAAAATTATATTCATATGTTTAAAAAACAAAACTGACCATCCCATATCAATAAGGAGCAAGCCAAAGAATAGCCAAAACCAATGTAAAAACCCTGGTACAAGATGCCTAGGTATATACTTAACTGCTAAGGGTAAGAGAGTTTATATGGTAATGCTAAGAGAATTTAAATAAAGTTTGGCTATAAAGGCATAACTGCCCATCCTTTATAAAAAAGGGGCAAGCCAAAAAATAGCCACAATCAATGTAAAGCCCAGGTACAAGATGCCTAGAGTATGCTTAAATGCTAAAGCTAAGAGGGAGTTTAAATAAAGTTTGGATATAAAGGCATAACTGCCCATTCTGTATAAACAAAGGGATAGGACAAATAGCTACTATATATATATGGCTAAACCTCTAAACAGGTACAAGATACCTACTGTACACTTATATTCTAAATTAAAAAGGAGTTTATATAAAGTTTACTTAAAACATGCAATTTCTATTGCTCAAGGCAACAAGCTTGTCTCTCTAGGAGACAAGGAGGCTTCTCTAGGGAAATAGGTAGCAACTTGGCCTAATATAACAGGCACGGGAGAGCTCAAAAAGATATTTTAATCTATCCAACCTTGTTTTGATTTTAACAGGATAATGATTGTATGTTCAATAATAATGGTAACTTATATTGCTCTGATCCCTTTACATGGGAACAACTCTAAAACTAACTGAGAGATTTTAAAAAAATGTCTCTAACCAGAACTTCACACAATACTTGGCCAATAAATCCTTGGCTTTAATATCCTCAAAATGTATTAGCCTTTTAAATTGCATAGATAAAACTGGCTTATAGTTTAGTTTCATCCTGCACATTTCATACATTTTAAATTTAGAACTCTATAATGCTTGTGGAAATTATATGTTTGCAGAACAAAAGAACTGGACACCAGAGAGGCTGGATCAAGCCTGACAGAATCATTATTCAGCATGCTGAGACATTGACACATCTGTTCCAGCATCTTGCATGTTCCAGCATTCTGCTTGTTCCTGCCTCAACTGTTTCATTTGCTGTTTTCTCATCAAAGCCTGTCCCAAAAGAACTTTGAAGAAAGCTACTAATATTAATTGGTCCAGCATTTTAGACTTTTCCAAAGAGGACTTTTATTAAGCCAAAAATTTCTCAACATTTAAAGACTGAACCACAAATGTTATTGCTTGCTTAATTAACCATTTTTTCCCAATTTTCTTTGGGCCACATTACAGGATTTCTACATGTCGAAAATGTCAGCTAGAAGAAATCCATGAGAACAACGTCCAATTTTCCTTAAAGGGAGTTGGGTATGTTTTTGGTTGTTTGCTATGGCTACGAGTTTTTATTGTCATTGGGAGATGTTTATTATTAATGGTCTTCAAAGTGAAACAAGGAATATACAGGGATATCTTATAGTAATAGAAAAAAGGTACATTATTGAATCTACTCAACTTTGGGTTTTGCTATTCCCAAATAAGGTTAACTTTAACTCTGGTATAGGATTTTGCATATTGATGCAAAAATAAGTATTTTTGATGCATTGGTATAAGCTTTAGCATATTGTTACAAATTCAAAGTTACTTCCAATACTTTTAAACTGGTATTAAAAACTGGTTAGGATATTAGATATGCAAGTTAATTGCTAGTTTTCAACTCATAGTCATGTCAGACACTAGTCTACTTTATCACAGGAGTATACATCCTAGGTTTAACAGATAGATATGATTTTGTAGACAGATTGATTATATGAAGATATGATTATATGATTATATGAAGATATGATTATATGAAGATAACTTCAAAAACTTCAGAGACCTACCGAATATGACATTTAAAAGTGTCTGTATTATTTTAAAGATTCTTTAACAATGAGACAAGTACCCTCCCCCATACACGCCAGGAAGTATCAGCCTGGCTAGATCCCAGGGGAAGACATTGCAGCCAGCCCTGAGGAGACAAGATGATCTGGGGTCGGATGGAAGGGGAGGAGGTCCTCCCCTGTTGGTGGACTTGGAGGGGGCAGGGAGGAGATGAGGGAGGGATGGGGAGAGTGGGAGGGACTGAGAGAGGGGGCTATGCCTGGGATGCAAAGTACCTAACCTGTGATTGATATGAAAATAAATAAATTACATTAAAAAAACAATAAGACAAGTAATCCCCTGGCAGCACCCCACCTACCTGAAAGAAGATAATGAGCATCGAAGAACCTCCATATGGAGATGGCTTCAAATGTAGGAATCAAGCCACTTGGATAAAGAAAATACCCTTGCTTCATGACAGACAAATTCTGCCAAAAATGGGCAAACTTAAATGCAGGACAAGTTGGCTGCCGAACTCTGCCAAGACAGGGTAAGCAAGTCCTAAATAGTTCCTGCCTCACATACATGTCTGTCAAATATTCTGAGCCAGAGGCTGAAGATGATGCTCCAATGTTATAGAGAGTTATGGGTTCAGGCAGCAAACTGTCTCTTTCAATTTTTTATTGTTTGGAAGCTGCTAACATGTGCTTCCTATTTACTCTATAACTAATTTTACTCCTTCTTAAGTCTCTGATGGGGTTGAAGATCAAATAGTTTAGTGCCACAATTAAGCTTGAGTTGTTTAGAAGTTAAAAAAAAATCTTTTCATACAGGTGATATCAATAAGAATAAAAGATAATGTAGGTATAGAACTTTAAACTTGTCAAGATAGATAGGATAATCAGATACTTTTTCCTTTGTTGCTAACCTAACAGTTTTCATAATTTCATAATTTTTATTGTATTGAAAGAAAAGGAGCCTTTTATTGGACTTAAAGGGGGAAATGTTGGTATAATGTTCCTTTGGAATGTATACATCTTACCCTTGTTCATTAAAATGCTGATTCCACACCCCCCCCCAACTCTCTGGTTTCAATCTGGATATTGTATTGTGATATTTATTTTAAGCATCCTGTCTTAACTCTGTGTAAACAAAATAAAGCAACTAAACACAATGTTGAGCTGGGAGGAGCCAGAGGACAGGAAAGAGTGCCAGGAGAGTGGGCGAGGAGAGCTAGGAGAAGGCAGAGCTGGAGGAGAGATCTTGGAACAGCGTGGAGAGAATGAACCAGACCTAATATATTACTAAAAGCAATTACAATGTGGAAAATCTAAATGTTAAGAAACTATGCGGGCTTGGAGGTTTAGGAGGGAGTAACTATTGCCCAGCATTGTGTTCTAGGTTACCTAAGTAAACCCAGTCTCTGTGTGATTTGGTTTTACAGCTGCTTCGGAATAACAGAAGCTTTACCAGAAGATATATCAATAGTAAATATTAATAGCTATTTACAACACAGTTGTTAAGAAAAAAAGGAAATTAAGGAATTTAAGGCAAGAAGGAAAACTAGAATCAATTATTCCTAGTAAGAAAACAAACATTATTTTATCTCACGTTTTGGATGTTAGCTTTGAATCTTTATTTATCTCTGCACATTTCGTTTGTAATGCTCATACAGATCAGAAAACTAGTTAGGAGTGGAGGTACTCTCAAACGAGGGGTATAGGATGCACTAGTTTAAAGTGTTACAAAAGCAAATAATGGAACATGAAGGGTTAAATTAGGATTGGGGAGAGGAAGGTATGTTAGAGGAGAGAATATGTAAATAATGATATGTCTAACTGCTCTAGAAGAGCGTGTATGCATGTGTGAGTTTGTGTGTATGTATGTGTGTTACAAAGGTATATATACAAGGTAAATGTATATATACTTTAAAAGAGTATATGTATATGTATCTTTAAAAGAGATAATTAATTGATAATGGGAAACCTTACCTCTACTAGACAACAAAGGCTTGTAAATAGAATCCTCAGAGCAGAAATGAATTGCTTCTTTTGGAACCGTTGGGCAATAAGATCTGATAGGCCCCAAATATTACATGCTATTGTCAATGCTCATGATTGTATTCCAGAACTTGTCGGTAAGACCCTTTTGCTGAAGATTCCACATATTTGAATACTCTACATATTCTATCCAGGCATAGAACCCGGATAAATCCAGCTGGTACCGACCTGGAAGCATTTATTTTTCAATCATCACTTATTGAAGAATACATATTTCCCTGATTTTGTGTTCACAGACTCATTGTAGAAGATCAGTTGGACAATAATTGTGTGTGTTCATTTATTACCTCCCTATTTTGCTCTATCAGTCTATGCATGTTTTTGTCTACCAGGATCATACCCTTTTGATTATTCTTGTGATATAATTTAAAATCAAGAGATGCAGATGCCTTCTGCTTGAGTAGTTTAATATTTTAGTATTTCTTTGTCTGGGGGTCAGCATATTGACTGTGATTTTATTAAAGAATACAATCAGGTATTATTTGTTATTGAAGCTATCACTGAAGAGCAAGTTCATGTTAATTGTATTTGGTGTGATAAACTAACTCTCAACCATTGAAAAACTTCATCAATATTTCCTATATTCTGACAAGTATGTATGTGACAAAGGTTCTTTTCATAGAAGAGTGGGGCAGTTTTACTTTATTTTTCTCAGAAACTAGTGAGATGATCAGTTCTCAATTAGGTCATAAACTAGACTTTATTTGTTGTACAACACCACTCTGATTAAGAGTCAAAGCTTGAGCTAGGCAGTGGTAGCACACACCCTTAATCCCAGCACTTGAGAGGTTGAAGCAGGTGGATGTCCTAGTTAGTTGCCTTGTCTACAGAGCAAGTTTCAGGACAATCAGGGCTACACAGAGGAACTCTGTCTTGAAAATGAGAGAGGGGGAGAGGAAGAGGAAGAGAGAGAAAATCACACTTTGACAGCTTGAAAAAGAAATAGCCTGGTAACTGAGCTGCATAAGCTCCCTCTGCCTCCTTGCTGTAGGAGAGAAGGGAGGATAAGAAATAAAAGTGATGGAGAGTCAGCCTGTCCACAGCTACAAAGATATACTGATAAGCTCTGTAAGCTGAGATTCATTTAAGTCACCACCTCCTCACATGGTGAAAAAGAAAAGCAAAGGAGTTTGCCTTTGCAGCAGAGAAACATCTCCTCCTTCACATTTTCTGCCAGAAGGAGTAGTTTCCCTTTAGATTTGTGGCTTATAATCTTCATGTTCTTATGGACACGGAAGAAAGGGCTTTTCATAAGATCCCAGAAAAATTAAAGGCAAGCCAATTTTCTTCAGTATTTTGAGCAGTTCTACATGACTCAGAGTCTTCTAGGAATTACTAAAACTGGAAGAGAAAGTATGGCTTAACCACAGATGCCTAAGGAGTCATAAATACGCCATAACAGACCAAGCACCAATGGTGTCAGAGATGCACAGTGTTAAATGCAGTAAAAGCAGGACCCCATGTTCCTGGAGACACAATTCATCTTCTTAAGAAATCATAGCAGGCCACAGAGAAAGACAATGCAACCAGTCCTTATAAGACCTAATAGGCTAGGGTCAGATGGAAGGGGAAGAGGACCTCCCCTATCAGTGGACTTGGGGAGGGGCATGGGAGGAGGCCACAGAGAAAGACAATGCAACCAGTCTTTATAAGACCTAATAGGCTAGGGTCAGATGGAAGGGAAAGAGGACCTCCCCTATCAGTGGACTTGGGGAGGGGCATGGGAGGAGTTGAGGGAGGGTGGATTGAGAGGGGCTTGGGGAGGGGCTACAGCTGGGAAACAAAGTGAACAAATTGTAATAAAAAATTGATATATAGATTAAATTAAAAAGAAAGAAAGAAAGAAAGGAAGAAAGAAAGAAAGAAAGAAAGAAAGAAAGAAAGAAAGAAAGAAAGAAAGAAAGAAAGAAAGAAAGAAAGAAAGAATCTCCTAAAACGATGGGCAAGTATCTGGGAAGGATCAAGGACTGTTCTGAAAGTAGAAGTTGAGGATGCCTTGCTTCCAGAAAATGAACTGTCTTTGTCTTTCTGTGTTTCTCTGTCTCTATTTGTTTCCTCAACGTTACTCTTTCAGAATAGTATCATTTTAAAAATGTCCTCCAGTAAAACACAGAAATCAAGCAAGAAAAAAACAAAACAAAGCAAAACAACAACAAAAACCAACCAGGCAACCATATAAACAAAACTAGTTAACTTTACTGATTGTAAATTACTCATAGCCTATAATGAACTGTTAGCTTGTTTTACATATTGGCCAAATGTTGTAAAAATTTTCAGCCTTTAATGCTGTTAACTAGTTGTGGAGGAAGACAGACTTTGTGTATATATGACACACTTATTAAACCCCATTGAATACCCCATTGAATACAGGTGCAAAGTGATTCTTCCTTCAGAGTGATCAAAGTACTACATCCGAATTCTTTTTCAGGGTTCTTTTGAATAAGTATAGAAATTTAAGGGAACTATGAAGACAATTCTGAAGAACTGAAGTGTCGATAAAGCTTTACATCACCTCTTTCTTATGTCTCACTTTCATTTTGTTTGGAATGCTTTCTGACAGTACATATTGAAAAATTTTTGCAATAACTGAGGAAAGAAGTTGAACATTTCAAAGTGAGAACTAAAGAGGACATATTTTTATTTCTATAATTAGCCACAAAGGTAAGTTATGCAAAGGTATTTATTTTTTTTTTACTTCAAAACTTTGGCAAGTATTTGTGAATGAGCAATGTGCTTCCTTTCATAATTCCCCTAGTTGTTGTAATTAATCTAGTGATTAATATTGGGGAAATTTTCAGAATCTTTTGATAGTTCTTATCAACTATAGACTCTTTATGCCAGTGTGTTGATCTCATCGACTGCTTATTTGAAGATGGACAGTAAAGTTTAAGATGGGAATGGTAGTGAAAGTCAAACTCTCCAACTGATATAAGATAGAAAATAGTTTGGTGTCAGCCAAATGGCTCAGATAGTAATGGTATTACCTGAATTCAGTCATCAGGAACCGCAGAGTATATGGAAAGAACTAACTCCTGAATAGTTGTCCTTTGATCCTCACATGTATATGCCTACCCACATATAAGCACACACACAAAATAAGTAAATAAACAACAAGCAAATGAACAAATACAATTGAACAGAAGATAAGATTTTGTTGAGATATTTGAAGGTTGTGAAATTATCTTTTAAATTTTTTTTCAAATAATTTGTATGCCCAGGTCTTTGATCCACTTGGACTTTAATCTTGTGCAGGGTGATAAATATGGATCTATTTTCATTTTTCTGCATGCAGACATCCAGTTGGACCAGCACCCTTTGTTGAAGATGCTGTCCTTTTTCCACTGAATGGTTTTGGCTTCTTTGTCAAAAATCATGTATCCATAGGTGTGTGGATTTATTTCTGGGTCTTCTATTCAGTTCCATTTATCCACCTTCCTGTTTCTATGCCAATACCATGCAGTTGTTTACTATTGCTCTATAGTACATCTTGAGATCAGGGATAGAGATACCTCCAGATGATCTGTTGTTGTACAGGATCATTTTGGAAATTCTGGGTTTTTTGTTTCTCCATATGGAGTTGAGAATTTTTCTTTCAAGATCTGTATAGAATTTCATTGCTATTTTTATGGGATTGGCGTTGAATATGGAGATTGCTTTTGGCAAAATGGCCATTTTCACTATGTTAAAATTACCAATCCATGAGCAAGGGAGATCTTTCCATCTTCTGATGTCTTCTTCAATATCTTTCTTTAGAGACTTGAAGTTTTTTTTCAAGCAAGTCTTTCACTTGCTTGGTTAGTCACCCCAAGGTACATTATGTTATTAGTGGCTATTGTGAAGGGTGTTGCTTCCCTGACTTCATTCTCAGCCCTTTTGTCTTTGGTATACAGAAGGGTTTCTGATGTTTTTTGTTTGTTTGTTTGTTTGTTTGTTTTGTATCTAGCCACTCTGCTGAAGATGTTTATCAACTGAAATAGTTCTCTGGTTTGAATTTTGGGGGTTGCCCATGTATACTATCACATCATCTGCAAATAGTGAAACTTTGATTTCTTTCTTTCCTATTTATATCCCCTTGATCTTCTTTAATTGTCTTATTGCTCTAGCTAGGACCTCAAGTACTATGTTGAAGAGATATGGAGAGATTGGTCAGCCTTGTCTTGTCCCTGATTTCAGTGGGATTGAATTAGTTTTCTCCATTGAGTTTGGTGTTGGCTATAGGCTTGCTGTATATTGCCTTTACTATATTTAGGTTTGTGCCTTCTATCCCTGATCTCTCCAAGACTTTAAACATAAATGGATGTTGGATTTTTTCAAATGCTTTTTTGGCATCTAAGGAGATGATCATATGGTTTTTCTCCTTCAGTTTGTTTATATGGTGGATCACATTGATGGATTTCTGTATATTTGAACCACCCTTGCATACCTGGGATGAAGCTTACTTGGTCACCGTGGATGATATCTTTTATGTGTTCATGGATTCTGTTTGCAAGTATTTTATTGAGTATTTTTGCATCAATGTTCATAAGAGAGATAGGTCTGAAGTTCTTTTTTTGTTGTGTCTTTGTGTGGTTTAGATAGCAAGGTGACTGTGGCTTCATAGAATGAGTTTGGTAGTGTTCCTTCTGTTTCTATTTTGTGGAATAGTTTAAAGGGAATTGGAGTTAGCACTTCGTTGAAGGTCTGGTAGAATTCTGTGCTGAAACCATCTGGCCCAGCGCTTTTTTTGGGAAGGGAGACTGTTGATGACTGCTTATACTTCCTTGGGGGATATAGGACTATTCAATCTATTTACCTGCTCTTTATTCCTTTATAGCCTTCTGAAGGGGCATTGTTGTCACTCTCATTCTTTGTATTTATGCATGTTTTACTACATGCTTGCTTTGTCTTCCTTCTGTTGATAGCTTTCTTAACAAGGGAGCAAAGCAGTTCTTTCTAGTCTCAGACCTATTGGTGCCTACACTATTGGGTGGTCCACCCCCTGCTTCCAATGACATAACTACAAGAATTCAGCTACATCTATGTTATCTTAGGAAAACTGTATAACATCTAAGAGTGTACAAAACATGTGCTGCCACCCTGTAAATCCTACCTTTAGCACACACACCCCAATTTAATGACTTGAGAGATAGGTCAGGTGTTAATGTGCTTGACTCATAAATCATGGGGACCTGAGTTTGATCAATAGAATCTATGTAAAGAAAGCCTGGTGTGGGTGAACATGATCATAGTCCCAGTGCTGAGGGGGCTGAGACAGGCAGACCTTCAGGGTTTCCTGGTCAGCCCACAAAGCCTACTTGGCAAGTTCCTGAACAGTGGGAGACACTGTCTTTTTTTTCTCAATTATATTTATTTATTTTTTAACATGTTTATTTTATATTAATCACAGGTTATGTACTTTGCATCCCAGCTGTAGCCACCTTCCGCATTCCCTCCTTATCCCTCCCTCATCTCCTCACTGCCCCTTTCCAAGTTCACAGTCTCCATAGGTAATCTAATAACATCATGCACAAAATATCACCCCAGGAAGCTGAGTCTAGTATTTTAGAGGCAGTAAACAGCTACTCCTGTACTGTTCTCCATCCCCGTGCCTGGATACCATGGCATTTGGCAGCCATGCCTTGTCTTCTCATTCCATGGGAATTGAACCAATCAACTACAGTTTAGGCAGAGCAGGTATTTCCTTAAATAACTTACAAAGCCTCTAAATGTTAACACTGTTTTTCAGGAAAAGAAGACTCAGCTATGAGTGTGCTTGTAAATATCTATTAATTTCACACACATACATGCACACACAGATCATTCTGGTAAGTCCATTAACATAATCAGGAACGCCTTGGTGTTAATCAGAGACACAAATATTTTTAAAAAACAATCTGTCTTGGCTGGAGTATACTTTCCCTCAGCTCTTGAGCAACCCTGCACTTTAATAAGGCTTTGACCTATTATTTTCTTTTTTTTTAATTTTTAATTGTTTATTATTAGTTACATTTTATTAACTCTGTATCCCATGTGAATCCCACTCCCTCATTCCCTCCCAATCCCACCCTCCCTCCTTCCTCTACTCCCTGCCTCTTTCCAAGTCCACTGATAGGGGAGGACCTCCTCCCCTGTCATCTGGCCCTGATTTATCAGGTCTCTTCAGGACTGGCTGCAAAGTACTCTGCTGTGGTCTAGGAGGGCTGCTCCTCCCTTACAGGGTGGGGAGGTCAAAGAGTCCGCCATTGAGTTCATGTCAGAAATAGTCCCTATTTCCCTTACCCACTTTAATACTGAGCTAGCTAACATGGGCTACAGGAAATCAGAGTTTCTAGGTTATATCCACCCATGGTCCTTGGTTGGAGAAACAGTCTCATATAGAACTAATTGGCACAGGAGACAACTTCCTGAACAGAATACCAACAGCACAAGCTCTAAGAGAAACAATCAATAAATTGGACTTCATGAAACTGAAAAGCATCTGTAAAGCAAAAGACACTGTTGTCAGAAAAAAACGACAACCTTCAGACTGGGAAAGGATCTTCACCAACCCTATATCTTTCAGAGTGCTGATATCCAGGATATATAAAGAACTAAAGAAGTTAAAAAGCAATAAATCAAGCAATCCAATTAAAAAATGGAGTACGGAGCTAAACAGAGAATTCTCTGTAGAGGAATATAGAATGGCAGAGAAACACTTAAGGAGATGCTCAATGTCCTTAGCCATCAGAGAGATGCAAATCAAAACGACCCTGAAATTTCACCTTATACCCATCAAAATGGCTAAGATCAAAAACTCAAGTGAAAATACATGCTGGAGAGGTTGTGGAGAAATAGGAACCCTTCTCCATTGCTGGTGGGAATGTAAACTGGTACAATCTTTGGAAATCAATCTAGTGCTTTCTCAGACAATTGGAAATAGTGCTTCCTCAAGACCCAGCTATCCCACTCCTGGACATATATCCAAAAGTTGCTCAAGTACACAACAAGGACATTCGCTCAACCATGTTTGTAACAGCTTTATTTGTAATAGCCAGAACCTGGAAACAACCTAGATGTCCATCAACTGAGGAATGGATACAGAAATTGTGGTACTTTTACACAATGAATACTATTCAGCAATTAAAAAGAGGAAATCATGAAATTTGCAGGCAAATGGTGGGATTTAGAAAAGATCATTCTGAGTGAGGTATCCCAGAAGGAGAAAGACACATATGGTATATACTCTCTTATTTAGACCTATAAGATATGATAAACATACTGAAATTTATACACCTAAAGAAGATAAACAAAAAAGAGGACCCGGGTTAAGATGATCAATCCTCACTTAGACAAATGGGATGTACATTGGAAGTGGGAGAAAACAAGTAACAGGACAGGGTCCTACCACAGAGGGCCCCTGAAAGACTCTACCTAGCAGTGTATCAAAGCAGAAACTAAGACTCATAACCAAACCTTCGGCAGATGGCAGGGAATCACATGAAAGAAGGAGGAGTTAATTTGACCTGGAGAGGATAGGAGCTCCCCAAGGAACAAATATATTGGGCACAGTGGACCTATTATTTTCTGAGTGAAGTCACTCACCATATGTAGGGCTTCACTTTAGCATACTCATGAAAACTACACTGCCTAGACAGATGTATTTTAAAATAAATCACTGCTACATCATAGCTACTTTCAAGTGGCATACAGTTAAGTGGCTATATACTACTTTCAGTTCTACCACCAATTATAGATGTAGGACCTAGAGTGCAGTTTTATATGTTCAGAAATAATCCTATACAATCATTTTTCTGTCTACTTTTTTCACCTGCTTTAGGAGTATAGATGAATCTCCCTTACCTCGGAACACTCTTCTTTTTTTCCTCCCTGAGAGAAATGCTATTCTCCTTCTCATGTTTCCAAAGCTTCATCTCCATATGTGCTTCACTTCTCTAGTAGAGCTTTTGGAACACCATGGAGAAAACAGTGGCTTCTGCAACAAAATGTAAAGGGATAGTAGAAATTTTAATAGACCAGAGGAATAAACAAAACACCACAAAAAAACAGCGTATTAGACTGTTGTGTCAAAAATAATTTTATATCATAGAAAGAATTAAAGTAGTATCTGTAATGTTAGCAATTAACACTATGTTGATCTGTGACCAGAAAGAGAGAGGAACAGTCTGAGATAGGACTTGGTTCCTGTGCACCTTCACTGTATGAGTTTATACGGCTCCTGTGCACCTTCACTGTAAGAGTGTAAGTGACTCCTGTTCACTTCCACTTTAAGAGTGCAAATTGAACCTGTGCTCCTTCATTGTAAGAGTGTAAGTGACTCCTGTCAACTCCACTGTAAGGCTCCTGTGACCCTCCACTGTAGAACTGTAACTGGCCCCGGTGTGCCTGCACTGCAGCAAAGTGCATATGGACCCATCATGAGGGCAGAGGGTGGGAAAAGACCAACATTTTCCAAGCAGAATTTCCACACATATGGCTATGTTTTGCCCATGCAAATAGCACTCTTGGATAACTCAGTGGGTAGAAGTTTCCCTTGCTTCCTTTCATTAGCACTAGGTAAAGGGACTGTGTGATCAAATTAGACTGAAATTCTTAGCTAGAAATGTTAATTGTTCATGATAAGACACTCTTTGAAAGACATGTGTGGCCTACTTTAACTCATCAAAAAGGAAATACTTATCTTTCTTTTGGATTCAATTCCTATCATAATTCCTTTAGAAAACCTCTTCTGATTTATTAGGAATGTTTCATTCTATCACTAATGAACCTTATAAATATTTCTAAGTATTTTAGTTACCAACATATAAGTCAATAATAGTTTTCCATTGTCTAAATAAATAGGTTTGAGCATAACTTTAATAATAATTTTTAATTTTTTTCCTAGCACAAAATAGGAACTGGAATATTTTTAAATGAATAATAATTGCTTGCCCAATGTCAAAAGTCTAGGAATTTTGGAAGAGAGGTAGGGGTACAGGCTGATCAACATCTCCTTGGGGTTAGAAAAAGAGAATTCTTTTTTAAAACAGTGAGATGAAAAAGGTGAATGGTGAAAAGGATATGTGCATGTGGGATGATAATAATAAAAAAAAATACCCTCATTTCTATTGTTTTAAAATTCCAAGGCAGACATTGACTCCATATCTCTTCAACATAGTACTTGAAGTCCTAGCTAGAGCAATAAGACAACTAAAGGAGATCACGGGGATACAAATTGGAAAGGAAGAAGTAAAAGTATCACTATTTGCAGACGATATGCTAATATATATGAGTGACCCCAAAACTTCAACCAGAGAACTTCTTCAACTGATAAACACCTTCAGTAATGTGGTTGGATACAAAATCAACTCAAAAAATCAGAAGTCCTCCTATACACCAGACAAAAGGGCTGAAAAGGAAATTAGGGAAACAACACCCTTCATAATACCCACTAATAACATAAAGTACCTTGGGGTGACTCTAACAAAGCAAGTGAAGGACCTATATGAAAAAAAAAATTTCAAATCTCTGAAGAAAGAAATTGAAGAAGATATTAGAAGGTGAAAAGACCTCCTGTGCTCATGGATTAGTAGGATTAATGTAGTGAAAATGACCATATTGCCAAAAGCAAACTACAGATTCAATGCAATCCCCATCAAAATACCTTCACAATTCTTCACAGAACTTGAAAGAAAAATACTCAACTTCATATGGAGAAACAAAAAACCCAGAATCTCCAAAACAATCCTCTACAACAACAGATCGTCTGGACGTATCTCCAACCCTGACCTCAAGCTGTACTACAGAGCAATAGTAATAAAAACTGCATGGTATTGGCATAATCACAGAATAGTGGATCAATGGAACCGAATAGAAGACCCAGAAATGAACCAACACACCTATGGAAACTTGATTTTGGACAAAGAAGCCAAAATCATTCAATGGAAAAAAGACAGTATCTTCAACAAATGGTGCTGGTCCAACTGGATATCTGTATGCAGAAAAATGAAAATAGATCCATATTTATCACCTTGCACAAAGCTAAAGTCCACCTCAACATAAAACCAGACACACTAAACCGTTTAGAAGAAACAGTGGGAAAGACCCTAGAACTCATTGGCACAGGAGACTTCTTCCTGAATAGAACACCAACAGCACAGGCTCTAAGATCAACAATCAATAAGTGGGACCTCATGAAGCTAAAAAGCTTCTGTAA
>CM053764.1:77638033-77688117 GCA_028658305.1 Pachyuromys duprasi
GACTCGTGATCAAGACTCTGGCAGAGGGCGAGAAGTAATGATAGATCTGGGGGAGGTTGTTGAGACTTGGGGAGAACAAGAGCTCCACAAAGACCAAACTGAGCAGGGCACAGGGGTCTTGTATGAGATGGTTTCTACAATCAAGGACCCATGTGTGGATGTGGCCTGGAACCTCCTCGCAGATGGGGCCCATGATAGCTCGGTGTTGGACTGAAGACCCTAGTGAGGGAAACAGGGACTGTTTCAGTCATGAACTTGATGGCTGACTCTTTCACCCTCCCCCATACAAGCTGTGGAGTGACAGACTGGCTAGATCCCAGTGGAGGACATTGCAGCCAGCCCAGAGGAGACAGGATGAGCTGGGGTTGGATGGAAGGGAAGGAGGTCCTCCCCTGTTGGTGGACTTGGATGGGGCAGGGAGGAGGGAGATGAGGGAGGAAGTGGGAGGGTGGGAGGGAATGAGGGAGGAGGCTATGCCTGGGATGCAAAATACCTAACCTCTGATTGATATAAAAATAAATAAATAAATAAATAAATAAATAAAATAAATAAAAATATTTGACAAACTATATAAAACTTATTACTGATTTTGCCATTATATGTGCATTATCGTCTATGATATGAACTTTCTTGCAGCTATAGGAGAAAAGGAAGAAGACTCACAAAAAGTTTGACAGTAATTTCTTTGATATAATACTTTACAAAAATAAAAAAGTTGAAAATGAAAAAAAAAGGTTGATCCTTTTTAAAAATTGTAGATACGTATACTGTCAATCCTAGCATGGTAGGGGAGAAAAGTAATAACTTTGAATATAAGAAATAAAAATAGAAAAGTAAAAATAAGGATGAGGATTTAGCTCAGCTATCCTACAGTACTGATAAAAAGGCAAAACAAAAACAAAACAAAACAAAAACAAGAAACCCAGTAATTAGATTCTAGCCTGGTTACAACAGGCGGCTCAAGCTTAATTTGTATTTATTAATTTCCCGACAGTAGTTCTCTATTTGAGTAAGATCGACTATGTTGTTTTCTGGTCACTAACTGTTAAGTACACCATAATTTTCACCTCTAATCTTGTTATCACATAGTTTTTGCAGCAGTTTAAATTTAATCTGCTGACTAAATTGAGTTTGCTTGTGTTAGTTGTGCCAGGAAGGATCACAACAATATTAATGGCCTGTATCATTACTAAGTATGTAATTTTATTTAGCATTTTATGTCTCTTGCTTTTTAAATTCAATACTGAAGTATGCATTTCTTGATGTCAGTTAGCATGTCTTATATTTATAGCATATAGCATGCAGTTTAACACATAATAGCTTACAGATATTTCTTATCTGTAGCATCAAAGTATCTTACATGAAGAACTAACTTTGACTTCTAATATAGCTTGTTTTAGATGCTTGGAATTCTGTCAAATTACTTGACTGTCAAGTAAAACTTTTTTAAGGAGGTTAATTTCTCTATAAATATTGTCTTGGAAGAATTTCCCTCTTGACAAGACTTACAATCTTGATCAATCTCTATGGTTAGGAGGGTTTGGAATTTCATTTCTTGACAATGAATGTACTATAAAGTGAGTACAAAAGAAAAATCTCATTAAAGACATAAATTTTGATCTGTTTCTTTAAAGCTAGCCAGGGATGCATTTTTTTTTCTCTTTTTATGATTGCAGACCAGGAAAAAAATGTGCTATATGGTCTACTGTTGCAACAAACCCCCAAAATATTTACAAAACTTTCCTTGTGTAAATATTGATCTCAAACTTATTTGGTTTCCTGCCATGAAGCAAGAATATATAGGGCCACATGCCACTTTCACGGCTCATGGTTGTCTCAGCTCAGCTTCCCAAGCATGCACCAAAAAAACCCAAAGTAAAGATTATCATTTTTCAAAGTTCTCTGGAAAATAAGGGTTAAGATAATTTCAATGTCTCTCACAGGTTACATAATTTTCTTTGTCCCTTGGAAGCCCTAGTCGAAATATCTCCTATAAAGTCTCAGAATCACACCTGTGATGAGGTAAGGTGAATCTTTCATAATCTCACCAAGGTGTAAAGAGAGAAAAACAATAAGCAGAGAGAAGAGTGCCAGTTTTTCTTAACCTTGTTGGGGGTTATTTGCCTCTTCTATTTGAGGGCTGTGGTTTCATGGGGTGTCGGCATGTGATGCAGCACAATGTTGGTTCAATGTAAAGATTTGTAAGTTCATCTGGTTTTGCTTTTTTTCAAAAATTATTTTTTATTTTTATTTTATTTTTTAATATTAGTTACAGTTTTATTTCTTATTTTGCTGTTTTAAATCTTAGTTACAGTTTATTAACTTTGTATCCCAGCTGTAGCCCACTCCCTCATTTCCTCCCAATCCCACCCTCCCTCCCTCATCTCCTCCCTGCCCCTTTCCAAGTCCACTGATAGGGGAGGTCCTCCTCCCCTTCCATCTGACCCTAGCTTATCTGGTTTCTTCAGGACTGGCTGTAATGTCCTCCTCTGTGGCCTAGCAAGGCTACTTCTCGCTGGGGGCAGGGGGGAGGACGTTAGGTCAGAGAGCCAACCATTGAGTTCATGTCAGAAATAGTCCCTATTCCCCTTATTTGGGAACAAAAGTCATTTATTAATGCTCAAGACAACTGACATTTTTGTCTAAACCATATATCAGGGGTTCTCTACCTCCCTAATGTTGGAAATCCTTATTACAGTTCTTCATGGTATAGTAACCCCCAATCATAAAATTATTTCATTTCATGGTATAGTAACCCCCAATCATAAAATTATTTCATTTCTACTTCTAACTGTAATCTTCCTATTGTTATGAATACTAATAGAAATATCTAATATGCAGGATATCTGATAAATGATCTCTAAATGGGCTGTGACCCTTGGAGAGCTACTGTTTTATATGAATGACCTCTTTTTTTTTTGTAATCTTGAGTCATTTGTTTATTTTCAATTTCTAAAATATCTATGGAATTTCCTACAAAAGACCGTAAATGTCTAAAATTATTGTCACCATAACAAACATTACTTTAAAAATGTTTCTATGTATCCCACTTTGAAACTGCTAGTAGAGGGACTGTATTTTTAATTGATCAATTTTTATTAATTAAAATTTATTCACTTTTTACCCCACCTATAGCCCCCTCCTTTGTCCCCTCCCAATGCCATCTTTCCTTCGTCTTCCCCCTTTTCCCCTTCTCCATATGCACTGAAAGCGGGAGTTCTCTGCCTCTGCCCGAAGTTTATCAAGTCTCATCAGGACTGCCTAGATCCTCTTCCTCTGTGGCCTGGCAAGGTCACATCGCCAGGGACAACTGATTTTAAGCCATTAATTAAGGTATTTGTTTATTATCCTTTTCTTTTTTAGTTTAAGAGATGTTTCTTCATAGCTTTCTATTATAACTGAGGCAGGGTCAATCATGAAGTGCCTATTTTTCTAGAGAGATGGTTTCACTGAGTATTATTTCTATTGTATTTTTGTGATTTACCATCATCACTTACTTTTAAAACTCCCTCCTGTTTTCCATGTAGAGAAACAGATGAAAATCAATTAAAGAAGGCTTTGATAAAAATTATGAGGAATGTTGAATAAAGAAAGGTATAGGGTCGTAGTTATGGAGGTTCACTTTGGTAAATGATGCAATAAAAAGTTAGATGATTAGCTTGCTTAAAAACATTTTGATAATAAACAGGTGTGTGAGGTCCATTCATTCCTTCTACTTGTATTATACAATATACTTGTTTACACCACGACAATGTACAGAATTATCTAGATAGACATGATGTCTCAGACTGACTTGCTTGCTTCCTTTTAGAGGAAAATACCTGAGGCTTACATTGCTAGTCACAATGTGAACAATGCTGTGGAAAAACAGATCTAGGAGAAAATTATGGGAATAATAATGGACTTAGAAGGCAAAGAACACTTTTTTAAATCCATAAGAATTAAATGAGGAAGAAATGAGTCTAAAAACCATGGCAGAAAGAATTTAGGCTAAAAGCAATGAGGAAGTTCTCAGGGCCTTTGGAAAGAAACAGAATTGGAAAAACCATAGAGAAAACATTGACTTGAAGTCAGGGGTCAAAGAAATATGCTCAAGTACACAACAAGGACATTTGTTCAAACATGTTTGTAGCAGCTTTATTTGTAATAACCAGAACCTAGAAACAACCCGGATGTCCCTCAACACAGGAATGGATACAGAAACTGTGGTACTTTTACTCAATGGAATACTACTCAGAAATTAAAAATAAAGAAATCATGAAACTTGCAGGCAAATGGTGGGATCTAGAAAAGATCATCCTGAGTGAGGTATCCCAGAAGCAGAAAGACACACATGGTATATACTCACTTATAAGTGGATACTAGCCCTTTAAGATAAGATAAACATAGTAAAATCTGTACACCTAAAGAAGCTAAACAACAAGGAGGTCCTGGGGTAAGATGGTCAGTCCTCACTTAGAAAGACAAAAGGAATGGACATTGGAAGTAGGAGAAAACAAGAAACAGGACAGGAGCCTACTACAGAGGACCTCTGAAAGACTCCACCTAGCAGTGTATCAAAGCAGATGCTGAGACTCATAACTGAACCTTGGGCAGAGTGCAGGGAATCATACGAAAGAATGGGGAGTTAGTAGGACATGGAGAAGACAGGAGCTCCCCAAGGATCAAATATATCTGGGCAGAGGGGGCTTTTCTGACACTGATTCACCAACTAAGGACCATACATGGATATAACCTAGAACCCCTGCTCAGACATAGCCCATGGCAGTTTACATCCATGTGGGTTTACCCTAGTAAGGGGAACAGGGACTGTCTCTGACATGAACTCAGTGGCTGGCTCTTTGACCTCTCCTCCTCCCCAAGGAAGGAGCAGCCTTGCTACACCACAGAGGAGGACATTGCAGCCAGTCCTGATGAGACCTGATAGACTAGCGCCACATGGAAGAGGAGGAGGACTAAGTCCACTATGAGTGGACTTAAACAGGGGCAGGGAGGAGAAGAGGGAGGGAAGGTAGAATTGGGAGGGAATGAGAGAGGGGGCTAAAGCTGGGATACAAGGCAAATAAAGTGTACCTAATATAAAAATAAATAAAAATTTTAAAATGTAGGGATTGGTCAATTACAATAAAAGCTTAATAATGGGCATAGGTGTGACTCCATAATTCAGGACTGGCATGAATGATATCTTGTATCTTATCTGTAGTACCATGAAAAGCTGACAGAAAGATTTGGGAGGATAGTAAAGAGGGAGAAAGTAAGGAAGAATGAGAAAAAAGGAATGAAGTTGGATGAGGAAGTATGAACAAGAAGTGAGTATTACAGGGCAGGCCATGCTCAGGAATAATTTGCCAACACAAGGTGTATTACATAGTTTTTGTTTTAGTTTCGGAGAGGAAAATCATGAAGTTGGGGAGTTAGGGAGGTGAGAGAGGATCTGGGAGGAGCTGGGGAATGGGAAAGAATAGGATCAAAATACAATATTTAAAATTTTCAAAAAATAAATAAGAATATTATTTTTAAATGGCTCTTACAAAGAAGGGGTGGTGGTGAAACTAACTATAGAAACATAGAAGAATCCTGGTGGGTTCCGTAAACAATTAGAACAGAGAACATGAAAATGAGCATGTTTTTTGATTATTTGAGTCATGTAAATGGATCACACCCAAACACTCTGGAATTCTTTCTAGTCTGCATCAAATTCTGATTTCCCAAGTGTAGGGAAAATCCAGGAATAACAATTTAAAACAGCAATAAGGTACAAGTATCATGCAGCTACAACACAATTTGTCAGCTCTGTCCTTGGCTATGGATACTAAATTTTCACTACCTTCCAGACCAAAGAGATTTATGAAAACTATGTCAGCTCAGTGGTTCTTAAAGTCATAGATGATATAATTTAAAAGGCCACATGCAAACAGTTCGAATGAAATTCCCCCCTTGCACACATACACACCCTTTCTTAATGAAAGCTGTAAATAAAGCATGCGGTACTGTTTGGGTCATCATAGAAAAGCATGAGAAAAATATTCCGCCTTTTCCAGTATAACTTTAGAGTATCTCTCTGGAAAGTTCTTTTAATTATATATATTTAGTATATTAATATATACTTATTAAAATGTATTTAATTATAATATAATTAAATATATTTGATTACATATATTAAGTATATTAATAATTATATATATTAATTATATGTATTAAGTATATTAAGCCAATTATATATACTTGGCTTAATATATATATATATATATATATATATATACTTGGCTTAATATACTCCTATAATTATGTCATTTAATTCTATGTCATACTTAGTTTACATGGCATTCCATATCTTCTATATCTTAAATTTTATGAATCACAACAATTAATATTTTATAATTATATAATATACGTACTAATAAAATTGGTTAATTTTATATAATTGGTTGCTTTAATTAATGCTTTATGCTAAACATTGTGATAATGCTAAGTATGCAATAAGAGCTAAAAAACACTTGTATTTGAAGAACATTGCTATCTTCTTGGTCATCAAGATACTTGTATTCAGGATGAGTAACTTAAGATAAATTTCTCTAAGTGTAAACAACTAAATATAAAAGCATATTCAAGGTCCTTAGTACTTATGACCACACTGGTTTCTGAAAGGATCCATCACAATAACTTCAGGAATAAATAAAAAAACTTATTTTTCCATCATTTAATCCAGGCTCTAATGACTATCTTAAAATTAACTCAGAGTAGCATAAGTTTAAAAGGCTGGCAATACTTTGATATACTGCTTGGCCAAATTTTGGGCAGAGTAGAGGAATCTTATGAAAGAAGGGGGAGATAGAATGACCTGGAGGGAACAGGAGCTCTACAAGAAGAGCAACAGAACCAAGAAATCTGGACACGGAGGTCTTTTCTGAGACTGATACTCCAGCCAAGGACCATGCATGGATATAACCTAGAACTCCTGCACAGATGTAGCCCATGGCAGTACAGTGTCCAAGTGGGTTCCCTAGTAATAGGAACAAGGATTGTCTCTGACATGAACTCAATGGCTGACTCTTTGATCATCTTCCCCTGAGGGAGGAAAAGCCTTACCAGGCCACAGAGAAAGATAATCATCCAAGTCCTGGTGAGACCTGATAGGCTAGGGTCAGATGGAAGGGGAGTAGGACCTACCCTATCAGTGAGCTTGGGGAGGGGCATGAGAGAAGTTGAGGGAGGGATGGTGCAATTGGAAGGGAATGAGGAAGGGGGATACAGCTAGACACAAAGTGAATATACTGTAATTAATATAAAAATAAAAATTAAAACAAAAGGATGGCAATGAGGGAACTGGGCCACAGGTTATTGAAGTTCGAATAGAGAATGAATGAAAACACATTATTGGCCTTAGGAGTGGAGTGCTTCGGATGTCACCAAGGTGATCTAGGTTCAAAGTCTTCATAGGTCTTCCTATCTTCCTATAAGGGTTCCGTCCACTCAGGTAGTCTTTGTCTATTTTGCAATAAAGATAATCCAAGTTCCACCAAGATTTCAATTCTTTTTAAAATGTAGTTACATCCTCATGCTTTCTTATTTTTTTCATACATTACAGGTCCCTAATATAAATCATATTTTTGAATGTCCTCACAACTCGGATATGCTTGCTTCATTTTTATAAGATTTAAAAAATTAGAAGTATAAATAGTTTTGTTTACACTGTACTATTTCTAAAAAGAATAAATTCTAGGTAAATTAAAAGTATGTTAAGTGAGTCACTTTCTCAAGTTGCATATGATTTTGAGGGTTTACATAGAAGATGGTATTCATTGTTCATAAGTAATAATGGCTAATTCCATTTTGAAGGAAATTTGCATTAATATTTTGTATCTCTAAGCCTTCCAATAACATAAATATTTATAATTAGCTAAGCCTTTATTTCCCTCCTCCTCTTTTTTTTCTGTTTTGTGGGTTGAACCCACTGCCTTCCACATGAAAGGCAAGTGCTTTGCCACTGAGATACTTCTCAAGTACTTCATCATATATATATATATATGTGTGTGTGTGTGTGTGTGTGTGTGTGTGTGTGTGTGTGTGTATCACGTGTAACCAAAAAATATTAGTGTTTCTCAAAAACCATCCCTGAGCAATGATAGAAGGCTCATCTTCGGCAGGTTACTAATGAAAATCACTATGCATATAAGAGGTGTGTTCAGCCAAGGGAAAGAAACTCACACTCTGTTTCCACTATCTGCTTTGCATTGTCAGAACTGTGTCTGTCATAAATACTAAGGCAAACTTGAGGAATAAAGACAAGAAAAGCCAAAGAAAAGAAACTATAAGGATGTAAGTGGTGTGCAAAAACATCAAATCAAAACAAAACAAAATAATAATAATAATAAAAACACCAGTGAGTCCTTGGTAACTTTCTTTGTTTGGGTGTCTATTGCTGTGGAGAGATACAGCCATTCTTATAAAGAAAAACATGTAATTGGGGGTTGGCTTAGAGTTTAGAAGTTTAGTCCATTATCATCATGGAAGGAAGCATGGCCTCATGCAGGTAAACATGGTGCTGGAGAAGGACCTGAGAGTTCGGAAGCAAGAAAATATTGTCACTGAGTCAGGTTTGAGCTCCTGAGACCTCAAAGCCAGCCCCCACTGTAACACCTTCTTCCAGCAAAGCCAGACATACTCCTCCCAACAGTGCCACTCTCTATGAGCCTACAGGTCCATTTTCACTCACACTACCATAGTCATGAACATAATTAGAGACTCTGATACAATTTCATGCTTGTGGAAAGAGTCATCTTTCTCTCAGTTCTCAGTGTTGATCTCCCACTATTTTCTCCAAATTATTCCCAGTAAGAAAAGAGACAGATGAAAGAAACACATTTACCTTTATGAAGAATAGTCTCATTGTGTCATTACTTGCCAGCCACAGTACCACACAAAGGAGATTACACTCATGCAAATGTATGAACACTTCCTTAGTTTGACAAATATGTGCACTGTATTAAGTAAGAGATGTAGAACCAGGAGGAAGAGGGATTGCAAAGCATGGGTGCAGTAGAAGGAAAGCGTTCGAGAGAACCTAAGCAAGACGAGACAAAACAAAACAAAACAAAACAAAAGGTCTTCTTTGCTAGAAATATTTAGATGAAGAGGGTGGGGAGAGAAAATAATGGTGTGGGTCAATAGAACTGTTATCCCATAGTAGTTCTCCAATATGGAGAAAGTTATCCAATATGGCCCAAGGTGAAGTGTGAGCTCAAGCTAGCTTAGAATCAAATGAAAAAGCATGCTGAGGAATATTAGAAACCAGACTAAGGAGCCTGTCATCTTATGTGTTTTAGAATAGCCACTTGTAGATTTAAAAGGATATTGATTCATGAAAATGAGACAGGAATCCTAAACTCTTAAGAGATTCTAAATATCAGGCCCGGATGAAAATCCCTAGATAACAGAGGACAAGCTGATGTGAGAGGCTGTGAAGGCATCTTTCCTTAGCTAAGGGCAAGCCTGTGGAGCTGAAGAAAGATTGAACTGCCATAGGCTTTGCTGCCTACCTCTGTGCACTTGTGTCTTGTGATACAGAAATGCTGCCTGAATATAAAACAGCTACTTTCTGCCTACCAGCTCCTGAAACAACACACATGCAGAGAGAAGAAGCAACCCGAGCCATTGATAAGTCGGCAGAATGGTGGCACTGCTCAGTCTTCCTTTAATCTCAATTGTGTGAGGAGATAACCCTTGTTTGATTAAGTCCTGGCTGCCACTTCCTTGCACATTCAGCTGAAAACAGTCACAGCGAAACCAGCAGTTTTTACTGCTGTTTGACAGAGTTCTATGGTATTCTTTTGTATTTTCCTGTTTTATTGAAGTAGTAAAATGAGTGTTCTTTGGAGGAACAAATAGGTTACCCAATTCAATCTTCCAAGCTGCTTTTTCTAAGTAGGGCTTTGGGAATTAAACCTCTGGGGTTATATCCTCAAGGGCTCCTCTGAAAGCAGAATAATATATCTCTGAATGAATTCGTAGGAATGCCTGGTCATGTGAAACTTTCACAGCCACAAAGAGAGAATCAAAGTCTTTTGATTTATTCAAGAAACAGACTCTCTTATTTCTTCAGCATAATGATAAAGGAAAAAAAATGAGATAGGATTTTAATCATCAATTAAACTTGATGTTCCTCAATTGCCTAAACAGGTTGTCAGTATCAAAGAACTTGGCTGATCCTTTTTGTAGTACAAGCCTTTCATGAAGCCTTGGTCCTTCACCTACCTTATCCCAGCACAAATTGATAAGCTGTTCACTCAGTCATGTATTTACTCTTTCAATAAACACTTGGTAAGTACTTGTTCTTACTGTTTGCATAACACTGATTGGTAGAAATTAAAAGCAGACAAGGCTCATCCCTGACTACAAAGAAGATGCAGCATGGATGGGGAAGGAACTTTAATAAGCAGCAGACACAACTTGGTGGCAGATATAAAGTAAGTCTCCACATGCCGCTGAGAACAGAGCTTAGCAAAATGCCACAGAGGATTACAGAAGAGAGAAGACTTGTTGGAAGACCACTAACACACTTCCTTACTGAGTGACTACAATAGTTGTGATCTACTGTGTAATGTGAAATAAAAGAGAGAGGAAAAGAAGTAATATTGGTGATGATATATTTTAAATCTGGATTCCTACTAGGTAGAGATGTGACATGGTGGAAGGCAAGTTTTGGAAGAAAGAGTGGTCCAATTCAAACCCCACCGATGCAGTGCGGTAAGGAAATGGATAGTCTCGTTACATCCTGAACCATGTTTCATCCACAAGATGAGAACTGTTGTTTCTTTCTTGCAGATCATTTGGCTAATAACACGCACACATTTTCTAACACTGTATCACTAGGTTGCAGTTGATGTCATTACTAGCCTGCCAGTGAAGTAGTTCCCATGAGAAATTCCTCAGAAGTTGCTGGAGAGATGGGAAATACTGGCATTGTTGCATTTATGCTCATTCAAAGCAGACATCCTCAGAATGTTTGTCACATTGAATTAATCCAACGATAGGAGAGTTACAGAGGAAAGAAGACTTAATGTCACTCCTCTGAAAAGATGACAACAGAAAAATAGCCATTTATAAATGATTTATACAAATTGTCTCATTTCACTATCTAATCCCTTGAAGTGTTTTATTTTTCCTTGAGTCTAACAAATAAGGAATTAGAAGTTTAGGAATAATAAATGGCTTCCCAAGGCTCTCATGGGTAACAAAGTGAAGGGGATATGACCACAGTATTATTTGTGTTTTACTTCTGCTGTTTATTCTATCAAATACTTAAGTAGAAAAATAAATAGAACAGGACCTCAGTTTTTACAGTAGCATAATGGAATGCGTTGGAGACTTAAAACAAGGTTGTGGCAGAATTCACTGAATAATCAACAAAGTCCCAGGTACTTTTTATGTGTCAAACATATTTTCAGAAGGCCTAGGAAGGCTGACTTCTTCCCCACAAGGAAGACTGAATTTTTCCCTACAAAATAAATAAAATAAGATTTTAAAGTTACATCGTGCTTCCCTTATACGTTGACAAGTAACCCTGAAGGAATCTATCACAGAAAATTCATTCCAGTATGCCTTCCTTGTCCCTGGGCCTAAGCAGAAACAGCAAGAGGGTTGCCCACTGCCCTCTGTTGGACACAGTGTGTAAATGCATTACTTAGAGGAACAGCATTTGGCTTTTTCATAATGTAAACACAGTTTAATTCCACGTATTTTTTTCACCTTGAACATCATCATTTCATGAGTAATAATAATGTTAGCCTTCTTTTAATGCGAGGAGGGCCAAGATGATCAATGCAACTAGAAGGGTAAAAATATAAACACTAAATTATTAGATCCAAATGGACTGACAATTCACTTTAACATTGTACTATACAAAAGTACAAATCATGATTATTTTCTGCTTATGAATCACTTGGAAATTTGTAAAGGAAGAGAGCTGGAAAGGGAGGAAAGAAAGAAGAGGGTTTAAAAAGGTAAGGTTATATTAGGCCTTTTCCTAGTTAGTATAATTTAATTCTTTCAGTAAAGGCTTTCAGTTTTCATTTTTGTAAACAAAGACACACATTTTGAGTCAACTCTTCCACAAACTCTGATCTGAAAATCACTAATCCTAATGGTATCTTCTATCTGTCAAAGTTTGTATAAAAAGCTTATTAGGAGAAAAGTTTTTACTTTTTTTTTCCTTGCACTTCTCAATTTTATTCTTTTTTTTTTCAAATTTCAGTTTATTTACCTTACATCCCAAGGGTGTCCCCTACCTCCACTCTTCCCAGTCTTCCCTTACCCGATTTTCCTTCTCCTTTCACCCTAGAAAGGGGAGGGGCATCCCCCTTTTTAACCTTCCCCAGCACATCAAGTCACATCTGGACAGTACCAAGCATTTCATCATCCCCTGAAGCAAGGCAAGGTAGCCCTGCCCAGAGGAAGTGATTCAAAAGCAGCCACTAGAGTCCATGTTAGAAATAATGGCCCATGAATTTTCACTTTTATTTGATCTCTTTACATCTTTCTAGTCCTAAACTAAGTCATTTGGCATCTCCAGTCACAACCTCTCTGATGAATTCACAGTATGTTGCTTATACAGCATAGGATATTTTGCTACTTTTGTACATTAATAAACAAAAATATATAACAAATACTTACTTTACAGTTCTTAAGGTGTTTTTCAGATGCATTATTTTTAATTATTACCAAAAACAAGCAAACCATCAGCTACAGCCAGTTTATAGGACACACAGAAAAACAAGCTATAAAGGCTCAAGCCAGCTAAAAACAAAACCTCACTTATGCGTGAATTATTTTTTACTTCAAATATAATTCTCACTTTGCTACATATTCTGTCACCAGAAGCTTTTCTCAAAATTCTTACCCCATATGTTTTTAACTAAGAAATGAAGGCAGGCTGAATTGTGGCAGGGCCCCCAGGAACCTTTAGTGAAACTCTAGGGAAAACTCTGGAATGTTTTCTTTGTTCTTCCCAGAAAACCACCTGACACTCTCAGGTTTGTTATTTGTGCATCTTGGGACTCACACTTTGACCAACTGTTGCTCTAATTCCAATCCATCATTGCCCAAGATTTAACCTGAATGAGGATTCCCCTGACAGGGTACACTTAAGAGATTTCCTGGCTAGAAACCCATTTCTTTTCAGTTTGATATAGAATCCCAGATATTACATCTGACCAAAACATCACCCTGTTCATTTTTTTCTCTGACTTATGTATCAAAAAGTGAAGAATGTACTTGTATTATTTAATGCTAAAATAAAATTCCTAAAGTGGTCTCACAAATAGAGAAACATGTGTTAGCAGTTTTGCTCTGTACTTCTTTGAGAATTCTTACATCCTAACCCTTTTAACTTCCACATCTTAGAAAACTACAGCAACAAGAGTATTCAGGGAATGAGTGTAGGAAGCGTTGCTTTATTCTAAGACTTGTGTGGTCTCAAGCTCATTCTCCCTCAACGAAAATTTTTAAATAAGGAGGGGTTTAGCAAGCAAGTGATAGTCTGCTATAATAAAAAATAGATTAACCAAATACTTAGTTTGACAGTTTCAAAGATTCCTTCCTAGAATGTTGATTTTGCTGTTACTTTTTCTTTTATATCAGGGTGGACATAAAAATATTAATCAAAAATTAATATCTAAGTCTAAGCAGGAATAAGTCTATTCTGTAGCACAAACTTGAATCAGTAAATTCTTCAAATAAAAACTTTGGTCCTCAGTCTGGGGGATATCCCTCAGTGGTAAATCCCATGTTTAGGTTGTTCCAGGCCCCAAGGATAACTGTAGCCACTACAAGCTGTATATAATTCATTAAAAAATCATGTCTTAGAAATGTCACAATATAAATCATAGAGTGTGCCCCAAAATGTTATTCTTCAAATCATGGTCTAACATTCAGAATAATTGCTTCATGTAGGAAAATTGGATAAAACACACACACAAGTGGCCCACAGCATCCATAGGTGTTATGAATGGATAAATCTACTTAAAGAAAAAAATGCACTACTAAAACGATATGATACCAAGTATTCCAGAATTTTAGGAACATCACAGACTTGTAAGTATAAAAAAAAAGAAAACAAAAACAACAGAACACTGTGTGTTCAACTATAATTTACATTATAATATTTGACTCAAGAATCAAATCAAAGAGATTTAAACACTCTAATCTCAAAGTACCTAGTATTTAACATGTAAAATCCAGATTTTATTTTACGTTATTCATGTTGGGTTTGTTTTTAAAACTAAGACAAATTTTCCTTTTTGGGGAGACTCTTTTCACATCTTTTGTCAACATTAGCAACATATATTTAGTAAGTCTATTGTTCTCCAGCGAAACCCCTTTTCCATATAAACGATACTTTCTTTTTTCTTCAAGACCAGGAATCAAAAATATATAATAGTTTGGGTAGGGACCCTTATGTAGCCTGTCTCTAATCACTCCCTAGAATTCTCTACTTCTGTAACTGGGAGCTGAGTCCTGTAAACTAAATCAAAGCAAGCTTTGTTCTGGCTGCGTTTTGTTGGAAAACTGGACTACCCACAGAGGTGAGGTGAGTCGAGTGTGGATATTAAGTAATTCCTCATATTTTATGTGCGGCCTTCCTGCTTTCTTATAAGCAAACCTAATTCCTCCATTTCCCTGGTTAGCCTTGTGATTATAAATGGGGTCATTTACTTCTTGCTCCAAAGGTAGTTATTTCTCTGCAAGGTAATGGAACAATGTGGGAAGTCAGCTCAGAGCTACAGTATGCCAACTCTGAATTCTGAAGCAGAGAAAATATCCAGAAAATGTTTCTATAATACCACAGTCCATAATGAGATGGCTTTGGACTCATCATGCACACATTACCGGACTTCATGCTCACCACTGAAGAATGGTGACAGGCTCATCATTCATAGAAATTCAAAGCTGGTTTTGTCATACTCTTGAAAATTTGGAGTAGTTTACCTTCCTCAGCTCCCAGTTACACTGATAAATATCTCTCAACTCTTTGGTTGGGGCTATAGAAGAAAACACAGAACACGTTTGCATGCTGTGGTATCCCACCCTTTTCATTGATCAGTGGATTCGTGGCACATTAAGTAGTTTAATCCCATAAACTAGGTGGAATGGTTTAAATTAATACATAGGTTCTGGTATGTTTTGTGCCCTGTACTTGATTTCTCACCTGTTATTTGGATCAAGGCTACTTGTTAGATACCATCTGACTACCAGGCTGAACACAACCATCAGCATTCTATCACTCATTGGAACAATGCACATGAGCCAAGTCCCAGGTAGGTTCACAATATACATGAAAATTGTACAAATGATGTCCCACCTCCTCTTGCTGCTTTGAAAGGAAGAGGAATGTGTGCGTGTTATTGTTGATGATGATAATGATGGTGATCATGATATTTTTCTCTATTATGATCTATGTAATGTGATTTTAGATAACAGTGGACATAGTTAACCCCATATAAAATGCTTTTCTTAAAATAGAGCATTAGGCTTCAAATCCACACAAAGATATATATATATATATATATATATATATATATATGCATGTAATAACAATTAATGAAAAGACATGAATTTGTACAAGAGAAAGTGGAATAAATTGGATGGTTTGATGGAGCGAAGGGAAGGGAAAATAGTATAATTATAATCTCAACATAAAAGATTAAAAAAACAAATGCAAAAATAAAATTTTCCTGATAGCAATATTTCTGAGAATGTATCTAGTTGACTATCACGATTTTTAGGAAAAATAATTTTAAGTAAAGATGTTTAAAAATAATGAGAGATTTAAACACTCTAATCTCAAAGTACCTAGTATTTAACATGTAAAATGTTATTTGTTATAGGTGGTAATTAATATTTACTATTGATCTATCTTCTAGTGATGCTGCTATTAGTCTTAAACATCTGTATAACCAAATCATCACACAGAGATTGGGTTTATCTAGTTAACCTAGAACACAATGCTGGGCAATAGTTACTCCCTCTTAAACCTCCAAGCCCTTGTAGTTTCCTATCATTTAGATTTCCTACATTATACTTGCTTTTAGTGATATATTAGGTCCAGTCCATCTCTCCACATAGTTCCAAGATCTCTCTCCAGCTCTCTCTTCAAGCTTTCCTCACCCATTCTCCTCCCACTCATTTCCTGGCCTCTGTTCCTCCCCTCTTTCCTGTCCTCTGGCTCCTCCCATCGCTCAACATTGTGGCTATTTGCTTTATTTTGGCCTGTTTACACAGAGTTGAGGCAGGATGCTTAGAATAAGTATCACAATGCAATATCTAGATTGAAACCAGAGAGTAGGGGGAAGAAATTAGTATTTGAATGAACAAGGGTAAGGTGTATACATTTCAAAAGAACATTATACCAACAGTTATTTTTTTGTTCTTTTTATTCTTCTTTCATACCTTTCACACCAATCACAGATTCTCCTCCCTTCACTTTTCCCAGTCCCTCCCCTGACAACTATTCTCCCCTATTCCTTATCCATCCCTAAATTCCCCTAAAAATTAGTCAAACAAACAAACAGAGCAAGGGTCCCAGGGATAGTAATTGAACATGGCATAACACATTAAAATAAAACTAGACCCAAATCCTCATATCAAGGCTGGATGAGAAAACCCAATAGGAAGAAAGGGGTCTAAAGCACAGGCAAAAAAATCAAAGACACCCCCTTCCAGCTGTTAGAAGTCCCACAAGAACACCAACCTACACAACCATACCATATATGCAGAGGACCTACCTCAGACCCACAGAGTTTTTGTGTTTGCTGTTTTAGTCTCTGTGAACCCCTATCAGGCCTGCTTAGTTAATTTCATGGTCTGGTGTCCTCTACTCCTCTCGTTCCTACAGTCCTTTCTCCCCCCTCTTCTGTAAGTTTCCCCTGGGTCTGCCTGGTGCTTGGCTGTGGGTCTCTTTCTCTGCTCCCATCAGCTGCCAGATGAAGTCTCTCTGTGAATACTGCACTAGGCACCACCGAGTATAGCAGAATATCATTAAGGATCATTGCACTGAGTTTTGACTTTTTCTTTTTCCAGTAATGTTTGGTTCTGTCCTGGATCTCTGGGCTGTCTTGACTCTGGTTCCTGGCCATCAAGGCAGTATCAGGCACAGGCTTTCCTCATGGAGTAGGTCTGAAGTTGAACCACTCATTGGTTGGTCCCTCCCACAAGTTTTGTGCCACCATTGCCCCAGCATATATTGCAAGCAAAGCAGATTGTAGGAAGAAAGTTTTGTGGCTGGACTGACATCTCAGTCCCACTGCTGGAAGCCTTCTGTTACTCCCCCCCACCTCTTAAAATGAACAAGATTTGAGAAAAGAAAGCAATAAATAATGAATATAAGATTGGCTCTTTTAGAATACTTATATTGTAGATATGTGTGTGGTAAATTATTAAGTGAAGCATGTAGGAAATGGTAAAATATTTATTTTCTCATCCATAATATTTGATATAGAAGGTTTAGGAGTACTTGCAGTGAAGGAGAAATGTTACCACAAAGGAATGAAGCCAAAATTGCATCCACATAGAAGGAGAGACTCCTTCCTGGCCATTTTCCACTCCTCTTGCTACTGAACAGACAATCAGATACTGTTAATAATGGGACATGGATTGCTGCTATGCAATGTTGGTGAGAGTCCAAGGTATTCTTTGGTCAACCTCTTGCTATCCCACAACTGTTGGCAAAGCCAATGGAATAGCAGTGACAAAATGGAACCTTGTGATACAGGAACTCATAAGACTGGAAGGGGGATGGTAGTAAGCAGCCAAACCTGGTTAAGTGGCTCTGAGCAAAGATCATGTCAAGGGCAATGTCGTTTGTCTCCATTACTAAAATCTTTTACATGGATTAATATGGGAGCACACAGCAAACACTTTCACATGAATAAAGTCCCTTAGAGAAGAGTTGAAAAAGCTATGACTCTTCTACATCAGCCTGGCATAAGTATGTAAATATGGTTAAGAGAGAGAGAGAGAGAAAACTTGATGCAATAATTTTTAAAAAAACTAAAATTAAGAAATATATTTGGAGAGAATTCTAGGTGTGGATGTTGTGTTCATATCTAAGTTAGACATTTAAAAGGCTGCTAAGGTCTTGAGAGACTCTGCTGCTGAAAAAAAATCATAGGCATGGGCAAAAAAAAAAAAAAAGAAATGTGTCTTTTAAAGACTGAAAATGCCCTGTGGTTCCTAAGTTTCTTGGAGACTGGAAGCATAATTCAAGTTCTGATTCAAAAGCAGCTAAGGAAGAGTGGGGAGATGAGGTATAGGAAAAAAAAAACAGTTTAAGAGGAACAGGGTAACAGGAAGTAAAACCATAGCCAAGAGGAATGGAGAAATAGCTCAGCAGTTAAAAGCACTTGCTGTTCTTGCAGATGATGCAGGGTCAGATTCCAGCACTAACACAGTGGCTTACAAACACCCACAGGCATGCACTAGGTACACATAAATACATGCAAGCAAAACACCCATACGTGTAAAGTAAAATAAACAAATCTAATTTTGAAAACAAATGTGGTCAAAGGCCAGGAAGAAAACTTCCAAGAACTGAAGTCTTTACAGGAAGATTATTGCACCCATTGTAATCTTTGATATTTTTAACCCTACTTTACTTGTCTTTCTCCATACCCCACCCCAATGCTTTCCCATACCCCAACACCAGGTAGGAAAGAAAGAAGGTTAATGGGGAGAGGTGGTGTAGTTCTCTTTATCTACTTCATGCTGGTTAGAGATGTTGGGTTCCCAAATGCCTCTACCTCCCTTGCAACTCAGTGACTTTAGGTAGGAAAAAAAAAAGAAGGTTAACAGTGACATGGATGTGGACCTCTTTAGACATAGTTACTTGGAGTGATTCCTTTCTTCATCATCAGGATACCAGCAGTCCAGTCAAAGAGCAAACAGAAATAGCAACAGCAAAGAAGAAACAAAAGTAAACAGCAAAACAGCAAAAAAATAAAAAAATAAAAACAACAACAACAACAAAAAGAACAGCAACAGCCCTTTGGCAGGAGCTGCAGAACCAAGGGCAGCAGAAACAGCCCCAACAAGCTCGAGGTGGTCTCTGAAACCTTCCTCTCTAATAGTGTCTCTAAGCAAATCATAGAGATGTGAAGCATCCTTTGTCTGACTGTGGGCTCCTATCCATGCCTTCCCTGAGTCAACAGCAGGATGTTTGTCAGCTGGCAAAGACTGTGCCCTTGCACAAGGCAGTTTCCTGTTGACAAGGTTCACTCTCCCTCTCAGAAGACTGCTATCAGCTATGGACAAAGCATTCCCATATCCCACACTTGGGACTATAATATGAACGCGTTCAGACAACACAACTAAACTTCCACTAGAACCCTTGGGAAACCTGTCAGTATAATTTTAGAACTTCTGAAGTATAGCAAATTCTTGATATTTTCCATTTATTCTTTTTCCTGGTGAGAGTTACCTGTCCCTATCATTGTGTATTGAGGTTTGCGGCAGATGACATTTTTGTATTGGATTCAGAATCATATGCAAACTGTAAGCATATCTTGTTGAATATACACTGGCCTGGCTTGGATGGAAGAATGTTCATGATATATAGCCCCACTTGCTTCTGATACTATAAAACGGTAAAAGAAAAACCGAACATTGCAGCCATCAGTGCTGTTTATTAAATATTCATCTTTCCTCCTCTTGAGTATATGAATCTTGTTACACTTCCTGGCCAGCTAGAAATTGCTTTGACCTTTGGAAGATGAGCTGAATTCTGGGGGCCAGTTATGGTTAAATGCCTTTACAAATCAGTGCTCAAATTAGCAGCCCCTTTCTTGTTTTCTACTGTGATATCCAGCAATGCTTCACAGTGGCCTCTTGGCCTGAGGAAGAACAGCATGGAGGGGAATCTTAGCTCACTTAGAATGAACCTGTTTGGAGGGAAATTTGTCACTGCTCTGTGATGTCACATTGTATGACCTAGATCATTCTCTGATTTATGTACTGAAATAGAATGGTTTTCAGACTTGAAAGAATCTATTAATTCTTTTCATCATGTAATAACATTTTTTAGTCACTCAACATTTCTTTTTCATTGAGGGTGTTGCAAGACACAGTTTTTTTTTTATATTAAACATCAACTCCTTTGAAAATTTTGATTTTGTTACTCCAGCTCAAGTAACTTTCAGTTAACTTTCAACGTGGTCACACTGGTCTCTACCATGTAGAATGTTTCCAATTAAGTCTCTTTTTAAAATACAATTCAAACTTTTAAAGAAGATATGAATAAAATATTAAATTGAACAATTCTGCAGAAAGATACACACAGTGTATGCTTCTTTGACCCACTAATTAAAGTTCATCAACATTAAGGTTACTTGAAGTAAGAATGTCTTATTCCTGGGCTTCTTCAGTCATAGTTATAATTCATGGAAAAGCAGGGCCACTGTTACTCTCCCATGTTTTACTGCAGAGAACAAAGAGTTCAAGGATTTTCTTTTATTCAGAATAATCATTAATTTTTTTCTTTCCTTTTTTTTCCTTTCTTTTTCCAACCAGTTAATATGCAAGCAGATAATCTTCAAATATGTGAACAAACTACAAAATCTGTGTGCTTGATTTTCCTACATCTTCAGAGGCCAGGAAATGGAAAACATTGTAGCAGAGGGATTATCTCTGCTGTTTCTGCAGGATGAGTCATGGGGTGTGGGGGTGGGAGCCACTTTCTGGGGTGGCTCTGTTCACCTCTGCATTTCATTTTCCACACATTTAAAGGATAGCAAGAATCACCTGCTAGAGTTCAGCACACCAGTCAGAGGGAGCAAACACTCAGCTGCCCCTGAAAGGGACACTGCCCAGTCATTTCTGTGGAGACCAGTCGAGCAAAACCAGGTCCTGTGTGTATCAAGAACTGCCCTAACAAATTAGCGGCTTTTTATCTGTCCTGTAAAAGCACTTACTTTTCTCCCCTGGTGAGCTGTTTTGAGATCACTCAGCCCATCTTTCTATCTGGGAAGCAGAGCTTCAGAAGTCTTCTATTAAGGAATTTCTAACATAGGGTGTGTCTGGAAAGGGTTATCTTCATTACTGTAGGGTTCTCCTTTTACTATTTATCTCAGAGACAAAAGGAAAAATATCAAGGTATCATGTACATACAGACATGCTAAAATGCATGTAGATTTAGTTGGCTGTTTTAAAAATTATTATAACCCTTTAATATAATCTATTATAACTATTACACAGATTTTATTTTTAGACGCCATAGTAATTTCCTCCATATTCAAGGGCAAGGAAACACATAACCTATGGAAATGTTTTCAGTTTTATTCCATAGACTCAGACTATTTCTCCAGGCATTGCTTCCTATATATTTTCTAAGGGTCTGTGTTCTAAGATTATGATAGTCTATCCCTTACTTGTATTGGGTTTTATGCATTTATGTATTATGTCTCCATAGTATCAATATAAATACTTTTGTAACCTGATAATTAGTCTGGAATTTTTAGCTCTTTCTTCTGAGATGAAAGAGCAGTTCTTTGACTTTAGTTTGAAATGATTCTTAAGTTGTTACGAGGCAAGCTGTTATCACAAATGAATACAAATTATCCCAAATATATTAGGAGGAGCATAATCTGATCAACTTTAGTTTGATCAGATCCATATGTTTGTGATTCTGTAAATGTTCTAATAGTTCAGGGTAAAATGTGAAGTTCCCTTAGCTCTCATAACATCATGATGTCAACAGCATTTCATATCAAGTTCAGAAGTTTACTAAAGCAAGGGAGGACACACAGTCTGACAAACAAACTGTATCACTGTGTTGTTATTTTTTATTCTTTTGTTATCTAATATGCATAGTGTTGGGACCACACTAAGTTGGGTAAACCTGAGAAGTAAAGCAGGAATGTTTCTTCACCAAGGGGAGTATCTGATTAGCTTGCATCCTCAGGGCCATCAGTGGTCTGATGGGAAGATCCTGCATTTAGGTGTCAGTACTACAGTATTATTTGTATTTTAGTAGGGAATTTAAGTGAACACATGACTTTAAGAATTACAATGCGTATGGGTCTATAATATCAGAAAGATGAATGACTAGACTGAGCAAGCACTTAATTCTTATTTCACACATGGAGTGATAATTGACAGTGGCTAACACTTGGGTCAGGGGCCTTTTCCATTTAAGGTTTAATTCTGAGTATTTTAGGCTTGTGCATGCTATGTCATTCTTTTTACAATGATTAGTCAGTTCTATTATAATATGCCAACGTTACACATTATGTAAAATAGTGTGGCTATGTTTTAATAAAAATGTGTTTATAGTCTAAAAAAAAACAAAAACAAAAAACCTACAATGCTAAGTAAGCATATAGGTCTCACTGAAATTCATTTTACAACCCTTTTGAAAGTCCTCTCTTTTTACGAGAAAACCTGAGTAAGGCCATGTGCTCTCCTGCCTTCCTGAAAGCCTGAGGTGAATTTCCTCTTTTGGTAGCTGGTATTACCGCCTACTCTGGTTCAAGCATCAAGGGATGCTAGTCTATCAGCTGCTGAGAGTAACTACCTGATGGTGGCTATGGAAATAAAATGTAGGCAAGAGACATGTGTGATGCCTTTAAATATATTGTGCTATTAAAGTGTATAAAAAATCACTTAACTATTATTGTGCAGTTAGGACACAAATATAAAGAGGCACAGTTCATAATTTTACACCTAATTAATGTTCAAATAAGAGGTTAGTTTCTCTGTAATTGAATAACAGCCTGAGTTGAGAACTGAGTGTACTAACATGCATTGGATCATAAGTTTGAATGGCCTTGCTGTGATTGGGTTAAAATACACCTGCCAATGTCTTGTCTGCCTCAGAGATGTGGGTAGTTTAACAGAGTATATAAATGTCATGGAAGCCCTTTAATTATGAACAATGAGTCACACACAACGTGCTTATGGACATCACGGGTTATTTATTGTGGGTCTAGGGCATCTTAAAACTGAGACCATTAACATAATACAGTAGTGGCTCTTTGGGTTTCTTCCATCTAAGGGATTAAGTGGGGAAAGGCCATCAAAGCACTTTTCACTTTCATGCTTGAATACTTTAAGGACTCTCATAGAAAATAAATCCACATTTTTATGGATTGGAGAACAGTTAATATTTTATGAAGACACTTTGCCACCAGAATTACAAAGACAGGCAGAAATATACAATGAAGTAACCATTGCATCATGTCGAAGACACAGATTTTTTTTAAGTAATCATTTTCACTACTATAGTTTCAAGCACATTTGGTGTTTGAAGCAGTGCACATACATTATCTCATTTAATCTGTTTAAAGCAAGTTGTGGAGACTATACTCTCAACCTCATTTTGCAGTTGAAACTGATGCTCAAAAAGATTAATTTGTCCTCTTTTGAGTGCAGAGATTTTCAAATACAACATCCGTGGATTTTTATCCAGGGCACACAGATGCTTCAGTTATAGAAGTATGGTAGGAACAAGTAGTTGCCTGCTTGTCACCAGCTTGTCATCATGCTCTTGATTAATTTGCATCAATTATCATGGGTTGCAAAGAATACTGACCTCTGCCAACCTATTCTTTCTGATAATCCTGAAACAAGACACCAAGTAAAAGCTGATGGAAATGTACATTATTATAATAATTGTTGCTACACATATATGAATTTGTTCATTAATACCTTGTAAGTTGAATTTTACCATAAATGAAATACAATCAGAACCCATGGGCATTGCATAAGTTCTCTGAGATAATTATATATTTGATAGCAATGGTTTGGCAGATAAGAGAGACTATTTCTGCTCTATGAGCACAGATGTTAGTAAATTTTGCAAACTCACTTCAAATAGGTATTTAATTACCTTACATTTCCCAATTAATTCCTTCTTTCAAATTAACTTTCTTATCATAACCTCCTGTCTAAAACTGTATGGAGCCTGGAACTGTGAGAAGAGGCGTATTTTGTTTGAGACATATAAAGTCATGCTTAGCAGTTTCTAATGTATTAGATATACAGAAAACAAGTAAATATTGATGAACCACTGGGTGAGCTTAGGTACTATATACAATATTTTATTGTTTAAAGAAGATATGAGATTGTTTTTCTTAAAGGCATTTTTTAGGCTTTTAAGAAGTTGATAAGAGAAAATCAAGTTGAATTTCAATTCAAGGGTTTAGGTATCAAATATCTTAATAATATTCCCATTTTCACTGAAAATCAGTAATATTTTAAAAGAAACTTGTTTAGATCCCTCAGATATAACACGATGATAAACTGGGAAGTAGACATTGAGTTCTCAAAACTCAAGTTTTAGGGCTGGGGAGATGACTCAGAGGGTAAAGCCATTGCTGTGCAATTGTGAGGAACTTAGTTTAGATCCCCCAAACCCATGTTGTAGTAGATTCCATTTCTGTAATCCCAGTGATGCTACACAGGCAGGGGAAACTAAATCCACAAAGTCCCCAAATCTTTACAGCCAGTTAGATTTGTGTTCACAGTGCCAAACAAGAACATTGGTCTCAAACCAGGTGGCAGATGAGACTGTCCTCTGACCTCCACACTTGTACCTTTGCTCACACATGAACACACACACACACAAACACAAACATAAAAGCAAGCAAACAAAAACCAAACAAGATTTAGTAATAAAAGCAAATACAAGAGCCAGCAAAATTGCAGTTGCATGCCATTTCAGAAGGTTAAGACACAAGGTTTCTGAGTGGGAGGCCAGGCCAGGCCAGAAAACAAACAAAACCAAACAAATATGCCAATAAGTGCAACACAGAAATATGATATTTAAATGACTTTTTTCTCTTTAAACAATTATCTGGATTTATATGTATTGAGTATTGCAATAGATGTTAATTAATTTGTATAATTATAAATAAGTTTTAATGCAATTAAATGCATAGGTTTTTATATAATTTGAATAATAATATCGTCTATTGAAAAATTTTAGTGTATGATTTTATTAGTGACAGCTGCATTCTTATATCAGTTTATGCTTGATAGTATTTTTAAATACTTCATAGGTCTGTGTTCCAAAAGTCATTCAGAATGAGAGTATGATTTGTACCCCTAAGCTCTGTCGTCAGGTTTACAGTACAGGGAGTGAAGTTTAACAGAGTTTATTATTCGCAACACTGAACTTTCTGTCTTTGAAGATCTTTTTATATTTTGGGAAGCAAGTTGCAAGTTGATTTAGCTACCAGTTGTTCAGACAGCTTCTGATTTTATATCACAAATAAACAATGCCACCTCTAGCCTTGATGTTGCCGCTCATCTTCAAATGCCAACCTCTAGCACTTGTCGTGTGCATAACGACAATACACTCCATCATTCGCCCTTTCGAAAGGGGGTCCTTGATGATCTCATATTCCCAAAGTGACCCTTATTTTAAACTAATTTTGTTATTTTCATAAGTTACAGTAGCTTAACATTTTTACCACCTAGAAAGGAGATATAACCATATTTTGTTGAGAATATGCTAAAGCATACAAAACAACATATGTTTAATCCAGTATGCGGAAAACATTAGATAAACATTTTAGGATGGAAATATGGAAATCAAAAGGCTATCTAAAGGTTATCTAAAGGATAACATGATGTTTAGATTATTAGACCCTTAAAAATAATGCATTGTTAATATATAATTTTATTAGTGACAGTTGGATTCTTGTATCAGTTTATGCTTGAGTTTTATGCTAGTTTATAAGCATAAATGTAAAGAAAATAAATATCATTGTGATAACTTTAAGTTTACTAATGACCAGTGACTTCATATCAAGACATGGAGTGAAACCAATATAACTTTACATTTGTTACACACATACATATAACATTATAGACTAAAATATGCCATATGGATATAGTAAAGATTTATATAATTATAAATGAAGAAGTTCTTGTCTCATTTAATGAAAATGAAATAATTCACATTATATGTAATCTTTATAATTTTGGCATAATGTTGTTTTCTATTGACATAATTTGTATAGAGAGTTTTGCTGAGCTTTTATTTCATTGTTTTTGCCATGTATGAGTATTTATGCTAAGTTGCTCTGGCATGAACTTCAAAATATAGGAAGGTTTTTCTTTTATATAAAGCTATATAATATATCTTAACATCAGCATTTATCTCTTTCTGGTCCTTGACATAGAGGTAGTGTGACTAGTCACTTCACCCTCCTGCTACCATATCCTCCCTGCCCTGATGGGCTATTTCTCTTAGAACTCTAAACCTTCTTTACCTAAGTTATTTCTTCTCAGCTGTTTGTTCACAGGAACAATATTAGTTACTACTATGACCATATATATTTATGATTCCCCATAAACAAACAGAATAGTACCTACTATGACTACATATTTAGGCTTTTCTACAAAATTCTTGATGTATGGGTAACATTACTTTATTATAAACAGGCAATAACAATCTTTTCCAGGCATAGTTGGGCTTAAGAAACAAGTGTTGGGGGCCTGAAGAGATGGCTCAGTGGTTAAGAGGACATATTCCTCTTGCAGAGTAGCTGGAATGGACTTCCAGCACGCATATGACTGTTCACAACCACCCATAATTTCACCCATCAGTTTCCAGAAGACCTGATGCTTTCTTCTGTGATCTGATGACTTCTATGGGCACCAAGCTCATATGTGGTCCACACACACACATACAGAGAAAATACCCACATGCAAAGAAAAATTACTGAATCTAATGTTTAAAAAAGTGTTGGTTCCATTATACTTCATCACTGTCCTCTCATCAAATTCTATGATTCCCAGTATCCTGAATGCAACTCTCTCCTCATTATATACAATTCCAGTCTGCATGTATGATGATGACCAAAAGTATATCCACGCGGTACAGACATTGAGATCTGATGAAAATAAATAAATATACATTTTACTAAATTAAAATTAATTTTAAGATGGGCTAAGTGGTATTCATTAATCAAGTAAAAGTCCTTGTGTTTTGCAAAACTCAAAATATGGCATAGAATGTTGGCAAATTAATGATGCTATTTCTTTTTACTTTGGTTTGACTGGTATATTTATATCAGGAAAAGAAACTAAAAATGTCAAAATGTTAATATTTAGCATCAAAATTGACTATTTAATATGTCTTAAATTCTTTCATAATGCAAACATCTTGGGGATTATAAGAAAGCTTTAACTAACATTTGCTTTGAAGCAATCCACAGCTGCTGGTTGATTAGCATAGATGCATGTAGCTGGGACACGAAAAGAAAAGGCTAAGATAAGAGTTTTTTTTTAAATGAGTATTTCTGAATATGTATAATCTCTTGAAAATTACCATAAGGTTCAGCTATTGATTCAAAGGTTAAGACAAGATTCTAGCTCTATCTGAGCCAGTGGAACTAGTGTTTCAGTTTGGAATTTCTTGAAGACATTCTTCTCGTAAAGTGAATTCAATGTTCTTCAGCTTTTGCTGTAACACATAGGGTGGTGATGAAAGAGGTACTGCAGCTTTACCTGTTGTTTTTGAGAGTGTAAGCACAGGCAATGGAGAGAAGACTTCCGTCATGATTCCTAAGGTAACAAGTAAAATAGCATTTTGCAGGATAAGCAAGGCCATTCCACATTAAATTAACAAAGATTTCACTTGAGCACTGCTATCCACGGGTAACAATTTGGTTGTACTTAGAGAGTTGGAAAACAAACATACCCATTATATTATGAATGCCAAGCTGTGGAAGTTCTGAGTCTGCAGCACTGAGACTGAGTTCTCACATGATCATGCCACTTCCTAGCTGTGAGGAGCCCACTTAACTCTTCTGAACTCCAGTTTTCTAAAATTTGGAACTCTGCACCAGCAGCTGATGAATGCCCAGTAATTGCAGAGATAGTAGAGACACTTGGCTTCCCTTTGGCTGTCAGATTATTGAAACAATTATCCCCCAAGGAACTGGAATTTCCCCATTTTCTCTTGCTGGAAGAAAGATAGAGCTGTAGCTCTTGCCAGCCAGAAGAGAAATTTGCCTCTCAAGAAGAAATTTCACAAAGTTTTGATAAGTTGTCACACACCTTGCATGAGAGACTGGATTCAATAAAAGGATCCATCAGTGACGGGTGGAATCAGTGACGGGCTTGATTATGAATACACATTTTCTTCTATTTAAACTTAAACTTCATGTTCCATGCCCAGAAAAAGACTTGGGTTAAAATGGTGTCACTGAGTCTTTATGTTATTCCTCTTCACAATATGGCCACATGGAATAAATCAGTTTTTTAATGATTTTTAAAATTACTTGTTTGTTTAAGATAGGCACACCAAGAACTGGTCAACTGGCCTAGCGTTTAAGAGCTGCCAAGATCCAGGCTTTTACACTTACAACCTGGTAAAAAGTACCCCTCAACATGTTGTTCTAGCTCAACTTATTATATAAAATCTTAACAGAAGACTTCATAAATAGTTCTTCAGAATTCTATGTATTTTATTCTTTTCAACTTTTTTTTTATTTGAAAGAGTTTTTATGCAATACATTTGGTCATGTTCTTTGCACTTCCTCAACTTACCCCTAATCCTTCTGACCTACTTACACAACCAACTTCCTGCTTCCTCTGCTCCCCCTCTCACCAACAAACAAACAAGAAGAAATATCAGGAAAAAAAAACACAACAAAAAGAAAATCAAAACAGAAAACTAAATAAGAGAGAGAAAAGATACAGCTAACAAATAAATAAGACAAAAAATATCTAAACAAAAAGTACAACGCAAACAAATAAATGAAAATCATAGAGTATATTTTCCTTTTTTTCTTTTTATTATTAATTACATTTTATTAACTCTGTATCCCAGGTGAATCCCACTCCCTCATTCCCTCCCAATCCCACTCTCCCTCCCTCCTCTACTCCCTGCCCCTTTTGAAGTCCACTGATAAGGGAGGACCTCCTCCCCTTTCATCTGGCCCTGGTTTATCAGGTCTCTTCAGGACTCCTTGCAAAGTACTCTGTGGCCTAGGAGGGCTGCTCCTCCCTTGCTGGGTGAGGAGGTCAAAGAGTCTGCCATTGAGTTCCTGTCAGAGATAATCCCTATTTCCCTTACTAGGGTACCCACTTGAATACTGAGCTACCATGGGCTACAGGCAATCAGAGTTTCTAGGTTATATCCACCATGGTTCTTGGTTGGAGAAACAGTCTCATATAGGACCCCTGTGCCCAGATATATTTGGTCCTTGTGGAGCTCCTATCCTCTCCAGATCATATTAACTCCCCCTTCTTTCATATGATTCCCTGCCATCTGCTGAAGATTTGGTTATGAGTCTCAGTTTCTTCTTTGATACACTGCTAGTTAGAGTCTTTCAGGGGCCCTCTGTGGTAGGGTCCTGTCTTGTTACTTGTTTTCTCCTGCATCCAATGTACATCCCATTTGTCTTTCTAAGTAAGGATTGATCATCTTATCCTGGGTTTTCTTTTTTGTTTATCTTCTTTAGGTGTATAGATTTCAGTATGTTTATCATATCTTATAGGTCTAAATAAGTGAGTATATACCAAATGTGTCTTTCTCCTTCTGGGATACCTCACTCAGAATGATATTTTCTATATCTCACCATTTGCCTACAAATTTCATGATTTCCTCATTTTTAATTGCTGAATAGTGTTCCATTGTGTAAAAATACCACAATTTCTATATCCATTCCTCAGTTGATGGGTTGTTTCCAGGTTCTGGCTATTACAAATAAAGCTGCTACAAACATGGTTGAGCAAATGTCCTTGTGTACTTGAGCAACTTTTGGATATATGCCCAGGAGTAGGATAGCTGGTTCTTGAGGAAGCACTATTTCTAATTGTCTGGGAAGGCGCCAGATTGATTTCCAAAGTGGTTGTACCAGTTTACATTTCCACCAGCAAAGGAGGAGGGTTCTCCTTTCTTTATAACCTCTCCAGCATGTGTTGTCACTTGAGTTTTTTATCTTAGCCATTTTGATGGGTGTAAGGTGAAATCTTGGGGTTTCTTTGATTTGCATCTCTCTGATGGCTAAGGACTTTGAGCATCTCCTTAGGTGTTTCTCTGCCACTCTATATTCCTCTACAGAGAATTCTCTGTTTTGCTCCTTACCCCATTTTTTTAATTGGATCACTTGATTTATTGCTTTGAACTTCTTTAGTTCTTTATATATCCTGGATATCAGCACTCTGAAAGATATAGGGTTGGTGAAGATCCTTTCCCAGTCTGTAGGCTGTCGTTTTGTTCTAACAACAGTGGCTTTTGCTTTACAGAAGCTTTTGAGTTTCATGAGGTCCCATTTATTGATTGTTTCTCTTAGATCCTGTGCTATTCATGTTCTGTTTAGGAAGTTGTCTCCTGTGCCAATGAGTTCCAGGCTCTTCCCCACTTTTTCTTCTAACTGATTTAGAGTATCTGGTCTTATGTTGGGGTCTTTGATCCACTTGGACTTTAGTTTTGTGCAGGGTGATAAATATGGATCTATTTTCATTTTTCTGCATGTAGACATCCAAGTGGACCAGCACCATTTGTTGAAGATGCTGTCTTTTTTCCACTGAATGGTTCTGGCTTCTTTGTCAAAAAACAATAACTCATAGGTGTGGGGGTTTATTTCTGGGTCTTCTGTTTGGTTCCATTGATCCTCCTTTCTGTTTCTATGCCAGTACCATGCAGTTTTTATTATTATTGCTCTGTAGTAGAGCTTGAGGTCAGGGATGGAGATACCTCCAGATGATGTGGTGTTGTGCAGGATCATTTTGGATATTCTGGGTTTTCTTTTTCTCCATATGAAGCTGAGAATCTTTCTTTCAAGGTCTGTAAAGAATTGTGTTGGTATTTTGATGGGAATTGCATTGAATATGTAGATTGCTTTTGGCAGGATCGCCATTTTCACTATGTTAATCCTACTAATTCATGAGCACAGGAGGTATTTCCATCTTCTGATGTCTTCTTCAATTTCTTTCTTCAGAGACTTGAAGTTTTTTCACACAGGTCTTTTGCTTGCTTGGTAAGAGTCATCCCAAGGTACTTTATGTTATTAGTGGCTATTGTGAAGGGTGTTGTTTCTCTGATTTCTTTCTCAGTCCTTTTGTCTTTGGTGTACAGGAGGGCTTGTGAGTTTTTTGAGTTGATTTTGTATCCAGCCACTTTGCTGAAGGTGTTTATCAGCTGTCTTGTGTCAATTATTGACTCCTGAGCATGGGAACTGCCCTCTAGTGTGGCAGATACACCAGTGTCATCAACTGGAGAAAATTTTCCTTTTGTCAGGAGATATCATTTGCAAATATCTTCTTCATAAAGGGTGGTACTTTGTATTCACTCCCCTTCTCAGTGCTTAGAGTTTTATCTAATTTGAACCCCTACAGGTTTTAGACATTCCATCAGTCTCCATAAGTTCATGAGTATCAGTTCTGAGTTCTGTTCTGGCCACAGGGCACTGTTTCCTAGGAATTACCCATCAAATCTAGCCTTTACAAATTTAGTCTCCTCCACATAAGTCTCTGCGCCATGATAAAGGCATCCTATTCAGGAATGAGTGTTCCATTTTGTCCTGTTTTACCACTTACTGTATGAAGAAGTGCATGATGAGGACAGAGTGAGGCTCTGCTCAATGGGTATAACAGGATGTCATTGGGAGTAATTTTATTACTATGTTCTTTAGCAGAAAAACAGCAGTAGGTTTTCCCCTTGTCTATGAACTATCTAAGTCTCAGGTTTTTGGATGCTTTAGCAGTATCATGTATAACACTAAATTCTAAGTGTTTAACCTTTCCAAGTAACTAGAGCACTATCTGTCACAAATATACTAAATAAATATCTTCAGATGATTAATACAATAAGTATTTGCTACTTATTTATTTAAACAAAACTACAACACACGCAAAGCTAAAGAACAGTTATATGTTTTCCACAATTTTTGTGAAGCCAGAGTCATGATTACCTGATATTCAGACAAGGTAGAGGTTTTATGTTTTTTGTTGGATATTTGCACTCACTGTCCCTCAGAACTAACTCTTCTTCTCTCTCCTTTCTCCCTTTTCCTTTCCTCTCTCTTCCCCTCCTACTTCTCTTTCTTTTTTTGTTTTATACTGTTTTTATTTTGTTACGGGCTTTAAAAAAATACTTGTAGCCATAGAGAAGGGAAAAAAAGTAGTAATGAGATTCATCCATTACTCACATCTCATAATATATATGACAAATATCTTAAACCCAAGTTACACCAGATATGGTGGTATCATGTTGGTATTTGCCTGTAACCTCAGACTCAAAAGACTCAAGAAGAAATTTCAAAAGTTAAAGACCAGTCTGGGCTATACAGCAAAACCTTATCTCAAAATTAACAAAAATACCTAGTATGTGTGTGTGTATGTGTGTGTGTTCTGAAGTTTTTATGAATGTTTACATGATGGCATGGGTAACATAGACCCACTTCTCAGAAACACAGGTTTATCTAGTAATCATTATGTTTCTATGTCATGGAAAAAAAAAACGCTTCTTAGAGTTACATTTTCATTGAATCTTATTCTCTCTCCTGCTGAAGAGTCACAATGATATCTGCTCATCGTAAGAGGAAAAAGAAATCAAAGGGAAATATACTAGGGCTCTTCTTGGAATTAGAAAGTGATCAACTGTGAAGAGTCTGCTCTCAAAGGAGCCAAGAATGTGAAACACTCCTATTTCTGGAAAATGAACAGGGATCAGTGATAGGGCAAACTGCAAAGGCTAAATTAAGAAAGAAGGAATTAATTAGAGGAATCCACGAGAGAGATTTTAGACTTGAGGGCATACTGGAAGGAGGTCAAGGGTCTACAAAGAATGGCTAGATCTCATGTCATGAGTGGAAAAAATAAGCTGGAATCATATTATGAAAAAGTCAATCAGAAAGTCAAGCAAGGCTGAAGAGGAAAAACAAAGTTAAAGGAGGAAGAAGACAAAACATTTTTAGAAATGAAATTTAAAACAAGATTATTTTTCAGATTCTATTTCTGTATTTGATTTGATTGATTAATTGATTAATTGATTGTGTGTGTGTGTGGAAAGAAAAATGAAATTAGCGTCTTCTTTAATGAAAACCAACTAAGCACCATCGTATATGTAGTTTAACATGCTATTCTGATCCTCTGACATCTACAGAAAAAAAAATAAAATAAATAGAAAATATACAAGCCAATAACTAACTTTGTATAATCTGGGCATCAATATGCAACTTATATAAAATTTTGATTTTGTTGAGGTTTTGGATGAGCTTGTGAGATGAAAGATTTAATGCCATGCATACAATGACCAGGGGGTAGTGCTGTCATGAGAAAAGAACTGGAATATATTGACTAAGGCATCCAATGTTCTACAGCCTGTCCAATAAGTGACTAGGCACTCGGCCATTCCAACAGATGGACATTAGTCCTGATCGCAATGTGACCATGTATGTTCATCAAGGTTGTTTTCTGTAGAGGAAAAAATTCACCCACCATTGTTCCAGCAGCTGTTCATACTGAGTACATATACTTCCAGTTGGGAAGAGATGTCATTGCCCATTTATCTTCGAGTGGGATAAGCTTTCCACATGAAGAAAGAAATCACCATTTGGTAGCCACAAAGGTAACGCTGATGGCAGATGTAGCCATCAGCCATGAAGTAGAGAATATCTACTTGAAAGCATTTTCCAAATGTTTGAGATGAAGCCCCCACAGAGCTCTGCTATCCCAACCCTCAACTCACAACAAAATTTTAGTCCTTTCTTTTCTAGTCGATTTTCTTTTCTCAGAAATTAATATGGAATGCTTACAGCTATCAAAATAAGGAACTAGGTTACAGATGACAACAAAAACTTCAAATAAGTTATTGTCTTCTTCTGCTTTTAGCAACTGTGGTCTGAGGGCCACACATCTCTGTGTGCTCCTCAAATCAAAGGTAATAAAGGTTTTGTGGCAAAAAAATAAAATAAAATAAAATAAAATAAAACCTAATTACATTCAGTCAGACTCCAAAATGAAGCCCATTTGAAATGAGCTGGTTTCAAGGAGAATATGTGCTGCATGACACCAACTCACTTTAAACCCTAAATCACCTGCTTTCTTTGGTTAGTCCTCTTGTTTATTTATTCATTCACAATTTCATAGAAAGACACAGTGTCCTTTGATCAAAGTGTCACCTGCATTATTGTCTCTTAGTGTCCACCCTCCTACCAAATCTCTTCTTCCCAAGTCCTAATTCTGCTTTTATGTAGTTTGTGTGTGGGTATGCGTGTGTGAGAGAGAGACAGACACACAAACACACCTAACTTGTCTAATTACAGCCTTTTACACGAGCATGAACATGGGGTTATTTTCTAACATGATGGTAAGGTGCTAGTGGCTATACCACTGAAGAATGTGGTCTCCCTTCCCTACAAGATATTAGCTACAAACAGCTACTCAGCTAAACGCTAGGCTGTCTGTATTACTCCCTCTCTCATCCATGCTGGAATATTGATGGCTCAGTCTTCTTAGGGTCTTGTGTAGGTAGTCAGTGCTGATGTGAGATCCTGAGTCATGCCATGTCCAGAAGACTATTGTGTGGCTTTCCTTCCCATCATCTGACCCCTTCTTCCACAATCTTCCTGAGCTTTGGAAGGGGTAACATAGATGTCAGTGTTCTCTGATTGATTGCTGATGTCCAGATGTCAACACTGAGTCTCTATAATTGATCTCTCACTGGCAATGACTTGCCAGGTGTATAACTGACTATATCTCACAGCTGCCCCTTATCCATATGTCCACTACCATTGCTATGGCTCAGGCCTTTGCAATTTAGTTTGGATCATTTATATAGCTTCATAGATGGTGCTTCTGGTAGTTATCTTACCCAGGTGAAATTAGACACTTTCTTCCCTATGTTACTTGTACTTTTCATCAGCTTCTATTAAAATAAGAATACACGAAGTGATTGTTCCTTTTCCACTACTTAACACATGGAAAGTACAAGTTTATTTAAAAAAATATAGTAACACCTGCTATATAACAAACCATTCAGAAATATTCACTGAATTAATATATATACATTTTTAACCAGCATTAATAATTAACTCACTTTATACTTCCTAAGCTGTAATGTATATACTTAATTGTGTATATGTCTGTAGGGCACCATATCATGTATGAACACATTCCATAGTAAAATTATGTTCCAATTTATATCAGTACTTCTGGTCCACTAAAGAGCTTTGATTCTGCCAGTAGTGTAAAGCAAAGATTATATGATTAGTCACTTCATTGATGATAGAATGAATAATAAATTTCTTAGAATTCAGTCCAAACTGCTCAACATTTCTTCAGTCCAGTTTTCTTCTCGAATTTCCCACGAATACTCTTTAAACATATATAACTATTTTTTTTACCTTATTAAATGAATTTTCTTTTCTTATTTCCCATTTTCTGGTTTCATTTCACAGCATAGCCTTCTTAATTCTTGTATTTAAAATGTTCATCTATTTTTAGTTTATGTGTAGATTCTGGAGATTCAGGCTAAGTAAGCTTTGCATCGTCAATCATTCTTTTTTTAACAATTCTCAATATTAAAATACATTTGTAAAATTCACATAATAAATGCAGGTATGTTATATTTCTGATAAAAGCACCTTCATTTTTGAATTTAGTCCAAATAACTGACAACAGTGTAATCTATACTTTTAGACATGGAACATGTTACTTTACTGAGGGACCTGCTAGCTGACAAATTATTTAATTTAAACTTAGGAATTTGAACTTAGGTATGTACATATGACTCCAGGGTTGTTTTCATCTACATTTATTTGGTAATTTTTTGAGATAAGATTTCCTGTGTTAGTTATTTGTAAATGCTGTTTTGATTAGATTGGGAAACACCAAGGAGATTAGTATAACAAACTTCTAAATGTTTCTTTGAGGGAATTTCCAGTGACAAATACTCCATGACTGGTCCAACCCAATGAATGGATTAATCCATTGATAAATTCAAAGTTAGAACTAACTATTGAGAGATTGTGGCATTATGTAAGGTGAGATTTCATTGGAGGATGTCACTGACAGCTAAATCTACCCTTCACCTCTTCCTGTTATTTATCTATTCTTCTTGTACATCATGCTACAAGGTGCTTCAGTGCTTGTTAACCATAATGGATTGAAACTTTTAAAACTGAGAGTAATGTAAATCTTTCCTTTAATAATGATAGTCCCAGCAACATAAAACTTAACTAACAAAGTCCCCAATGATAAAGCCCATTTAAGACAAAAAATTTCATTTTGTAACACTTACACCTAGTATATTGTTTATTATTTGATACAAAGTCAAATGACATTTGTTTATTGAATGAATAAAAGAGTGAACAAACTTGTCAGTTCCCACGTGTTTGCTATGTGGTACATAAAGAAAGATGAATTTATTTTTTTTTAAAAATCTATCCAATTTTCTTGGATGAAGCCATGAAATTTAGTATTCAAATAGAAAAATATGCCCTATTGGAACTTGTGTTTAAACAAGAATGCTTACCCCTCACTAGTTCAAGTGACAAATATATATAATTGATGTAGTAATCATAATACTCCTTTTCTCAACTGGAGAAATAGAGCAGTAGTTAACAGTACTAACTGCTCTTCTAGAAGACAGAGATTCAATTCCCAGCACCTACATGGAAGTTCACAACAGTTTATAACTCCAGTTCTGGGGGATCTGAAACCTTCCCCAGGCTTCTTTAGGCACTGCATACACGTTTAAGTATGAACTTAAAATACTGCTAAATTGATTCACAATGAAAACCAGGATTTCAAATTCACAGGCAGGTTGCTTTGCTTGGTTTACTTTCCAGAATCAACTCCTCCCTCAAGCAGATTTATTTTCAGTCATCTGCCCTACATATTCTTTGTCTCATGTGCCTGTCTGCACCTTCACATTTGCACACACAGATACAGCATCACTGAATAATGTCATGGATTGATTACTATAGAAATTTTTTGTTATTGTGGACAATAGCAAATATTAAAATGTCTAAGAAATATTCTTATTTAAGAATGTAAAATTGCTCAGTCTCCAAGTGGGTTCCCTAATAAGGGGACCAGGAGCTGTCTATGACATGAACTCAGTGGCTGGCTCTTTGATCACCAATTCCTGAGGGGGGGGAGGGGCAGCCTTACCAGGCCACAGAGGAAGACAATGCAGTCAGTCCTGATGAGACCTGGTAGGCTAGGGTCAGATGGCAAGGAGGAGGACCTCCCCGCCTATCTCCATGGACTGGGGAAGGGACATGGGAAGAGAAAAGGGAGGGAGAATGAGTTTGGAAGGGGAGAAGGGAGGGAGCTACAAGTGGGATACAAAATGAATAAATTGAAATAAATAAAAAATAAAAAGATATAAAATCAAAAAAGTAAAATTACTACAACCACATTTTCTAATATTCCCAGTTCCGATAAATTCTTGAAAATTTTAAGAAAGATTATGGATATTTCTTATCTATAAGGGAAGACTGGATCTTGACATGTGCCTCTTCTTTAGTTTTAGGACTTTAATTTTTTAACATTGTCAGTGATATTTTGATCATTTACATATTTGAGGTTTATAATTTTTGATTTGTTTAAATGGTTAGATATATTCCATATTGGTTTGGGAAAATGCCTAAGAATCTATATAATTAATGTAATAAGCTAATTATCCAGTTCAAAATTCGTATTATCTATTTTCTCATGTGCACTTGTTTGACACTATCTCTATTTTGTTTGTTAAGGAATGGAGAACATTTAGATGCCAGCGAAACACAATTTATATGACTAATATTACACAGAAGTGTCTGAAACTGTGAAACTACGTGTCAAACTACCACAGAACACCATTGTCATTATATATGAATCACAGTTAAATTTAAGTAAGAAACTCTAGTATTCATGGTAGAATAATGCTATATAACAAGTACATTGTCTATTTTTTGAGTCAGTATATATTTTTTAATTTTTTGCATTATTATAATTTTTTACATTTTTATTTTATATTAATCACAGGTTATGTACTTTGTATACCTGCCATAGCCCCCTCCCGCATTCCTTCCCTATCCCTCCCATCCCTCCCTCATCTCTACATTGTCTATTTTAAAAAGCAAGAATGTTTCAGAATAAAGAAATCATATTTGAGGAGCATATATGCACAACCTAATTAAAGCATACATTCTACACATGTATTGAGATATTAAAATACCCCTTGACATACATTTTTACTATCAATTAATATAAATGTTTAATTTTTCATAGAAATGAATATTTTAAATACAGATCATTTTAGTTTCAAGGATCTGTGGACATAAATAAAGGGAAATTATGAATTACAAAAGGTAGAAAACTGCCAACGAAACAACACTGAGAGAAATATAGTATTTTCCTGTGGCGATAACATTTTGAATTGACCTTTGAGATTTAAAAATTTTAATTTTGCCATAATATTTTGTGGCTATGTAATGAATAGTAGCTAGTTGCTCATTAATACAGCCGAAATAGATAGAATGACCCGAGGCTGCCCTTCCTGTCAACTGTGAAGGCAGGCTTCTATATCTCATCAGTAATTTAGACTCTGCCTCACTAAATCACCAAGCAATGGTTTTATGTATCCTATTTAAAAACAGGCCAAGGCTTAGCTAGCCAAAGATAGAATATCAATTGCCCAAGCCCATATTTATTCATCTAGTCCAGGGTCTTGTATTATATGGTAGTCATTCAATGTTTGCTGTCAGGTAAATGACTCACTGGTAAATTTCAAAACAAGTTTGCTGACATTGCAGTTGTGAACATTGAATTTTATGTTTGATAATCGGCAAAAACTAAAGATTTAGTAACATTTTCACCATGAGGTTTGAAGCAAATAGTTTCCAGTGACACTGTAAGATTACTAGGATGTACAGACAATGAATTAATGTATCGTAAAAGTCTTTCCAAAAAGTCAAAGTCATTCAGAAAATGTGAGTCATTTAAAATTTTTGTCAAGTGTTATTTTATCAAAAAGTGTGCAAAAAGTTTAAAACCATCATTAAAGTCTCAAAAGTAAAACAAAAGCATATTGTCTATTCTTACATTGCTCTAGTCAGCTCTGTAATAGAAACAGTGTGTTCTCACACATCTTTTGGTTCTAGTTCAAATATATCTTGCCTTTCCTTGACTTTATTAATGACAAGAAGAATAAAGATATGCTTGAACTATGTCAAAAAGAAGTTGATATATATTATTAAGATACAATAAATACACTACAATAAACACATTAGAAATATGTGATCATTTAATTAAGAAATACCCGCTTACATTTTTAGGTTTAGGAGATGACAATACTGGAGTGATTGCTCTTTTCATTTCTACAAATTCTAACCTACTCTTTAGCATGTTGGACATATAATCATTGCCTTGTTCTGGTATGACATCTGTTCCTTTAAATGTCATTGATTATTTTCTTTTTTATTTAGTGTGTTCATAAATTCTGATGGCTGGACTTGTGATTATTCTTAGTAGCAGAGTACATTAAAGAGAAAAATTTCAGAATAGTAACATCAAGGATTAGTAATAAAGTAAACTTTATGTCTTCTATTTTTATGAGTTCAATTTGTTTTTTGTCCAGTTGATAATTTTATTTCTTTGGTGATTTAAGTTCTTTTGTTGTTGTTGTTATGCTTTGAGACAGGGTTTCCCTGTGCATCTTTGGTTTTGTGTTGTCCTGTAACTTACTCTGTAGACCAGGCTGGACTGGTGCTCCCAGGGATCTGCCTCTGCATTCTGATTGCTGGGATTAATGACCTGTGCCACTTAGTGCTAGGTGAGCTTAAGTTCTTAAAGAGTTACTTTCAACTAGCTGTTAGCAGGAAAGTATGACAACTAGCCATGAACATGAAAAACTATATTCATGTTCAGAAAACAAACTCATATGGTTATCATTAGTGAGTCATTAAAAAGACAGAGCAGTCATCATCTGTTCAAATGTTTGTAGTAAACACCTAAGATATCAAAAGCTTATACTAACTAAATTAATTTGTAAAGAAATAGATTTGACCCTCTAGTTCAGATACTTTCTCTTAAGAACAGAAGATTGAGCCTTTACAATGCTGTTGCAATGTGAAACCACCAGATTGACTACAAAACTCAAGAAAAAGAAAATAATGATCATATTTTGCTGTTCTTCACTGTCATTGTGAATTTTTTACATTTGATTGTTCTGTTGCACTTAGGCATAAAATAATTATACGTTATCATAACAACATAGACATTTTAAATACACTGAGAAATTTTTGGTATAATGCCTGATTCTTGAACATGCTTTCTGAACAGTTCTGGGATCACAGTGATCTGGTATTAGATATATAAATAAGTTATATGAAAAAAGGATACATAAACATAGAAAATGTGAAAGAAAAAGATGATAATGAGGAAAAGGGAATTTTCAGCCTGTCACCAGGTCATTGTTTCATCTTATAGCCCAGTCATTGGTCATGGTAATTGCTGAAGGACTTGTGACCAATTAACCTATTAGCATATGTAAGAAATGGGTGTACTAGTACAGTTAACTTTATAACAATAAGTTAGAACAAAATGAGAGGGACAGTATTATTCATGGACAGTTAAGGGGCTAGGTAGTGGCTCAATTGTAGAATTGCTCTCTAGCATGTGCCAGGTCATGGGTTAGAGTCTCAGAACTGCAGAAAACAATCAATAAAAGCAAATTAATATGTCCATGGGAGCTCACGCAGATGGAGGGATAAAACAAATACATGGCAACCTGAGCAACTCAGCATCCATGAGCTGGGGCTGGAGCTGGAGTTCGGTGGTGGAGTAATATCCTAACTTCAAAAAGTCCTTGGTTACATGGTCAACACTGGGGAAAAAAATGAAAAACAAAATCTTGAACAAAACATAAAAGGCATGAGTTAGTATTATGTAACAGAAGAAAATAGACTCTTTATTCTGGTTAAAATATAAGTATATACCAGAGTATTAAAAAGGACATTTTTCTAACTTTAACTCATATACTTATCATATTATTATTAATATCACTTTTTAAAAAGCAATTACTGAAGGAGGACATGTAAAATAATAAAAATCAGCATTCATTGATTATTTTAAAACTTTTCATGGGGTCACAAGAATGAGCCAAATATTCTTGTTCAGTAAATGTACCATTTGGCTTGTTTTCCCCTTGAAATTCTCTATGTATTTCAGTGCTATTGCAGTGTTTCTACTAAATATGACCCATTTTCTACACAGTGAATAATGTGCTAATACCAACCATTTTATACAAAATCAACCAAGATGTTTTTGATTTGGGGGTAATGGATAGCCATGCCTGATATCACTAATCCTGGTTTCTTGGAAGGCTGAGGCAGTGAGACGTTAATTTTAAATCCTGCTTGGGCTCTAGTGTGATCTCAAAGCCAGCCTGAGCGAGTTAATAATAATTTTTTCAAATAAAAGGTGAAAAGATGGGTAAACTAAGAGATCATTGTGAGCACTGTTGCCTAGAATGAGTGAAGTCCTAGGTTCAGTCACCAGAGGCATGCACACAGGAAGGATGGTGACAGTGTTAATTAGAATGAAACTACTGTGTTTCTCCTACAATCTATCATTTCATGTTTCTACATTAAATTTAAAATGAGACTAAACTCTATAGTTGAAAGGGCATGCAAAGACTGATGAATCAACCAAGGACCATGCATGGAGAGGACTTAGACCTCATGCTCAGATGCAGTCTATGGGTGGCTCAATCAGTCTCTATTGTGGTTCCCTAGTAAGGGGAGCAGGGGCAGTCACTGGCATGAACTTTGTTGCCTGCTCTTTGATCACCTTCTCCTAGAGAGGTGGCCTTACTAGACCCCAGAGAAAGAGGACCCAGACAGTCCTGATGAGAACTGATAGGCTAGGGTCAGATAGTAGGGAAAGAGGATGCCCCTATCAGCAAACTAAGGGAGAGACATAGTGAGAGAACAGAAAGGGCAGGAGGAGATGGGGGGGGGGGAGGAACTACAGCCAAGATACAAAATTTAAAAATTGTAATAAATAATACAATAATAATTATAATAATGAAAGTCAAGGATAAAAATAGAACCATTGCACATGATCCAAGTCTTCCAAAGAATTCATGAACCAACAATAGGCACTCTGGATAAAATGGAAATTTGGGTGTTTCAGTTTCAGTTTTGCCATATTGGTAAGAGAGACAAGTATAAATGAGGTGTCATAGTTAGAGTTTTATTGCTATGTGGAGACACAATGACCATGGCAACTCTTAAGAAGGAAAACATTTAATTGGGGCTGGCTTACAGTTCAGAGGTTTATCTTCATTATCTTCATGGTGGGAAGAATGACAGCTTGCAGAAACACATGGTGCTGGAGAAGGAGCTCTATGTCTTGATCCCCAGGCATCAGAAAGAGACTATGGTTCACACTGGGCCCTCAAAAGCCTCACAACCAGCCTCCACGGTGACATACTTCTTCCAATAAGGCCAAATCTCCTAATAGTGACAGTCCCTATGGGACCAAACCACTATATAAGGCAAATGTTCATTTTCTTGATTGCCTGCATAGACTGCTATAATGCATTGTTTATTTGGTTTATTAAAACTACCAGTAAGTCGTTAGACTAAGCAATCTGTGTCAACAACTTGAATCACCCATGCAGAAATTACTTTTGGATGAGATGAATTTCAGGGACCAAGACTTTAAATATTTATTGAAGTCATCACTGAAGCCTCTAAACCTTCTATGACCTTTGTATAAAGTTTTCTGGGGTGGCTAATTGCTTCTTAATGACCTAACAATTATCTATCATGACAAATATGTAATGTTCACTTAGGGAGCATAAACTGTTAGCACTGAGTGCACACAATGAAATATGATGTTGTGAATTCTTATAATGGGCAAAAAATGAGATGGTCTAATCTAAAATTCAAAAATATTTTATTAATTATAAACAAAAATATATCACATTATATATATATATATATATATGAATTACAAAGTTCAAATATAAATTTCTCCATGAATAAAAGTGACTCTTAGACTGTAGATGTATCCTCAAGTCAGGTATTCATCAAGTGTGCAAAAATTACAAGGTGAACTGAGCAGAATAATTGTTAGGAGTCTAAAGATAATATGGCAGACCCATATGTCAATGGTTGTATCAAGCTGCATTTATATTCATTCAAGTAACTAACGCTTTTTATAAAAGATTTTATTTTTAATTATATTTGTATTTGTCTGTCTGTGAGTGGTAGATGCATGTGAAGTCATCTACCCTCAAAATCCAGAAAAGAGCATTGGGTCTCCTGGAACTCTAGTTACAAGTGGCTGTGAACCACCTAACAAGAGTGGTGGGAGTCAAACTTAGGTATTCTGCAAGAGCAATGCACACACAAAACTTCTGAGCATCTTCCATGCCTTTGCTGATCATTTTTACCTCATGGCCTCTTTGTGTACCTCAGTTTGTCGCCTTTGTTAAAAATAAAATGGAACAGAAAATCCAAAAAATGCTCCCACCCTCCCTACAAAATATCTACCACACCAAATTATCTAAAATCATGGAGAAAGGATACTTTCTTCATGATTCTTGTATTTTTATGTTGTAACTGATGCATTAAAATGTCAATCTTATCTTAAGTTTTTATTTATTGAATAAGGAAATAAGACCATGGCAAGCTATCAACTGAATGGCATTCCCAAACTTTGGAAGTCTGTCAAACTTGCTTTTAATTCAAATGGTACTGAGAATTTGTGGGACACTTGGGCTATATTTATGTCATAGCAAAATGACCCCTTCACTGTTTTGTTTCATGCCCTGTAAATCTGAGAAAGCAAGAAACACCATGTTCCAATAAGATTATATTTATGGTAAGTTTCCCATCATTGAGAAGTGTGTGTGTGTGTGTGTGTGTGTGTGTGTGTGTGTGTGTGTGTGTGTGTGTTTGTGTCCACCAATGATCACAATAGAAAAATACTGGTGAGTAATTTATTAGAATAAGAGTCAGCTAGATGGAACCTGATCCAGCGTTCTTATGGATAAGTTATTAAGTCCTTCAAAAATCATTATTCACACACTTTTCATATCTATAAAGCAATATATTTGGGTAAGGTTTATGATCACAATCATGAGAATTTTTTTAGGTTTTATCAGAAATCATTACTTTGTGTAAAATTGTATTATATCTCTAAATTCACAATAGAGTCAGTGGTTAAAGATGCCTTTTTGAGGTAACGTTTTCATGTACAGGTAAACAATAAAAACTGTAATAACATATGATGACACTATGACATGATAAAACAAACCAAATTATAATCATTAAACTCCCTGGGTATTTTTCAATTTCTGACTTTCTTATTACTTATAGTCTCATGGACTGTTTACTATAAGCTGTCACTCTAGTTTTGGTCACAGACTACTATTTAACCCCATAAAATCATAAAGTTACATGATGGCCTATAATATTTGGATTTTCTTACTGTACGATGGGAGAGTTTTAGAATATTTGCTTAAGTAGCATAATAAATATATTTCAATAAATCACTTGGAATAAATAACAAGACAACTTTAACTATGAAGATTCAAAGCGTTACACTTAGAATGAGTTTAGCATTGGTTGCTGGCACTAACAAAAAACACTCAGCTAGAGAAATACTTAGTAATCAAAGATGAAAAACAAAGCAAAGCAGGAAAACTCTTTTGGGGAGCCTGAGCACAATATTATAAAAGTTTGCAGAGCAAAATCATGCTGCCTCTAAAAATCTGAAGCTCCATATATTTTATTTGTCATGACAATTTTTTTCACCTTTCTTCAGTTTCATTATCTGATCCATGAAGGAAGGACTGTGCCTATCTCTTCTGTAATGTGTTTAAAATGTGAATGATTCTTTTGGCTCATTGATGATCACATAGTGAAGTAAAGATACTTACTAAAGCCTCTGAGTACTGAGTTGGTTTGGACCTGAGTAGGAAGAAAAAAAATTCCATGGCTGGGACCACAAAATGGGGTCATCTCCATAGAACTCTGGTCTAAAAACATTGCTCCCATTTCCATGCACTCCATTTTCATGTTTAACCAAGATAATGCAGAAAGAAACAGAAAGCACAAACTCCCACATATTGCAAATACTCAATAATGGTCAGTTCTGAGGTTCATACAGGCTACCTGAGAACTTGACAGAGGTATCTAAGTAAGAAACATATCAAAACCTAGCAGAGCAGAGATGGAGCTTCTCTTACTTCCCTCAGGAGAGGACAGTGAATTGTCATCATGGGCTACTTGAGGTGTGAAGCCACAGTGGAGAAAATATAAAAGTGGAAACTTGTAAAGACATTCTCCTTACTTATCATTTTTTGAAGGGACCCATGTATTGTGAAATGCTCCCCTCTGGCCCACATCCAAACACCAATTTCCATGCATAGACCAAATGTAAAGACATCTTTTATTAAGCAAGGCAAAGAGACAAGGCGGTTAAGTCTGAATCTGGAAGGCAAAGCAGCAAATAGCTTTGCCAGTGTTAATTTTAAGAGGGAAAAAAAGAGGAGGTCTTTGTTAGAAGGAGCTAGGATATGTTGACAAGTTCTGACTGGGTATTTTAATATGTTAGTCAAAATAATTTTGATAACTGAACGTTGATTGTTTAATGTTTAAATTATTTTCCCTTATTTTTACTGTTTTTTATAGTTTATTCACTTTGTATTCTGGCTATAGCCCCCTCCCACGTCTCCTCCCAGTGCCATCCTTTCTCCCTCTCCTACCCCATGGCCCTCCCATAGTCCACTGATAGGAGAGGTCCTTCTAACCTTCAATGTGACCCTAGCCTATCAGGTCTCATCAGGATTGGCTGCATTGTATTCCTCTGTGGCCTGGCAAGGCTGCACACACCCAGGGGGGAGGTAATCAAAGAGCATGCCACTGAGTTCATGCCAGAGACTGCCCATGCTACCCTTACTAGGACTTCCACATGAAGACTGAGCTGCCCATGGGCTATATCTGAGCAGTGGGTCTAGATCCTCTTCATGCATGGTCCTTGGGTGATTCATCAGCCTCTGCAGGACTTCTTGAGCCCAGAGTTTTGGGCTCTGTTGGTCTCCTTGAGGAGCTCCTGTCCCCACTAGATCTTTCTATTTGCCTCTTTTCCATAAGATTCCCTGCAGTCTGCCCAAAGTTTGGCTATGAGTTTCAGCATTTGCTTCTATACCCTGATGTTTTGATAGTTGGACCTTGCCAACCAGTCCCAGGAATGAATTAGTGGCTAAATAAGGGAATAGAGCCAAGTGACTAGCTTTAGGAATGCAATCTAACAGTTTAGGAAGGATGAGAATGGTGAAAGGCAAAACTTCTCGGTGCCATGTTTGCCATGCTCAGGTCTGCTAGAGCCCTTTAATTTTTATGTTAGAAAATATATTTACTGATAAAAGTAAAAAAGTGAATTCATTATTGGCACTATGAAATAATTTCATGGTAATTTTTCTTATTCTTATCAACAATCTCACTTGGCAAATTATAAAAGTATGTACATACACATCTCTGTAAAATTAATAATAATAAACTGTTAGTGAGAAAGAGGCTTACAACACAGTGCTAATGCTTTTGTATGGAGTGCATGAGGTCCTTGCCTCACTTGCTAGCACCTCAAAAAAGTATGAAAATCATAAGTTTTGTGATATTTCTATTAGGTGGATGAAAATTATGCTGTCTATAATTAAGTGCTTTCTAAAATTGAGAGCACCAGTGTTTGTAGAATCATAAGCAAAGGAAAATTAGAGTAGACTTCAATCCTGAAAGATCTATTTCTCTATGATACATCTTACAGAGTATTCCATTATTTCCTTACTTTACATATCTACTGGATGAAACAGGAAATAAATGATGCTTTTTTATAATTGGGGAGCTGAAACTGTTCATAACACAGGTATAGAATGTACTCAGAGAATCAAAATAGATTGTTGAAGTAATTTTTACTCACTGATAACACTGAGGAGTTTGTTGAGTGAAAAGTGTGACTCTTAGGGGACTGTACTGTAATACAGAAGTTCAGCAATATTTTGTAATGTATATTTGATGCTTTTCCCAAAGCAGTATCAAGTCTAACTTCATAGAGTCAGCTTGGTAAGAAAAGATTATAACTATGGGTTTTGAGTCAAAATTGTTCCTGTTTCAATGTAAATGTGATTTGAATATTTTTCATTTCCAGCTTGAAAATAAAATTTTGTTTTTCTTTCCTCATTTAAAAAATGTAGAAGGAGTTCTGCTGGTCTAGCATAGTGGCAGAGGTAGATTATTCTCTAAAGTCCATGATCTCAATAGCACAGGAAAGCTGGTTAGGTTTCCTGTACTGGAAGTGATTTCTCTCCTACTGAATAGATTAAATCCAATTATACAGTTTTTGTTTGCCATCAAAGGTATCAGTTATTACAACTCTGTGAATATCTTTCCCTGGTAGTAATTATTGTGGTTCATAGGTGTTCATCTAGGCATGACTGACTAATTGCTTCCCTCCTTTGTTAGCTCAAATACACAAAAACAATAACATAATAAAAGAAAAAAAAAGCCTATCAACTTGACATTAGGAATGGAACTTGAGATGGTTTGAGTGAAGGGATCTTTGGAGATTGAACAAAAGGAAAGCGAGAAGTGATATAATTCTATTTCAATTTAAGATACATTAAAAATAAAATTGTGAAGTTAGCAGGAGGATCCAAGATGGCTGCCATGAGAGGACACTGTGTCTGAGGAGTAGGACAGCAGAAACAACACAGCGACCAGGAGACTGAACTCTGGGACCTAAAACGCCAGCATTTGTGATTGCCAGGTGAGCAGAACTCCTACGGTGAGAAAATCAAGTGGGAAAATCCTAGGGACACCCAGTTATTCCCTGGAAAAATCTCCAGGTAACCAGCGGCACACAGCTCTGATCTGACCGAGCAGCTGCGCTGGGCGCCAGCAGCTGCCATACTAGACTGGATCACACAGTCTCCGGGGCAGACTGAGGAAGACCCGGGTACTCTTTTGACTGACCTGCACGCTGCAGGCACACACTGCTCGGATCCGCCAGATAAACCTCAGTCCATGTGTGAGTCCACGGGCCAGTCTGGTAAGGACCTAGGTTCTGCTTCAACCAGCAGGTTTATGGCAGGCACACACCAATCGCCTCCGCCAGAACCACCTCAGACTGAGAGGGACAGGGGACCTTTTTGACCAGACTGCACACTGCAGGCACACACTGCTCGGGTCCATCAGCAACCACCTTGGTCCGTGTGTGTGTGTCCACAGACCAGACAGAGAAGGCCTCGGGCATCATTTCAGAAAGGCCTGCATACAGCAGGTGCACACTGCTCGGCAACTTCTGCAACCAACCCAGACCCACTGTGTGTGCCCCAAATATCATCTCATACCATGGTGCACAACCCCTGGCCCAGAAGGGGGCACCAAATCTCCAGTCCAGGGGAGAGCCCTTAGGAGCAAGCCCAGGGCAGAGCACAGAGTGCCCAGCTGACATCTCAAACCAGAACACTCAGCCTCTAGCACAGAAGAGGAGCTAAGCCTCTAGCACAGATGAGGAGCTAAGCCTCCAGACCAGAGGGGTGACCAGCCTGCAGTGCTCACAGCTTCTAGCACAGAGCACTAAGCCTGGCACACAGAGCCCACAACAGAGTTCAACAGAGACAACAACACACACTAACAAACCACTGGAAATCCCTGATCTTCTTGAAGAATACTCCTGACACAAGAGACTGACAGTTTCAGACTGAAGTAGAGCCTTAAAGCACAAACAGCTCCCTGATTATATATAAACAAATGCCCAGAAATGGGCGAAAGAACTCAACCAACAAAAATCAAGACACCATGGCCCCACCAGAAACACCCAAAGGCAGTGGAGATTTTAATTCAGCAGAGACACAGGAAAATTATCTTAAAGCTTTGATTATGCAGATACTGGAGGATCAAAAAGAGAGACAAAAAGAGGAAATGAACAAAGCCCTCAAAGAAATGGAGAAGAATTTAACTGCCCACATAGCAAAACAATCAAAGATAAACAGAGAACAAACAACCAAAATAGGAGACACAGTCAATCAGTTGAAGGAAACTGTACAAAGCATGAAAACGGAATTAGAATCTATAAAGAAGACACAAAGGGAGAAGAACCTGGAACTGGAGAATTTAGAGAAAAGATCAGGAACCACAAAGTTAAGCATCACCAATAGAATACAAGAGATGGAAGAGAAAATTGCAGGAGCAGAGGATACGCTGGATGAAATGGATTCCTCACTCAAGGAAAAAATAAAATCGGAAAAGTCCCAACACAAAACATCCAAGAAATTAAGGATGCCATCAAAAGACGAAACCTAAGAATAATTGGAATAGATGAAAAAGAAGACTCCAGGCTCCAAGGACCGGAAAAAAGTTTTAAGAAAATCATAGAAGAAAATTTCCCAACATAAAAAAGGAAATGTCCATAAACATAGAAGAAGCCTACAGATTACCAAATAGACAGGACCAGAAAAGAAATACCTCTCGTCTCATCATAGTCAAAACACTACACCTACAAAACAAAGAAAAAATATTAAAGGCAGCAAGGGAAAAGGGTCAAGTAACATATGAAGGTAGACCGAGCAGAAACACGCCAGACTTCTCATCAGAAACTTTGAAAGCCAGAAGGGCTTGGACAGAAGTCATGCAGTCTTTAAGGGAACACAGATGCCAACCAAGACTACTATATGCAGCGAAGCTTTCAATCAACATAGATGGAGAAAACAAAATTTTCCATTACAAAACAAAATTCATGCAATACCTACACAGCAACCCAGCCCTACAGAAGGTACTAGAAGGAAAACTTCAGTCCAAAGGAAACAACTACACCAAAGAAAATATAGGATACAGATAATTTCCCAATGACAACAAGAACAAAAAAGCAATGAATCACAGTAAGACCACCAACTCCACAGTAAAAGGAAATAACAGTCATTGGTCACTATTATCTATCAACATCACAGGACTCAACTCTCCAATAAAAAGACACAGACTAACAGAATGGCTGTGGAAACAGGATCCAATATTCTGCTGTACCCAAGAAATACACCTATGCAAGAAAGATAAACACTACCTCAGAGTAAAGGG
>CM053764.1:77688617-77705835 GCA_028658305.1 Pachyuromys duprasi
CCGTAACCTGGAAACAACCCAGATGTCCCTCAGTTGAGGAATGGATACAGAAATTGTGGTACTTTTACACAATGGAATACTACTCAGCAATTAAGAAGGAGGAAATCATGAAATTCGAAGGCAAATGGTGGGAGCTGGAAACGATCATCCTAAGTGAGGTATCCCAAAAGCAGAAAGAAACATATGGTATATACTCACTTATATAGACCTATAGGATAGGAAGGTCAAGCTGAAATCTACACACCTAGGGAGAACATACAGGAAGGAGGACCCAGGTTGGTATGATCAATGCTCGTTTGGATGAACAAATGGGATGGACATTGAGTGGAGGATAAAACAAGCAACAGGACAGGAGCATGCCAAGGAGGACCTCTGGGGGGGGGGGGTCAATGTAGCGACGTACCAGAGAGGATATTAAGATCAAGCCTTTGGCAGAGGGCAAGAAATGATGATAGAAATGGGGGAGGTTGTTGAGACTTGGGGAGAACAAGAGCTCCACAAATACCAAACTGAGCAGGGCACAGGGGCCTTATATGAGACGGTTTCTACAACCAAGGACCATGTGTGGATATGGCCTGGAACCCCTGCTCAGATGGGGCCCATGATAGCTTGGTGTAGGACTGAAGACCCTACTGAGGGAAACAGGGACTGTTTCAGTCATGAACTTGATCGCTGACTCTTTGACCCTCCTCCATACAAGCTGGGGAGTGACAGACTGGCTAGATCCCAGGGAAGGACATTGCAGCCAGCCCTGAGGAGACAGGATGAGCTGGGGTTGGATGGAAGGGGAGGAGGTCTCCCCTGTTGGTGGACTTGGAGGGGGCGGGGAGGAGATGAGGGAGGGAGTGGGAGGGTAGGAGGGAATGAGGGAGGGGGCTAAGCCTGGGATGCAAAGTACCTAACCTGTGATTGATATAAAAATAAATAAATTAAAAAAAATAAAATTGTATTCCTCTTCCTTTTAAATAGGTTTAAATTACATATGGTGGTTCCTTAAATATTAATTTTAAGTCTATTTTGTATGTTGGAAAACTCATATTTTTACAAATATCCGAAATGATTGGTGATTTTATGTTCCTATTCTCCATTCTTTAGTAGAGAATGCACACAATTGAGGCACACTATTAAAGTAGTCATCAAGCCTTCCCTGCAAGTTGTTATAAATTTCTTTTTTACTATACATGAGGGTAGTTCAATTAGAAATATCAGACAACGAAAATAATAATTCCTAATGAAATGAACACTTAGTTTCTTTCTTTTTAACATACCACTTGCATATCTATTTGGAATTTCCATTTTTATTGGCCAAATAAAGATGATTATGTTTCTTCCCTATCTTTCCTCATTCACGTGGTGATCCAAACCAAAACTGTAGAAGACAATTTTATTTCTGTGCTATCGACTTCTCTAAATTCAGTCCATCAGGGTGTATTGTTTGTTCAGGTTCCCTTCACAAAACAACTAACATTTCAGTCAAAGCCATTCCCCCATTTCCTTAATATTTTTAGTTTTATTTTGCTTTTACTTGACAAGGAACAAAATTATATTTTTATTGTGTATTGTGTCATTTTGATGTATCTCAACTTTGTATAATGTTCAAATTAATGTGCTTTATAATATACATAACCTGAAATGTTTATAATTCCTGTGTTGTAAGAATTTAGAATAAGGTATGCATGGTGGTGCATGCCTATAATACTGCCATTTGGGGAGGCAGAGGCAGGAAGAGCTCCATGAGTTTGAGGTTTACAAAATGAGTCCAAGACAGTGAAGGCTATACAGAGAAACCTTGTCTCAAAAAACGAAGCAAAGATTGTAGAAGAAATCACTCTGCAGGGTATTTTGATGTACACAATAGAATATTGTTAACCAATGTTATCCGATTGTACAATATACCAACTATTGTATTTAGTAATTACTATTTACTATTTATATATCTTTTAGTAAAGCTGCAGTTAATCCTAAACAGTTAATCCTATACAGCTATAACCAAATCACCACACAGAGACTAAGATTTATTTAGTTAACCTAGAACACAATGCTGGGCAATAGTTATTCCATCCTAAATCTCCAACCCTGCATAGTTCCTACCATTCAGATTCACCCATTATACTTGCTTTTAGTCATATATTAGGTCCCGTTCATTTCTTCATGTCGTTCCAAGACCTCTCCTCCAGCCTCTGCTCTCCCAACTTCTGCTCCTGCCATTTCTCCTCCTTTTCATCCCACTCCTTCCTGTCTTCCTCTTCCTGCCTCTTCTCCCACTCTGAACCAGGATGTCCCACCCTATCCTCTCCATTGCTCAATATTGTGGCTTGTTGTTTTAATTGACATTTTAGAAAACAAATGGTGGCATATTTACACAAACTTAAGATGCTTAGAATAAGCATCACGATGCAATGTCCTGCTTGAAACCTGATAGTGGGGGAGAGAAATCAGCATTTGAATGAAAAAGGGTAAGGTTTATACATTCCAAAAGAACATACCAACAACCAACAGAATTTATTCTTTCTTTAGAATTTTTTGCCCGCTAACCAATCTCTTCTCATCTTCTCATCCATTCTTTTCCTCCCCTAGCTAACCGTGTGTGTGTGTGTGTGTGTGTGTGTGTGTGTGTGTGTGTGTGTGTGTATGTGTGTGTGTTGTACCTGCATTTGTGCATGTGGGTATGGAAGCTAGATGAAGCTGCCTGGTGTTTTGTTCTATCACTCTCTGACTTCTTTTGAGGCAGGATCTCCCTCTGAGCCTGGGCCTACATTAGCATCAAGGAAGCCTTACTGACACTCTTGACTGCCTGGTCACAGCCCTAGGCCCAGAGCTATGAGTTTCCTGTCCCTTCCCTCACGGCTTTGAAGTTACAAGCATGTGGCTAGCTACCCCAGCTTTTATAGGTAAGATCTGGGATCCAGTTCTTCATGATTGCACATCAAATGCACTTATGCCCTGAGCCATCTCTCCATATAATATTTTAACTTTTTAAAGACAAGATTATCTCAATACCTTGAATTTTAGTCAGAAAAGACAGTAGTAGATGCTTTCGAAGTTTTTATCATGTTTATTATTGAGGGAGTGTGTGCTACCACATGCTTTGATATAAGAGTACAGCTTCCACAAGCCAGTTCTCCTTTTACTGTGTGGGTCATGAGGACTGACTTTAGGCCATCAGGCTGTGAGCAAGTGCTATCTCATTGACAAAAAATTGCAAGTGTTTAATAGATTTTTAATGGTACTAGTGTACTATTGATCTCAAATGGAAATTAGTGTGTAAAAAAAATAAAACTCTATGTAAATTATTGCAAATAATATATACAGATCCTGTGGTACTTGTTCCAGGAGTGTAATTATTCTTTACAATGAGATTATAGGATTCTATAGGACTTGATTCTACAGAATACTAAAATTGAAGAAAGGAATAATTAACTACATGGATAAACCTCAACAGAGAAGACATTGTGATTATTTACATGAACATTTAAAAATACTTTGACAATTTCAATATACATACTTTCAACGACATTCAAAAACAATTGAGGAAACTCTACGGAAACATGGAAATGTTTCAGTGAGGTTCAAAGACAGATCCTACAAAAGGGTGAAACTGTTTGTTTATTTATTCACTTTATGCCCTTGTTGTAGCCCCATCCCTCCTCCCCTGCCAGTCCCTTCCTCCCTCCTGTGGCCCCTTCTCCCTCCCGTTTCTTCAGAAAAAGGGAGCTCCCTGCTCATCAAGTTGCATCAGGACTGAGCATGTTCTCTTCTCCCGTGGTTTGGCAAGGCAGTCCTACCAGGGGGAAGTGATCAAAAAGCTGACAAGCAAGTCCTTGTCCCACACAGTCCTCATTTCCCTTACTGGAGGACTCACATGAAGCCTAAGCTGCCCATCAGCTACATCTTTTTAGGGGGCCAGAGACTGAGGTAATGCCCAACTAATACCTGGCCCAATCAAAGACCCACCCTATTAGAGAATGCCAACTCCTGACACTATGAACAATATTTTGCTAAGCTTGCAGACAGGAGTTGTCCTCTGAGAGGCTCTAACTAGCAGTGCCTTAAAGCAAAAGCTGAGAGTCACAGTCAAACATTGGATCAAACATAGGGAGTCTTGTGAAAGAATGGGAGGAAAGAGAAGGATCTAAAAGTGACAGGAGCTCCACAATAAGACCAACAGAGCCAAATGACCAGGGTCCATGAGGGATTTTTGAGACTGAAGCATCAACCAAGGACCATGTACAAAACGGTGAAACTTTAAATAAAAAGAAAACCATAGTTTCTATTCACATTAGTATTTAAAGTAATACAGTTTCAGTTCAAGCAAAATGTTTTCCTAACTTAGTACAGTTAATTTAAAAGAACATGTACTATCCTTTTAAATTACATGGGAATATAATAATCACAAATAGCTAGAAGGGGAAATATTCATGAGAAAATATCAGCTCAGCCAGAAACTGAAGCATCCTAAAGCCTTTGTAATTAAAGCATGTGGTGCTGGCAAGTGAGCAGACAGGCAGGTGAAGGGAACAGATGGTCCAGGTAGACTCAAGTACAAATAAAAATAAATGCATAAGAGAAACAGCACCTTGGTTCTTTATAGTAATTGTACTGGGACAATTGGATAGGCAGTTAAAATACAAAATTAAATACATATTTCCTAGCATATCCAGAATATGCATTAAGTGGTTTGGAACTCTAACTATTTAAAAATAAAATCATATTTTATAAAAGAAAATACAATAATAAATACAATACTTGCATTTTTAAACTTTCTAAATATTGCATAAGCTCTAGTAGCCACTTAAAAAGGTTAAAATATTCGATCACATAAAATAAGGTTTTGAATGAATGGCAACAAAACTGAGCTGAGAGACAAGTGATAGCTTAGAAACAGAGGAAATGTCTGGATGAATTCAATTTATCAAGTGTTTGGTTTATTTTTTTTATTTGTTACAATTTATTTATTCTGTATCCCAGCTGTATCCCACTCCCTCATCCCCTCCCAATCCCACCCTCTCTCCCTCATCTCCTCCCTGCCCCTTTCCAAGTCCACTGATATGGAAATACCTCCTCCCCTTCCATCTGACCCTGGCTTATCAAGTATCTTCAGGACTGGCTGCAAAGTTCTCCATTGTGGCCTAACAGAGCTGTTCCTCCCTTGGAGGGTCAGGAGGTCAAACAGCCAGCCATTGAGTTCATGTCAGAAATAGTCCCTGTTCCCCTACGGTACCCACTTGGTTACTGAGCTACCACGGGCTACATCCGAGCAGAGGTTCTAGGTTATATCCATACATGGTCCTTGGTTGGAGAAACAGTCTCATTTAAGACCCCTGTGCCCAGATATATTTGGTCCTTGTGGAGCTCATGTCCTCTCCAGGTCATACTAACTCCCCCTTCTTTCATATAATCCCCTGCACTCTACCAAAGGCTTGATTATGAGTCTCAGTTTCTGCTTTGATACACTGCTAGGTAGAGTCTTTCCAAGGCCCTCTGCGGTAGGCTCCTGTCCTGTTACTTGTTTTTTCCTACATCCAATGCCCATCCCATTTGTCTTTCTAAGTGAGGACTGATCATCTTACCCCGGGTCCTCTTTCTTGTTTATCTTCTTTAGGTATATAGAATTTAGTATGTTTATCATATCTTATAGGTCTCAATAAGTGAGTATATACCATGTGTGTCTTTCTTTTTCTGGGATACCTCACTCAGAATGATATTTTCCATATCCCACCATTTGCCTGCAAATTTCATGATTTCCTCTTTTTAAATTGCTGAATAGTATTCCATTGTGTAAAAGTACCACAGATTCTGTATCCATTCCTCAACTGAGGGACATCTGGGTTGTTTCCAGATTCTGGCTATTAAGAATAAAGCTGCTACAAACATGGTTGAGCAAATGTCCTTGTGTACTTGAACAACTTTTGGATATATGCCTAGGAGTGGTATAGCTGGGTCTTGAGGAAGCACTATTTCTAATTGTCTGAGAAAGCCCCAGATTGATTTCCAAAGTGGTTATACCAGAAGTTTTTGGCTTTTCACAGTTGCTCGATACAATGTGTCACATAGCCTAGGATGGCTTCCAAATCACTAAGTAACCAAGTATGACATACAATTCCAAATACTCCTAACTGCCTCATGAGTACCTGCAAAGTGGTATATGTAAGTCCGGCACAGAGGCAGAAGGGAGAATAGAGGTAGGAAGGAGTTATCAAAACAGAGAGTGTAGGGTAGCAGAAGGAGAGTGAATGGGATTAATATAGTCTAAGTCCATGAAATACTTGAAAGAAACTATATTTATGAAACTTAAGCAACAATATATCAATAGAAGTTAAAGAAAAACAAAAGAAATAATTCGGAACATTATATATATGACAAATGACATTATTTTTTAACCAATTCTTATGAGTTTATTATCATAGTTTAGCCAGAGAAACCTTAAAGTACAATGAACTTTTGTTCTTTCTGGTAGCTGAGGTCTCTGTTCCATGTAATTGTCATTGTATTCTCAGAATTAAAAAAAAAATCCATACCATATTTGAAGCAATAGTTCCATTGCCACTTAGGGTGGCCCATGCAGAACTTGGAATGGTTTCCTTTAAAACTGTAGTGAATTCTCTTTTTTCTCTTAGTATGCAAATAATTTCTTTAGTTATGATTTCAGTTTCTTAATTTCTCTTTGGGAGAAGTCAGGCTGAGACAGACTTAGAGAAAGAAGGGACTAAGAATTTAGGTGCTAAATTAAAAGCCATAGAAAAGAGGTTGGAAGAATCTTTAAATCAAAATAGGGAACCTTCAAAGAAATCCAAACTAGAACTTAAAATAACACCAAAAGAGGTAGTTACAGATGAGAAAAGTTCACAAAGGCTTGAAAAAAATGAAAGAATGGCAGGCAGCCCTTTGAGATTCTGCCTAGAAAGGCCAACATGGGCAGGCTGGATATTTGTATATGTATTGTCAAGCTTCAATTACTGGATGAAGTAATTGAAAATTTCTATTTAAAAATTTCTATTTCTAATTAAAATTTCTATTTTATATGCTAAAATAGAAATGCAGATTCTGTTTGATCTTTCCTTGGAACAAGGTCATACAGTGGCTTTTGTGTTTTGCAGAATTTGGAGAATCCAAATATTTGTATATCCGAATATAGGTTTATATTCAGAATTCCAATGGTCTTTTGCCTTAAATTCTGGACAACATTATTCTAAGGTCACGAATTTGTTAAAGATGGTGATTGTCTTGGAATGCCTTGACAAATTGGGGTTGATGGTGCCTCAGCATGTACATTCTTTGGAATACAACAATTTCGTAGACATTGTGACATGAAACTTGTTATAGACGTAACTTATGATCATGTAGGTCAAACAATTATAAAAGGATCAATTTAAAAATGTGATCATAAAAGAGAAGTGGACTATATTATCTCTTAAAAATAGTTTAAACAATGATATGTTGATTTTAATTTGCTTAATGGGAGAAGTAGCCCAATTGCTAAGATATACTGGCTTTTAAAAAAGAATGCTGAATTAAATCAGCATATAAAGGTCCTAATTCCAAGATGAAATACAGGAAATGTGTTGCCTTGGGGAGATTATGCTGTTGTCTCAACAGAAAACAAAAAGCTATGTATTCCATCCAAACTGCCAGAAATCAGATTTGTCAGGTGGAGACCTCCTGAAGATCTTGATTCCAGACAGAAGGAAAGAAGTCAAGAAGGCCAAACAGGACAGATAGCATAATTGGCTGATCCTTCCAAATGGGAACAGCTCTGAGACTGAGACATGAAAATGTCTCCAGCCAAGTCTTCAGCTATAAATGGCCAATTCATGTTTGGCAACAAATTCCTCGTGACTTATCATGCCATTCTTTTAAATGGCATAGAAAAGAATTTGTTTTACAGAGAATCATTTTAAAACTGTTTTCAGTGTGCAGTGCACACACACACACACACACACACACACACACACACACACACATATATATATATATATGTAAATACAAGAAAAGTATAATACTTTTGAAAGTTTAATATTTTGCAGAACAAGAGGATCAGACAACAAAAAAGATTTTTAAAAAGGTAGCTCAGCTTCTCCTACCTCACAGGTGGTCTCAATAATGCTGCTTCCTCAAAAATCTGCATATTTGAGCATATTTTGGATATATGCTTAGGAGTGCTATAGTGGGATCTTGAGGAAGCACTACTCCTAATTGTCTGAGAAAGCACCAGATTGATTTCCAAAGTGGTTATACAAGTAGGGCTCGCATGAGGTGTACAGGGGTCTTTAAATATACAGAGAGACATCAGTGTAATCCATCATATAAACAGGTTGAAAAAAGAAAAAAAAAGATCATCTCCTTATATACTGAAAAAGCATTTGACAAAATCCAACACTCATCATGTTTAAAGTTTTGGAGAGATCAGGAATACAAGGCACATACATAAATATAGTAAAGACAATATATAGCAAGTCTGTAGCCAACATCAAACTAAACAGAGAGAAACTTAAATCAATCCCACTGAAATCAGGGACAAAGCAAAGTTGCCCACTCTCTCCTTATTTCTTCAACATAGTACTTGAAGTCCTAGTTAGAGAATTAAGACAAGTAAAGGAGATCAAGGGGATACAAACAGCAAAGGAAGAAGCCAAAGTATCACTATTTGCAGATGATATGATAGTATACATGAGTGACCCCAAAAATTCAACCAGAGAACTTTCAACTGATAAATGCCTTCAGAAAAGTGTCTGGATACAAAATTAACTCAAAAAATAATCAACATCCCTCATATATACAAATGACAAAAGGGGTGAGAAATAAATTAGGGAAACAACACCCTTCACAGTAGCCACTAATAACATAAAGTACTTTGGTGCGACTCTAACCAAGCAAGTGAAAGACATGTTCTAAAAAAACTTCAAGACTCTGGAGAAAGAAATTGAAGAAGATAACAGAAAATGGAAAGAGCTCCCATGAATATGGATCAGTAGGATTAACAGTGAAAATGACTATCGGGCCAAAAGCAATCTACAGATTCAATGCAATTCCCACTAAAATACCGACACAATTCTTTACGGAACTTGAAAGAATAATTCTCAACATCTTATGGAAAAACAACAACAAAAAAATACAGAATTGCCAAAATGATCCTGCATAACAACAGATCATCTGGAGGTATCTCCATCCCTGGTCTCAAGCTGTCCTACAGAGCAATAGTAATAAAAACTGCATGGTACTGGCATAGAAATAGAATGATGGATCAGTGGAATTGAATAAAAGACCCAGAAATATACCCACACATCTATGGATACTCGATTTTTTACAAAGAAGCCAAAACCATATAATGGAAAGAAGACAGTATCTTCAACAAATGGTACTGGTCTAACTGGATGTCTACATGTAGAAAAACGAAAATAGATCTATACTAATCACCTTGCACAAAACTAAAGTCCAAATGGATCAAAGACCTCAATATAAAACCAGACACACTAAATCATTTAGAAGAAAAAGTGGGGAAGAGCCTGGAACTCATTGGCCAAGGAGATAACTTCCTAAACAGCACATTTACAGCACAGGCTCTAAGATCAAAAATCAATAAATGGGACCTCATGAAACTGAAAAGCTTCTGTAATGCCAAAGACTCTGTTGTCAGAACAAAATGACAGCCTATAGACTGGGAAAGGATCTTCACCAACCCTGTATCTGACAGAGGGCTAATATCCAGTATATATAAGGAACTCAAGAAGTTAAAAAGCAACAAACCTAGCAATCCAATTAAAAAACGGGGTACCGAGCTAAACAGAGAATTCTCTGTAGAGGAATATAGAATGACAGAGTAACACTTAATGAAATGCTCAATGTCCTTAGTCATCAGGGAAATGGAAATCAAAATGACCCAGAGATTTCACCTAACACCCTTTAGAATGGCTAATATCAAAAACTCAAGTGACAATGTCGCGCCCACCTCGCCAGCAAGGAAGACGCTACAACAGGATTCTTCTGAAGCACGCTTTATTGGGGATAAATCATGCTATTCAGCTGCGCAGCTAGTGGTAAAAGGCGGAAGAACCCAAGCTCCGGACTGACACTGCTTGAATAGACTTAAGACCGCGTGTACTTTCATGATTGGTCCGTATCTCAAACCTTCATTAGCATAACCCCCAGCGGGCTATGCACATGCGCACACGAGTTGTTTACCACTGCCGTGTCCACGAAGAACCCGGAAACCGGCTCCATCTTGTAATGGAGACTGCCGGCTCCTGACATGACAATACATGCTCTAGCGGATGTGGAGAAAGGAGAACCTTCTTTCTTCGCTGGTGGGAATGTAAACTTGCACAACCACTTTGGAAATTAATCTGGCACTTTCTCAGACAGTTAGGAATAATGCTTCCTCAAGATCCAGCTATACCACTCCTAGGCATATATCCAAAATACACTCAAGTACACCAAAAGGACATTTGTTCAACCATGTTCATAGCAGCTTTACTCATAATAGCTTGAACCTGAAAACAAACTAGTTGTCCCTCAATAGAGGAATGGATACAGAAACTGTGGTACATTTACACAATGGAATACTAGTTAGCAATTAAAAACAAGGATATCATTAAATTTGCATGCAAATGGTGGGGTCTGGAAAAGATCATCCTGAGTGAGATATCCCAGAAGCAGAAAGACACATACTGTACATACTCGGTTATAAGTGGATACTAGACATATAATATAGGATAACCGTACTAAAATCTGTATACCTAAAGAAGCTAAACAAAAAGGAGTTTCCAACTTAAGCTGATCAATCCTCACTTAGAAAGACAAATGGGATGGACATTGGAAGTAGGAGAAAACAAAACAAGAAATGGACAGGAGCCTACTATAGAGGGCCTCTGAATGACGCTATCTGGCAGATGCTGAGACTCACAACCAAACCTTGGGCAGAGTACATGGAATCATATGAAAGAAGGGGGAGTTAGTAAGACCTGGAGAGGATGGGAACACCACAAGGACTAAATATATGTGAGCATAGGAGTCTTCTCTGAGACTGATTCTCCAACCAAGGACCATGCATAGATATAACCCAAAACCCCTGCTCAGATTTAGCCCATGGCAGCTCAGCATCCAAGTGGGTACCCTAGTAATGAGAACAGGGACTCTCTCTGACATGTACTCAGTGGCAGGCTCTTTGATCTCTCTTCCTCTGTAGGGAGGAGCAGCTTTGCTAGGGTACAGAGGAGGACATTGCAGCCAGTCCTGATGAAACCTGACAAACTAGGGTCAGATGGAAGGGGAGGAGAACCTCCCCTATCAGTAGACTTAGAGAGGGCCAGGGAGGAGATGAGTGAGGGAGGATGGGATTGGGAGGGAATTAGGGAGGAGGCTACTCCTGGGATACAAAGCCAATAACCTATAATTGATATAAAAATAAAAATTAAAAATACTCAAGTAACAACACATGCTGGAGAGTATGTGGAGAAAGGAGAACTCTCCTCCATTGCTGGTAAGAATCTAAACTTGTACAACCACTTAGGGAATCAGTCTGGTGCTTTCTAAGACAATTAGGAATAGTGCTTCCTCAAGATCCAGCTATACTACTCCTAGACATATATCTCAAGCCCTGAACTTTCTTAAGAGGCATAGACTGGACGAAACTGTTAGAGCTAACTTTATTAAGAGTGGACAATATCCCAACTTTCTTGAGCCCAACATGAAACAACAACAACAAACAAACAAATCTATGTGCCAAATCAAGAGGAAACAATTTTAAAAAAACAACTATGCCCCATTCTCAGGAAGGGGTAGATGGCTTTTGATCATTCTAAGGATAACAGATGTGTGTTATTGTTTTAAAGAGGTTTGTTGTGGAAATGATAAGTAAAAGGGTAGATTAATGAATTTACATCTACAGCAAGGAATATTAATAAGCCAAAAATATTACATTGAGATAGGTCTTCGTATATTAATATAGATTTACAACATGCTAATTTACTGTACCTATGTAATTTGAAAAATTGCAATGTTAAGTTCTAGTCATTTTGAACGCTACTGTTATGAACTCTTTAGCATAATTGAGAAATGCATATTAGCAGTCAAACAATCAAACTAATGGTAATGTTAGATATTAGCTTAGTTAATTACAAAAATATGTTTTCAGGGTTGCCGTAAAAATAGCTCAAAGCAAACAATGAAAGTCTCCAACCTACAAAATATGATGCCTTCAGTGAGTCAAAATTCAAAAAAATATGAGGAAGAGGAAGTGATCACATCTTCAACAACAAACAGAAAGCAGAGTGAACTGGATATGGGGAGAGAATATAAATGGTGAAAGCCTGCTCCCAATGACATACTTCATATAGCAAGTCTTCACATCCTAAAAATTCTATGTCCTGCCCAAATAGCATCACCAAAGGTGAAACTTACCCCATAGGTAACATTTCCCTCCAAACTACCACAATCATTAATCATTTATGCTTTCTTTCTAGGTCACCTTTTAACTCAGTCTTTCATACTCCTCATTGTAAGGGATATGAACTCAACTGATAATGCAACATTGAGTACAAAGAATTTCTAATGCTTGTTTCAAGACCTTATATAAAATTAATAATTAATCTTTACAATAAGTATAAAGCCATTCACTATTATTTTGCTTTATAAATGAAAAAAAGGCACAGATGATTAAACAATTTACTCAATCCCATACATTCTGGGATGAGTAAGGTGTTGAGACTAGAGCTTACCCTGGCATAAGCTGGAGATACATTGCCTTCTAACAAGTTCCATTTAGTACCTGATCTGTGCACGGCAGCAGAGTTGCCTGACATTCTACGTTGAAGTCCATAATAAAGTCCTATGGCATGGAATGCCTGAGACACTTTCTAGTAGAAAAATTCTAACTCCAAAGAAGTGAAAGTCTTTAAAGATGGCATATGTGTTTGTTAAAGTTCTCCTAGAGATAGAGGCTCAACTAGGCATGTTTGTTTTGTGATCCTTTCATGTTCTTATAGTGAAATCATCAAAAAGGTATAGCATGCAAAAGGCAGAGAGAATCGTGTCAACACTTTGAAGCACACTGGTTTTCTAATTTTCTTCTAATTATTATTATTATTTACAATTTATTCACTTTGTATCTTGTCTGTAGCCCCCTCCCTCATCTCCTCCAGGTCCCAACCTACCTCCAGCTTCTCCTCCTATATCCCTCCCCTAGTCCACTCTTAGGGGAGGTCCTCCTTCCTTACTATCTGACCCTAGCACAATGTTTTTTTAAAAATGGTTCAGAACAAAGTTTATTTAAATGACAACCAGATTCTACAGTGAGGGAAGTGAAGCAATGCTCAAGGCTATTTCCAGACTCTCTCTGTTTCTCTCTATCTCTCTGTCTCTGTCTCTGTCTCTCTCTCTCTCACACACACAATACACTTTCTAATATAGTATACAAACCTTAAAAACATTACCTTGCTGCTAATAGATACCTGAATCCACCATGTCCTCTGCTAATGATACATCATCCTTAACTAGTAAAAGTTCAGTTTTTTTTTAAATGCACACTCTGTGGATTCACATGTGATACACTGCTTATAGTTTTTCTTCTAAAAATACAGACTATAAGAACATTTGTAAAACCCACCTAAATACTTGTTTGTAGTGGTTTGCTCAAGGGTAAAAGTGAATTTTTAGATAGTGTCTTAGTGAAGTCAGAACAAAGAGCAGATGGATATTCTATATGTTGAAATTAGGTCTAAAATTTAAAGGATACAATAGCCTTTTGTACCATACACAGATAATTTTTGCACTTGAACATATAATAAAATAGATGACAAAATTAGACCTTACATTAAAAACTTAAATTATGCATAAATGCATTATAGTACAAGAGTCTCCCTGAAACAGTAATAATCACATGACATGTGATTATGCTCATCTTAAGTTCTTTAAAAAAGAAATTGTGGGGCTGGAATTTTAAGAGAGTATATCCTATCTTTAGGATCTAGTCAGGCTGAGTGTGGTGGTGTACCCCTGTAATCCTGGCACTCAAAGAGGCAGAGGTGGAAGGAGCTCTGTGAGTTTAGGCCAGCCTGGTCTAAAAAGTGAGTCCAGGACAGCCAAGGCTGCACAGAGGGAAAATAAAAAAAGAAACAACAACAACAAAAGGTCTAGTCAGGAAAATGTGAACCTAATTATTTAACAACTAAAGGTCAAAAAACAGTATACAAATAAACACTCAACCAAAGGGAAAGAATAAGCCTTCTTTATTGGATAAATTAACTTGTGTCTCCAGTAAGCAGAGTTATTTTTGTCTTTCTATTTCTAAATTTATTATTTCATTACTGTTTTGCATATGTATGTATGTATGAATGTATGTATGTATATATGTACATATGTATGTGAACCACATGAGTACCCACAAAAGCCAGAAGAAAACATTAGAACTCCTGGAACTGAAGTTACACTTGGTTGTGAAGTGCAAGGCAAGCACTGGGACCCATCTTCCATCTTCTTCAAGATCAGCAAAGCTCTTCACTGAACCATTTCTTCAGTCCCTTGTTTGTTTTCCTTTGCATTAAAGTAGATGTTTATTCAGTACATTTTTTTTGCATGGTAAAGGCCTGCACTGTAGAGTGATAAACAAACCACTAAAATGATACTTGTGTAGATTGCCAAAACAACTTGTAGGTAATTTTTATTTTTCTCTTCTGTCTCTTTCTCATTCTCTCTCTCTTTCTCCCAACTCTCTGATTTTGCTGTGCATGCTAAACAAATCTTTGCAAAAGAATAGACAGAATCTAAACAGAATATCAGTGTGATTATCTAAGTGATGCTTGAGTCAGTGTCTACAAATGTCTAAAACGACTACAATCCCTAGATCAACTTTGCTGCAAATTTCCATAATGTAATTTAAAGGTTATATGAAGGCTCATGAAATAAAGACCTTATATTAAATGTGAAAGAATATCCTAAATTAATACTGTGGTAGTTGATAAATTGGTAAACTGTGTATTATTTTTAAAAAGTCAACACACAGATTAAAAATATCACTGGTTTGTTTGCTGTCCTAAAGAACCCTCTTATGAATGTTACATTAAAATTAAAAATACTAAAAGACTTCTTATTAATGTTCAGTTCACCAAAACTGCAGATTGGATTTTAATAAATGCTGCCTACATTCTGAATCACTGATGAGAGATGAGTATTGTGGCTAAACATTTTAAGTGTATACTTAAAAAGTTATAGTCTGTGCTACTGGCCCTTTAAACAAAGTTCATGCCACATGACAGAAATAACTGATGGTTTCCAAATTGCAGCATGCAATGGGTCTCCTACAATTTGGCTTGGTGTCCTTGGAGTGATTTTCAGCATCATTAAGCAGAAAGTACATCATTTCCCGAGTAACAAGGAATAGAGCACATACAGAGATTGACTTGGCATCTGTTAAATAAACTTTATGTTTTAGATTTGTAGAATTTACATAACACTGGAACAAAACAATGCCCTGCAAACATATTTGTACTGTCAGTTCAATTTCCCTACAGTGACATTCTGCAATCAGACCTGCCAAGATTTATCTAGCTGTTAAATTTTATGACATGATTTTTTTATAGCGCTGGAGATCATTGCCAGGGCCTCAAGCATGCTATCTACGGGCTCTACAATTGAGCTACACCCTTTCTAAGTAGATTTTTGATACAAAATTGCCTTCTGTTTGATTATTTTGCTTTATTTATTTTTAGTATTTTCCTCCTACAAACTGGAAGACTACATAAAACTTGAAAAAACTTTTTTAATTGCTCCGATAGGAAGTTTTAAACTATCTCTCTCCTTTTCCAAAATTAAAATTAATTTTAATCATGAAATGCTATTATGATTTATATATACATGTTATTATGTGCACATATAATTACCTATAAATGTTTAAATAGAATTTCCTTTGAAATTCCAGTTGCAGAGATTTATTTAAAGTTTGCTCTATATTTTACAATGTACATTCACATAATTTTAGACTAACATTATGCTATGATAAAAGCATTCACTGCAGATACAGAAAGACGTTCAGTAATTCTGAAATAAATATGAGAAATAAAATTGAAATAATATAGATCTTAGTAATAGAATACCTGTAGCTTTTAAATTTTAATTTTGTTCTTTGTGTATCAGCAGTGTAAATGAACACTACCCCGAAAATTTCTGTAATATTCAGGTGTTTTATTTGTCTCCACTTCATAAATATACACTATTTAATAAATTATGAAGTACTCCCAGTAATAATAAAAACCATTCATTACTCAAATATCTTAAATATAAAATCTAAAGTTAGATATTATGTACTCTAAGAATAAAAGAATGCACTATCTTTTGTACTTACAGAATTAAGAAAATGTCAAAAACAAGCAATTAAAACAAGCAATTAATAAAGCAAATTCATAAAGAGGTTATAGAATATCGTTTTAAGGGTGAATAGATATGAAATCTTTTTTTTTCTTTTTTTTAAATTTATTTATTTTCATATCAATCACAGGTTAGGTACTTTGCATCCCAGGCGTAGCCTCCTCCCTCATTCCCTCCCACCCTCCCACTCCTTCCCTCATCTCCTTCCACCCTGCCCCCTCCAAGTCCACCAACAGGGGAGGACCTCCTCCCCTTCCATCCAACCCCAGCTCATCCTGTCTCCTCAGGGCTGGCTGCAATGTCCTTCCCTGGGATCTAGCCAGTCTGTCACTCCCCAGCTTGTATGGGGGAGGGTCAAAGAGTCAGCCATCAAGATCATGACTGACACAGTCCCTGTTTCCCTCACTAGGGTCTTCAGTCCTACACCGAGCTATCATGGGCCCCATCTGAGCAGGGGTTCCAGTCCACAACCACACATGGTCCTTGATTGTAGAAACCGTCTCATACAAGAACCCTGTGCCCTGCTCAGTTTGGTCTTTGTGGAGCTCTTGTTCTCCCCAAGTCTAACCAAACTTCCCCAGATCTATCATTACTTCTCGCCATCTACCAAAGTCTTGATCGCGAGTGTTAATATCTGCTCTGATACATCGCTACATTAACCCCCCCCCCCCAGAGGTCCTCTTTGGCATGCTCCTGTTCTGTTGCTTGTTTTCTCCTCCACTCAATGTCCATCCCATTTGTTCATCCAAACAAGCATTGATCATACCAACCTGGGTCCTCCTTCCTGTATATCCTCTCTAAGTGTGTAGATTTCAGCCTGACCTTCCTATCCTATAGGTCTATATAAATGAGTATATACCAT
>CM053764.1:77706335-77723747 GCA_028658305.1 Pachyuromys duprasi
GGTTCCATGAGGTGCTGAAAAGAAGGTGTACTCTTTTGATCTAGGATGAAAGGTCCTGTAGACATCTATTAGGTCCATTTGATTTAAGGTGTCTGTGAGTGCCCTTGTTTCTCTGTTTTGCTTCTGACCGGATGATCTGTCCCTTGGTGAGAGTGGAGTGTTGAAGTCTCCCACTGTTGGGGTGTTGGGGTCAATGTGTGATTTCAATTTTAATAATGTTTGATTTACATATGAAGGTGGTCTTGTATTTGGGGCATAAATGTTCAAAATTGTGAAGTCCTCCTGTTGGAATTTTGCTGTGATGAGCAGGAAGTGCCCCTCCTCATCTTTCTTGATTAACTTTGGTTGAAAGTCTATTTTATTAGATACTAGGATTGCTACCCCAGCTTGTTTTCTGGGTCCATTTGATTGGAAAATAGTTTTCCAGCCCTTTACTCTGAGGTAGTGTTTATCTTTCTTGCATAGGTGTGTTTCTTGGATGCAGCAGAATGTAGGATCATGTTTCCACAGCCATTCTGTTAGTCTGTTCTTTTTATTGGAGAGTTAAGTCCTTTGATGTTGATAGGTAATAGTGACCAATGACTGTTATTTCCTTTTACTGTGGAGTTGGTGGTCTTACTGTGATTCATTGTTTTTTTTGTTGTTGTTGTCATTGGGAGATTATCTGTATCCTATATTTTCTTTGGTATAGTTGTTTCCGTTGGAATGAAGTTTTCCTTCTAGTACCTTCTGAAGGGCTGGGTTGCTGTGTAGGTATTGCATGAATTTTGTTTCTGCTGTCCTACTCCTCAGACACAGTGTCCTATAGTGACAGCCATCTTGGATCTCTCCGTAAGGCATTTTTCTAGATCTGAAATCTTAAACAAACCAAGTGATCACACATTACCATGTTACCCGGCAAGCTGGGAAGCTGAGGTAGAAGAATAGTTGGTTGCAGACAAGTCTGAGCTACACACTGAAAACTTGCTTATTTTTACGGATTTATTAAGAATGGTGGCTCTTAACAAAGTGATTCCAACACCTGAAGATGAAATGCAGATCCAACATTGAGCAAAGCTGTGTGCATGGGAATCGTGTTGTCCTCCTTGGAGGACCATGACTTGGTCTGAAAAGCAAGGCTACTTTTAGCTTCTCCCTGTCAACTGTGCCCCATACATTTGTGCAGTGTGGCAGCCGGTAGAGATCATTTGCAGAATTTTCTCACACTTATGACCTTGGGCCCCTACTCATCACACTATAATTTTGTGTCAGTTTAACTGAACCAATGAGGTAGTGAGGAATTATTATTTCATGACAAAGCAACAATTTTGAGTGAAACTGAAAAGTACATTAAAAATTTGATGTCATTCACCTTGATAGCAGCAGCATACCTTATTTGTACTTTTGGGATTTTGTGACAAAATTTAGTTATTTAAAAAATGTCAAGATACAGTGCAATAGTAATATTTTGCTTCTTTTTAGTGTTATTTTAGTGTATACTGTCACTAAACATTCAGGTTTTAATGAAATTATAAATTATACATACAACATCTATATAATATGTAGCTATCTATACAATATATCTATATAACAATAACTATATATAGTTATATATTGTATGAATTATATATTATATGTAACTATATATTGTTATGTAGTTATATATAATATGTCCAACTAAAACCTATATATATATAATTATATGTATATATTAGATGGGCATATCTTCCTTGACATATTGAATCTTTCACTTAGTGCACCAATGAAATGATTTAAATTTTTGTCCCTTATTTCAGATTACTATTTTAAGGTTAAATGTGTCATGTCAAATCTGTTAACACATAAAGCAGCACCTCTTGCTGGAAAGAAACATTGCAAAAAAAAAAAAAAAAGCTGGACCATCTGCAGGTGGACGCAGGGAAAAAGACTGTCAAAAAATGATTTCCTCCTCGGGCAGATCAACTTCTCTCTTGGAAATTTATTTTTAAAGATTATTGAAATATAGATCTGAGAGGCATAAGCCATTCCATCCAGGACTGAAAAGAAGCAAAGGTTAAAATTTAATCAGCTACAAAATACTCACTGGGAACAGCAGTTGCCTCAGAGAAGAACATGAGTGATTTGGCAGTCTAGGCTTCCATCTACTCTCACAATGAATGGATGACACACCAGATCCTTTCATCGATTCTGTCCTTCTCAGGGATAGGGCAAAGGCAGGAGGATTACCTGGACCAGCAACTTGGAGTAAATGCTTTCTATTGGGATGTTTTCATATGAGGTATCTCAGCCAAGAGTACCAACTTCATCTTATAGACTGGAAATGCTGACTTACACATTATGGATTGCTAACCAGTTCATTTCATTACCCTTCTTTGAATCAAAGAGCAAAACTAGAATCGTAACGACTCCACATTTTTTTTCCTATAAATTCAGAGGTGTGCACTTAGACCCTTTGCAGTTAACTTTACATTACATTGAGTTAACTCTATTGGATGGCAGTTTGGGATGGAGATATATATATATATATATATATATATATATATATATATATATATATATATATATATATATATATATATATATATATATATATATATATTCAAGGATAAGAATGATGCTTACTTGGTGGAATATTAGCCTGTCATACAGAAGGTTCTGAGTTCATCCCAGTACCTCAGGACCAAGATGTGGTGACACACACCTGTAATCTTAGCACTCTGGAGAAAACAGGAAACAAGAAGATTAGAAGTTCAATGTTATCACCACATAGTGACTTTGAGATCAGCTTGAGCTACGTGGGAACCTGACTGGTGGTTGGGGGAGAAGATGAGGAGGAGAAGGAACGGGGAGGAGGAAAAGAAGGAGGAGATGAAGAAAAAGAAGTGAAAGAAGCAGAAGAAGAAAAGAAGTGAAAGTAGCAGAAGAGGAGGAGGAGGAAGAAGAAGAAACTGCCAACTCTCAGACATACACTATTTCTCCCCCTGCTGTTTTCTGTTTTTGTGAGGATGAGAGCTGAGATGGTGGGTGGTATGCAACCATGTTATATCTTATTCAAGTTGGTATATTAGTGTCAACAAAAAGTAAGAATTTGATGTTCATTCTGTTTTCCACAAGATATAAACATACATATATATGAACTTCCAGAGGTTAGTGATCTAAAATAAAGAACTTATTGATCTTTTCTGAGGCCAACAATTCACACAAATCACTTTACCTTAAAATTTGGATCTGTTTACCAACTAAATAAAAAATTCCTTAAGAGTTTTTTTAAATTTTAATTTGTAAACACCTAGGCCAGACTATAATGTTCCTGTTTGAAATGTTGAGTAAAATCAAGTACCACAGAAATTCTGAATCTAGATACTTAGTCCATCAACCAGTGTTGCATGCAGAGCCCAGTGAGCATATGTGCACATGGTGACAGCTGTCAACATGGCAAAAGAATATGATACAACCAAAGTACTGCTATTACCCCTTAAAATTCAAGGCAGCTTTTATTCTTAGAAGTACTTTCTTTCACAATACTCAAACATTCTCTTTTATCTTATGATATTAATTAACCAGGTTACAAATGTGGAGAATGATTGTGAAGACACTTCATCTAGTTTCAAATGCTTAAAAACAAGCTTATTACTATACCACCCAAACTCTGAAAATCTAAACCTTTACTAGCTCACATCTGGTTTTTAATTGATTGTAATATGCCAGTGTAGTAATAATAAAGAGAGTCTGAAGTAGGATGTGGGAGTGAATTCATGTGATTTCAGTCAACTTTAGCAAGATTATTTGAGCTTTCTTTTGTTTGTGATTTATGTTATGAAAGGATACTATAGGTTTGGGAGAACTTTGAGCACCATTATAAATTCTTTGCAAAAAGTTCAATGATATAGATCAGAGCTTAGCATTACTAATGTTTAAAAGATAAAAATGAAGTCTTATTAGAAGATGATAAAATTATAACTGATTTATGAAGTCAATGAATGCATAGATTCATGTGAGTTGTCCATTTACACATCATAAATACAGTAATCACTATATAGTTTGATGCAAATATGTGTTTCTATGCCAGTGATTTTTATTGCAAAAGATACTGCCTGTCTAGCCCATTCATTTACTTTAGAAGGCTCTGCAAAAGAAATTTAGTCTATCACGATCAAGCCTCTGACAGAGGGCGAGACCTAATGATAGATCTGGGGGAGGTTGTTGAGACTTGGGGAGAACAAGAGCTCCACAAAGACCAAACTGAGCAGGGCACAGGGGTCTTGTATGAGACGGTTTCCACAATCAAGGACCATGTGTGGATGTGGCCTGGAACCCCCGCACAGATGGGGCCCATGATAGCTCGGTGTAGGACTGAAGACCCTACTCAGGGAAACAGGGACTGTTTCAGTCATGATCTTGATGGCTGACTCTTTGACCCTCCCCCAAACAAGCCGGGGAGTGACAGACTGGCTAGATCCCAGGGGAGGACAGTGCAGCCAGCCCTGAGGAGACAGGATAAGCTGGGGTTGGATGGAAGGGAAGGAGGTCCTCCACTGTTGGTGGACTTGGAGGGGGCGGGGAGGAGGGAGATGAGGGAGGGAGTGGGAGGGTAGGAAGGAAAGAGGGAGGGGGCTACGCCTGGGATTCAAAGTGCCTAACCTGTGATTGAGATAAAAATAAATAAATTTTAAAAAAAGAAATTTAGTCTAATTGTTTGCATAATCATGGGGTTGCATAGTGAATATTTGCCCTTTAAAATAGCTCTATTGTAATCTACAAATACTGACCTTCTACTACTTTAAATATATACTTGGCTGCTTAGTTGTATACAATTAGGAAACCAATAAGCTTTCAGTTAGCACTTCTCCCATCCAAATCAATTAATTCATTTAATAAACATTTAGCATGTTTCCAAGCACTGTTCAAATTGCTGGGAATAGACATTAAAATGTGCAGGGAAATGGACTATTTTACAAGGGTTCTTTAAAATTCATTGTGTATTTCATTAACATATCATACCTATTAATATAAATTTATTGGAGTTAGTCCACACAAAGAATAATATTCAAGTGGCAACATATGCTGGGGAGGATGTGGAGAAAGGGGAAACCTTCTCCATTGCTGGTGGGAATGTAAACTTGTACAACCACTTTGGAAATCAACCTGGCACTTTCTCAGACAATTAGGAATAGCGCTTCCTCAACATCCAGCTATACCACTCCTAGGCATATATCCAAAAGATGCTGAAGTACACAACAAGGAGATTTCCTTGGCCCTGTTTGTAGCAGTTTTATGCATAATAGTCAGAATCTGGAAACAACCCAGATGCCCTTCAACTGAGGAATGGATACAGAAATTGTGGTACATTTACACAATGGAATGCTACCCAACAATTAAAAACAAGGAAATCATAAAATTTGCAGGCAAATGGTGGAATCTAGAAAAGATCATCCTTAGGAGGTATCCCAGAAGAAGAAAGACACACATAGTATATACTCGCTTGTAAGTGGATATTAGACATAGAATATAGGATAAACATACTAAAATTTGTACACCTAAAGAAGCTAAGCAAAAGGAGGACCCAGGGTAAGATGATCAATCCTCAGAAAGGCAAATGGGACAGACATCAAAAGAAGGAGAAAACAGGGAACAGGACAGGATCCTACCACAGAGACCCTCTGAAAGACTCTAGCTAGCAGGGTATCAAAGCAGATGCTGAGGCTCATAGCCAAACTTTGGGCAGAGTGCTGGGAACCTTATGAAAGAAGAGGGAGATAGAAAGACCTGGAGGAGACAGGAAGTCTACAAGGAGAGCAACAGAACCAAGAAATCTGAGCCCAGGGATCTTTTGTGAGACTGATACTCCAACCAAAGACCATGCATGGAGATAACCTAGAAACCGTGCACAGATATAGCCCATGGCAGTTCAGTCTCCAAGTGGATACCATAGTAAGGGGAACAGGGGCTGTCTCTGACATGATCTCAGTGGCTGGCTCTTTGATCACCTCCCCATTAGGGGCGAGCAATCTTATCAGGCCACAAAGGAAGACAATGTTGCCAGTCCTGCTGAGACCTGATAGGCCAGGGTCAGATGGAAGGGGAGGAGGACCTCCTCTATCAGTGGACTTGGAGAGGGACATGGGAGAAGGTGAAGAAGGGAGGGTGAGATTGGGAGGGAATGAAGGAGAGGGCTACAGCTGGGATAAAAAGTAAATACTATAATTAATATAAAAAATTAAAATAAAAATCCATAGAATATCAAACAAATAGCATAGTGCCAGGTGAGGAATACCGACATTTCAGTTGTTTTACAGCTCATCCAAAGACCCTCCCCTAGACCCCAAATAATACAAGTCATTGTTATTGATCTTGGTTCTCAGCTAGGACTTGAGGACAAGACCCAGCTTCTGAAACACCAAAAACATTTTTGACAGGACATGGGGAAATTAAGCTAGTACAGAACTGAGATCCTCTTCCCCTACGGAGAGCTCTCATAACATAATAAAGTACTTTGTAAGTTGCAAGGTGCAAAGGTAACTTATCAACACTCCTACCCAGTCATAAGTCCTGTGACTATACTATAATGATTGTGCTAGCAAGACAGATAACCCCAATAGTGCAATAAAAGCACTAGTATGTTGGGTGATAACCAACAGCTGCCTGGTTGGACTTAAGGCCAACTCAGTAGGAGAAAGCTGTTGTAACCCTATCCAGGACCCTATGGATAGAAAAGTTATAAACCTTAGATAAGGATTTATCTAATCTAACAGTGGCCACTTGCCTTCTACATATGTATCCCCATAGCCATACACATGTATTACTCACTTCCATCATGATTTTTTCAACAGATGGAAGCTATTTCAGAGATGCACAGCTGGTCAAAATGTAAAGAGTAAGTGACTGTGGGGTGAGCACCATCACATGGAACATCTACAATACAACCTCTAAAGCCAAGGATCTACTAAAATATTGTATAAAGGATCAAAATGGTTTTTAAGAGCTAGAGGACCAGGAGAATTGCTATGAATTATTGTCTCCTGATAAGGATAGAGGTGTTGCACCCACCAAAATTCTCAACAATACTGTAAACTACAGACCACATTGGTGAACATTACAGAATGGAAAGGGTGATATATGACTACTTAGGGAGAGAGTCAATATTCTTTTTATAATTAATTTATTTTTATTAATTACAGTTTATTCACCTTGTATCCCAGTTAAAGCCCCCTCACTTATCCCTTCCCAATCCCACCCTCTCTCTCTCTCTCTCATCTTCTTCTATGCCCCTCTCTAAGTCCACTGATAGAGGAGGTCCTCCTCCCCTTCCACCTGACCCTAGCCTATCAGGTCTCATCAGGACTGGCAGCATTTTCTTCCTCTGTGGCCTGGTCAGGCTGCTCGCCCCTCATGGGGAAGTGATCAAAGAGCCAGCCACTGAGATCATGTCAGAGACAGCCCCTGTTCCCATTACTATGGTACCCACTTGGAGACTGAGTTGCCATGGGCTACGTACATCTGTACAGGGCTTCTAGGTTATCTCCCTGCATGGTCTTTGGTTGGAGTATCAATCTCAGAAAAAACCTGGGCCCAGATTTTTTGATTCTGTTGCTCTCCTTGTGGACCTCCTGTCTCCTCCAGTTCTTCCTATTTCCCCCTTCTATAATAAGATTCCCTGCACTCTGTCCAAAGTTTGGCTATGAGTCTCAGCATCTGTGTTTATACCCTGATGGGTAGAGTATTTCAGAGGCTCTCTGTGGAAGGCTCCTGTCCTGTTCCCTGTTTCCTCCCTCTTTTGATGTCCATCCTGTTTGCCTTTCTAAATGAGGATTGATCATCTTACCCAGGGTCCTCCTTCTTGCTTAGCTACTTTAAGTCTTTCATTACATTCCCCTTGTGAGGTTGCCAATACTCAACTGGTCATCCCTACACCAAAGTACATATGGAAAACACTAATAAAACTCATTAGGAATACATACACATATGTAAGTATATATACATGCGTGTATTTATGTATGTATATGTGTGTATATATGAATGAATGTATGTATCAATAAGTTTTATAGAAGCAGAGAACATAAATTTGAAGGGAGATATGGAGAGGAAGTCAGGAGGAGTTGAAAGGGGGAGTAAGAAATGGATATGACAGAAAAATATTGCATTGCTGTATGAAATTCTTAAAGTAAAGCATTTTAAAAATAGTGTATGATACTGTTTGTCCTTCTTAGTGAAGTTTCAGCCTCTTCCATAGGGTCCTCCTTGTTGTTTAGCATCTTTAGGACTATAGATTTTAGTATGTTTATCCTATATTGTATGGCTAATGTCTACTTATAAGTGAGTATATACCATATGTATCTTTCTGCTTCAAGGTTACCTTACTGAGGATGATCTTTTCTAGTTTCCACCATTTGCCTGTAAATTTCATGATTTCTTTGTCTTTTAATTGCTGAGTAGTATTCCATTGTGTAAATGCATCACACTTCCTGTATCCATCCCTCTTTTGAGGGACATCTAGGTTGTTTTCAGATTCTGGCTATTACAAATAAAGTGTGGCTGAAACCTCACTCAGAAGGGAACAGGATAAACATTTGAAGCAGAAGAAGACAAGGAACTGGACAGGAGCCTTCCACAGGGGACCGCTGAAAGACTCTACCTACCAGGGTATCAGAGGTACTGAGACTTATAGCCAAACTTGGGCAGAGTGCCTGAAACTTTATGGAAAAAGAGGGAGATAGAAAAACCTGAAGGGGACAGGAACTCCACAAGGAGAACAACAGAGCCAAAAATCCTGAGCCCAGGGGAACCTGCAGAAACCAATACTCCAACTAAGGACCTTGTATGGAGACTGTACATGCTCAGAAGAAGCCCATAGGCTGCTCAGTTTCCAAGTGGGTTCCCTAATAAGGGGTATAGGGCCTGCCTTTGACATGAACTCAGTGGCTGGCTCTTTGATCACGTCCCACTGGGGGGTGAAGCCTTGACAGGCCACAGAGGAAGATGATGCACCTGCCCTGATGAGACCTGATAGGCTAGGGCCAGATAGAAGGGGAGGAGGTCCTCAACTATCAGGGGACTAAGGAAAGGACATAGCGGGAGAAGAAGGAGGGTGGGTGAGACTGAGAGAAGCTGAGGGAAGAAGCTGCAATTGAGATACAAAGTGAATAAATTTAAAGAAACAACGAAACAAAGAAAATTCAGAAAATAGTGTAAGATGAGTAGAATGTGAAAAAGGAGCTTACAATTTATAGTGAGAAGATGGGCTGAAAACAAACATCAAATAAATGTAAATCCTTAGGTTAATGTGACAGAAAATGCATTGGTGGGCAGACAAATATGATGTCATTGGGAGAAATCTCTCTGAATAAAAAACAAAGTTAAAACTGAATAAAGAGATTTAAAATGAAACATTTTATTGATTTGGGGACTGCAAGGATATGGCTACAGGGTGAAACTAAGATTGGCCTAGTCATAGCTGGAAAGATCTAGGTGCAGGGGATAGCAGTGAGTGGGGGACAGGCAGACATGAGTTTGAACAAATAATCTGATCAACAAATGGGCAATTGACTTAAACAGACATTTCTCAAAAGAAGATATATATAAACGCCCCAAAGGTATACAGAAATTGTTCAGAATCACTAATTATATGCGATGTGGACACGTATGAAACTTTCAAAGAACTAAGGGACTATCCAAATTTAAAAAAAAAAAACTTTTTCGGTTTGGTTTTTGAGACAGAGTTTCTCTGTGTATCCATGGATGTCTTGGAACTTGCTACATAGACCAGCCTAGCCCTGAACGGAGAAACCTGACTGCCTCTCCCTCCAAAAAAACTGGGATTAAAGGTGTGGGTCACAACTGCCCGCTTAAAAGTCACTAAACAATATTCATACTTCAATAATATAAATGAAATAGACAATATCACAGTGATTCCTACCAAAGTCACATTTCCCTTTCTATGGAGATTTAAAAAAATAGTATTTGGCCATTCAATTATATTAAGATCTTAAAATTATAATTTCAATGTGTTTAATTCATTTGTTTATAACACACTATCAATAATATTTTATACAAAGGAAAAGACAATTTTATTAGAAGAAAATATGAAAACAAGAAAGGCAATAGGAGAGTACTGACAAGAATGGGAAAATCAAGGGTCTCATACAGTCTCTGTAATGTAAATCCACACAGCCATCAGGAAAAATAGTTTGAAGAGTCTTCAGCCGCTATGTGGCCCAGCAATCCCATTTGTAGCTGTATTTCTAAAGAAAACAAAATCAGTAAATCAAGAAGACATCCATACTGACAGGCTTATTGCAGCACTGTTCGTAGTTCTTAATACATGGAATCAGTCAAGTCATTCACAGACTAATGGATAAAGAAAATATGGAACATGTACACAATAAAATATTAATCAGCTATACAAAAGAATAAATTTGTTTTATTTGCATTGACACAGAATGAACCTCAGTGAAATAAATCAGTTAGAGAAACACCAATTCTACATGGTCTCAATTAGATGTGATCAATAAAAACAGAGCTCATGGAAAAAGAACATAGTTGTCACCACACCAGGAAAGTGTTCGGAGACAGGAGGGATGAAAGAAGATAGCTAGATCTATAGATGTGTCAGCAGTTAAGGGTGCTAGTTGCTCTTGCAGAAGACTGGAGTTCGTTTTTGAGAATGTATGTTGGGAAGGACACAATTGCTTGTAACTTCAGTTTCCGGCGACCCAACATGGTCTTGCCTCTATACACATATATGCACCTAGCCACATAATTGCATGCACATAAATAAAAATCATTTTTAAAAGAAAGTAGAATGATGAACGAGTATAGTAAAGCAATTGCATAGGAAAAATTCCGGTGCTCCATAACACAGTCTAGTAACGATGGGTAATGTCAGTTAAATGTATATTCCATGACGGATAGTGAAGAGGATTTTTAATGTTTTCCATATGAAAAAGTGCTAAATGTCTGAAATGATGGATATGCTAATTGCCTGGATCATTGGACATGTGATAAAGATATTATAATGTCTCAGTGTGCTCTATAAAGATGTACAGTTGTTATATGTGAATTACAAGTTAAAAACATTTATAGTCAGGAATGTTGATGCTCACTTATAATCCCAGCATTCCAATGGGAGAGAAGCATGAATTTGAGGACAGTACATACTATATAGCAAGTTCCTGTTTAGAATTGGTTGCTGGTTATCTTTAGTTTATTATTATTGTCATCATTTATTACAATTTATTCAATTTGTATCCCAGCTGTGGCCCCTCCCTCATATCCTCTCAATCCCACCCTACCTTCCTCTTCTCCCCCTATGCCTCTCCCCTAGTCCACCGATAGGGGAGGACCTCCCCTTCTATCTGACCCCAGACTGTCAGAACTGGCTGAATTCTTCAGTGGTTGAACGCGATTCTAACATGAGTCCCTACATACTCTCAGCGCCTTAAAAATGAGTACCTCTCATAGATACACATATTGGCAAACACACACAGTTGAGTTTGCAAAAAGATGAGGACCATCTGTGTAAATCTTGATAGAATAATAAATTCATACCCAATTCTAATTGAAGGGGAAGTTCCCAGAGTTGCTCTGATGAAGAACTCATCACTTTATCTTCTGTCTTAGTTAGGGTTTACGCTGCTGTGGTAAAACCCTGTGACCTCAAGCAGTCTAGCTGGAAAATGGTTGATTTCACTTCCGCTTCCACATCACAGTCTGTCCTCACAGGAAGTGAGGGCAGGAACTCAAGGCAGAAGCTGAAATGTTTATGCTTACTATCCACAGTTCACTCAGCTTGCTTTCTTACACAACTCAGGATGAGCTGCTCTGGATAATGCTACCCACAGTGGGATGAATCCTCCACAGCAATAAAGAAAATGCTTGATAGGCCTGCAGAGGCCAACTGGGTGGATACATTTTATCACTTGAGTTTCCCTCTTCTCAAAAGTCTTCAGTCACTCTCCTCTTCTCTGCTATCAGAATAAACTGGTAATTTTCACCACATTACAATATTCTTGACCTTACACAATGTAAGGCCACAAATAAACTTTTCTGAACTTTACCACGCACAACTTTCTTTTATATGTTGTTTTCTACATTTAAACTCTTCTGGTCAGGATCTTCCCAAATATTTTTCTCCCCACCTCCTTAACCTGTTTTTCACTAGTCACCCACACTACACCATTCCTAATTTCAGTTCTTAAAAAATATTCTGTTTTGAACCTACCATCAGAACATCTGTATAGCTGCCCAGAAAAATTCTTGATAAAGCTGTTTTGTCCTATACAACATAGAGTATAAGTTTATATTACGGTACATGGAAACCAATTAAATTTTTCTCAAATTACTCACCATGGCTGTAGTATTTACTTACTATCAGTAACAAATCCAGCGTATAATAAATGATATTAAAAGGCACTTTTGAATTAGTGAAATAATTGACTTATGCTCAATATTCGACTTATGCTCAATATATGCTTGTCTACCTAAACTTTTGTGTTCTACATTTCAAAGCAGTGAGTGTCTTTCTGATACTGTTGTTTGACCTGGAGATACTATCATTAAGAAATAAAAATTCTTAATTTTGTAATGGGACTTTGCCAGTGGCTTAAACTCACTGGCATCTTAACTTGTTTTCCACAAATGCTAGAATCATCACAGTTTTCTCTAGGGAAGAACAATATCCATGAAAAATCTATCAATTTTTCTGAGATAATTTACCTCAGGCTGAAGAATTCTGTAAATGAGTGGGATGATTTCATTTTTCTTCAGGATATTTGTTTGGAACACAAAGCCACCCTTTGCTACAACTTAAAAAAATAAATCAACATGACCTTTACTAGCATTTTTTTCATCAACCTAAGTCAATGAGATATAAATCTATCTCATGATTTATTTAGTTTAGTTTGCTACAAAAATTAACTATAACAGTGTCCTCAACACTGATGACTCTCTTTATTTCTCATGGAGTACAAAAAAGTATTTTTGCTGAGATATTGTATTAAGTTCTGAATATTTAGAATAGACTTGGGTAGCACAGAAATACAAGATATCTGGAAGCAAAAGTTGAACTGACAGTAGCCCACTTTTCTCATTTCCAGTTCTCAGATAGGAGAATAATTTTCCATTCTTGGTCAGCTGCCTAAAATTGGAACTGTCTCCTGAGAACACTATAGTCACCCATGGCCGTTATATAAACATGTATGCTTTTCTCTTAAACAAAAGTTTGGGGTTAACTATGTTAAGAATAGACCTTGGGTTGGTAGGCTGATGACCTAAGACTAGTTGCACAGTACTTAATACAGCTGCTTCTATTAGTGAAATTCAACACTCATGTTGAATCGAGTATTTCAATACACATGTAAGAAGGTCCATGCAATATCCTGCTTCATTTTTAATGTTTTGGTGTATATCTTTAAAAAAAAGATAAACTACAAATTAATTATGAGGAAAATAATAAGTTTATAAGATTTTTATTGAGACATGTCTTATGTACCCCTATATTGTTTGTACATAGAAATGAATGAAAGAAAAATTGATTTGCCCTTCCTGAAGTAGACACTAATATTTTCTTCAAATACACAATCAGAAACAAGGTTGTGAATCATAACATTCAAGTCAGTTAAAAATATATAGCTCTTTGGTTATTCCATTTTCTTGGTGTTCATCATCTTCCTTAGGTCTTCTAAAGAAAATTATTCCAAGTAGGAGGAACATTTTTCTTTCTTACTAGAACTCAGCCTTCTCTACCCAGATGTGAAGTTCATGTTCATGAGAATACATTGCCAAAAGAACTTCATAAACAGTTTCATAACAGGAGAATGTTTTTATTCATTTAAGAATGTGTGTTTACTCTTCATTTGGATTGTAATGTATGGTATATTTAGATGCTTGCTTTTACTGAGAAGTTTTTTGTTGTTCATTCCATGATTCAAACAGGAAATTTTTGTCTATATCTGACTATGACAAATTTGCTCTCATACCCTTCTCATAATTAAACATACTAGTCTAATTCATGGCAAAGAAATATGGAAGAATGGTGAAGATTTAGGCTGTAAAAATAAAAGCATTGTACAATTGTACATGGAATCACTATATCCAGGGAACATAAGAATGAATCAGGAGTAAACTTCTTGCTTCGGGTTTTTTTTTCTTGTACTTGTCATACCTTGAATAAAGAAAAAAAATCTCCTTGAAAATATACAGCTGTTTATGTTTTTATGAAGACAAACAAGTAAAGTAATAACTATTCTGAATTTTGATTTTAATAATTTTAAACAGTATTTTAAAAAATTGTATTGATTCTTTGTATATTTCACATCATGCATCCTAGTCCTATTCATCTCACCATCCCCACATATCTGATCTTCACCCTTGCAACCTCATAACACAAATAAAACATACACACATAAATGAACAACAGCAGCAAAACAAAGCATAGAAACCATCTCATTACAGAAGCGATAGGATGGCACAGTGTGGTCAACATATATCCATCTGTTTACACATCTTCACTTATGAATGTTCATTGCAATGAGTCTGGTTCGAGATCTAATGTCTGGTTCAGGAACTCATGTCTGGTTCAAGATCTCTGGATTCTGTGACACCATCAATATTGGATCATCACCAGGAATACTCTCAGTTTTCTTATTGTTGTCCTGTGACATAGAGATACTGCATATTTAGAACAACGGGATGACCTTTCACACATTCCAACCATTTGCAGGTGGTATGGATATTTGAGGTGGGCCAGTTCAGAGCCCTGGATCCTGGCAGAGCTGCTTTGCCTGCTGACTCTGATTTATGCTCAGCACCATTGGGGGGGGGGGGTCCAGAACTGCTCTGGCTAGGCCATGCAATGCTACCATCAGCAGGAAACAGGGCCATCTGCCCTGCTTTCATGCCCTCAGGTCAGCTCACCAGCACCATGCTTCCAGAGTCAGTATCACTGCGCTGCAGCCTGTGAGGGGCCCGGGCAGTTCTCTCACCACTCTCAAACTCTCAGTGCTCGCTTACCTGTGCCTTTGCCATCAGGGCCAGCTTAACTGTATTGCCTAGGCAAGGTGCAGGTCCTGCTCTCCTGACTGCTATAGCCAGTCAGTGGCCAGGGATGAGTCTCTTGCTCTCATAACCAAAGGGTCATCTCTCCCAGCTACTGCAGGTGGCATGGGGGAGGAGAGGAGGACATCATCCCCACACATATGCCACCTCATGTCTGACAAGTGGCAGGGCCAGCTCTCTCACACTCTCTCACCATGGGGGCAGCTCACCTTCAGCAGGGCCAGCTCTACTATCCTGCCCAGGTGAGGTGCAGGGCCCACTCTCCCATCTGCTACAGCTAGTGAGGGGCAGGGGACAGCTCTATTGCTCTCCTGACCCTGGGCTCAGCTCTCCTGACTACTGCAAGTGGTAAGGTGAAGGCATCAACCCTCACCCAAACCACATCATGGAGGCCAAGTGGTGGCCCAGCTGTCCCAATCTCTTGCCCTCTTGGACTGGCTGACCTGCTCTCCCTGCCACCAGGGACAGCTCTGCTGTGCTCTCCTGAGTGCTGCCACTGATGAGAAGTGTGTCCAGCTCTAAAGAGTACTGCATCCAATGAGGGGAGAGGTCATATTGGCATAGCCCCCGGACAACCTCATAGTCACTGTCGGTTGCTCTAACCAGGGACATCTCCATGTTTTTTAGTGGTAATATCAGCCACAGACAACAGGGCATCAACACCAGCCCCTGGTGATGTGTATCAGTGGACGGTGGACTCAGATATGGCCCACAGCGGCAGCTCAAGCTGAGACCTCACCATGGTCCCAGGTGGCGGGGCTTGCCATGTATCCTTCGCCACTTTCAAGTTTCCAGTTCCATCTCTCTTCATAAAGCTCAAGCTGCTTCATTTCTCTTTCTCTCCCATCTAGCATACTAGCACGTTGTGGCCGTTCCTGCTACAGGCTGGCCACGTGGCTGGCGAGCTGCTGGGCAACATCCTCCATCCATGCTGTGTGGCTTGGCAGCAAGCTGGTGTCTATGGCCTGCCTGTGCCACGTGCAGGAGGGCAGGTTTGTTGGTGGCATGGTTCTCCGCAGGTCTCAGTCTGTATTCCTTCATCTGCACTGACCGGCCTGGGTTTGATTTGATTTAATTGATTTGATTTGAATGTTATGATCCTAAACATAAGACAGTTTTGGCCACCAAACCGGGCATCAAGCTAGAATGAACAAACAGAACTACCATCTGCTCTGCCCCGGAATATATGAACACCACCACGAACAAGGTGATCATTTGCCCATTCCAGAAGGGTACAGAGTTTTAACAGTATAAAATAAAAAGAATTTTTAAACCATCCTGTGCGATGATTTTTGTGCATTTTGTTCAAGATATTTCTTTACAACTTCTATTTATTAGATGCAATCAAAGATGTAAACATGTAAAAGGTAGAGCCAATTCTTTTTTTTATCATTTATTTAAAATTTATTTATTTTTATCTCAATCACAGGTTAGGTACTTTGAATCCCAGGCGTAGCCCCCTCCCTCATTGCCTCCGACCGTCCCACTCCCTCCCTCATCTCCCTCCTCCCTGCCCCCTCCAAGTCCACCAACAGGGGAGGACCTCCTCCCCTTCCATCCAACCCCAGCTTATCCTGTCTCCTCAGGGCTGGCTGCAATGTCCTCCCCTGGGATCTAGCCAGTCTGTCACTCCTCGGCTTGTATGGGGGAGGGTCAAAGAATCAGCCATCAAGATCATGACTGAAACAGTCCCTGTTTCCCTCACTAGGGTCTTCAGTCCGACACTGAGCTACCATGGACCCCATCTGAGCGAGGATTCCAGGCCACATCCACACATGGTCCTTGATTGTAGAAACCATCTCATACAAGACCCCTGCGCCCTGCTCAGTTTGATCTTTGTGGAGCTCTTGTTCTCCCGAAGTCTCAACAAACTACTCCAGATCTATCATTACTTCTCGCCCTCTGTCAGAGGCTTCATCGCCAGTGGTATATCTGCTCTGATACATCTCTACATTGACCACCCCCCGCCCCCAGAGGTCCTCTTTGGCATACTCCTGTTCTGTTGCTTGTTTTCTCCTCCACTTAAAGTCCATCTCATTTGTTCATTCAAACAAGCATTGATCATACCAACCTGGGTCCTCCTTCTTGTATATCCTCTCTAGGTGTGTAGATTTCAGCTTGAACTTTCTATCCTATAGGTTTATATAAGTGAGTATATACCATATGTTTCTTTCTACTTTTGGGATACCTCACTGAGGATGATCGTTTCCAGCTCCCACCATTTGCCTGCGAATTTTATGATTTCCTCCTTTTTAATTGCTGAGTAGTATTCCATTGTGTAAAAGTACCACAATTTCTGTATCCATTCCTCAACTGAGGGACATCTGGGTTGTTTCCAGGTTCTGGCTATTACAAATAAAGCAGCCACAAACATGGTTGAGC
>CM053764.1:77724247-77761349 GCA_028658305.1 Pachyuromys duprasi
AGTCCAGATCAGAGCTGTGTGCCACTGGTCACCGGGAAATTTCTCCAGGTAATAACTGGGTGTCCCTAGGGTTTTCCCACTTGATTTTCTCACCGTAGGAGTTCTGCTCACCTGGCACTCACAATGCTGGCGTTTTAGGTCCCGGAGTTCAGTCTCCTGGTCGCTGTGTTGTTTCTGCTCTCCTACTCCTCAGACACAGTGTTCTCTCCTGGCAGCCATCTTGGCTGTGTCAACTCTTTATTTTCTTAGTCAAATAAAAAAAGTGTTCTACTGAGTTTGCATTGATTGATGCAGAGAAACAAATCCATTAAGGCCGTCAACCTTGTGCTATGGAACTCTTTTTATTTGCTCCTCTCATTTTCCCTGTGGGGAGACTATGGCAAAAGTTCACTTCAGAGCCGAAATGCTGTTGATATCCTCCCAGAGCGAGCCAATTCTTTTTTTGTTTAATTATTTTATTTTGAGGTTATAACAATCATATTGTTTCCTTTTTCCTCCCTCCAAACTTTTGAATATTTACTTCTTGCTTTCATTCAAACTTATGGCCTCTTTTTTCAGTAACTGTTGTTGCATGCATACATGTATATACATATCAATGTACATAGGTATGTATATTCCTAAACATAACTTGCTCTGTCTATATAATGTTACTTGTATGTATGTTTTTAGGTCTGGCTATTTGGTATTGGGTACTTGATGTGTTCTTCCATGGATAAGAGTACTTATCTAGCACTAAGCTTTCTTCAAGTATATGGATTTCTTTGTGCAGGGTAAGACTCTTGGATTTTCTCCCATCCACTTCGGCATATGTATTGTGGTACTTGTTCAACTCATGTCAGGCAGTCACATTGCTGATACTTTATGATTTTAACCACTGGCAATCTTAAGTGACACAATCTCACAGCAAATTCCCTGACTTTCTGGATCTTACACTCTTTCTGTCCCCTCTTCCACAATGCTCCCTGAGAATTAGGTGAAGAAGTCTTTTTGTAGAAGTATCCACTGGGAATAGGCTCCACAACTCTGTATTTTGATTGACTTTGATTTTCTGTAATGGTTTCCATCTGTTTCAAAGAGAAGTTTCCTTGAAAAAAAAAACCCTTTATTCTTGTATAGTTGAACACATTTCTATTAATTATGTAATGTGAGTTTCTAAGTAAGGTACAATGTTTCTGTACTTTTTATTTGCCTTATAAAAGGAAACATTGAACTATTATTTTTACATATAGATGGATAGGGTATTTAGAAAGATATTGGAATGTAAGTAAATCTTGGAATGATATCCACAACATAGCATAAAAAACTCGTATATACTCGATGGCTGGCTCTTTGACTCTCCCCCATACATGCCAGGGAGTAACAGCCTGGCTAGACCCCAGGGGAGGACATGGTAGCCAGCCCTGAGGAGACAAGATGAACTGGGGTCAGATGGAAGGGGAGGAGGTCCTCCCCTGTTGGTGGACTTGGAGTGGGCAGGGAGGAGATGAGGGAGGGATGGGAGAGTGGGAGGGGAAGAAGAAGGGGGCTACGCCTGGGATGCAAAGTACCTAACCTCTGATTGATATAAAAATAAAAATAAAAAACTGCATGATATTGGCATGAAAATAGACACATTAATCAATGGAATTGAAATAAAGATCCACACATAAATAAAAAAACTCATATATACAGTTTTGAACTTATAAGATTTCCAATATAAAGCTCTATTTTTTAACTCTTGGTTTTCAAAATAGTATTGTCTTAGTTAATTTTATTCTCATAGTGAGAAAATTTATGACAAAACCAACTTAAAGGATAAAGGGTTCTATTTGGCTCATAATCTAAGAAGGGATAACTGTGAACCCTGTGAACTAAAAAAACCAATGTTATGGTAAAATATGTCATGGGTTTGGCAATGGCACAAATGTTCTGTGGTAACCAACTGCTTTCTAATTGGCTTTAATGATGGTGGAGAAAATATTTGCCTGGGACTTTAAGTATAGATAAGAACTTATGATTAGGAATTTTTTAAGCCCATGGGTAAACTATTAACTTGCTAAATGTATTTAATATCAAATGACATCTAAATTCATATATCCATTACTATAAAATAGTGCACCTCTCACTTTTATCAGAGAAGCTTATTTGTGCAGTGGACAGTACTTATTGCAGAACACACAACAGGTCAGAGTGCAAAGAATGATGTCAAGTTGAGCACTGGCCAGCTCAACTTTGCCCTGGATAGGTGGCCTAACTAGGCCACAAAGTAAGAGGATCCAGATAGTCCTGAAGAGACCTGATAGGCTATGGTCAGATAGTAGGGAGGTGGATCTCTGCTATCAGTGGACTATGAGAGGGACTTGGGGGCGGGGAGAAGAAGGGAGCAGAAGAAGACAAGAGAGGGGGATACAGCCAGGATAAAAATGAATAAATTGTAATAAATCATCATAATAAATACATATAAAAAAGAAGGACGTCTATACATTGCTCTGCCACAAATGATACAACCACACACACACACAGACAAACACACACAGCTTAGGGATCATAGAAGAATAAAGATTGTAAGAGCTGGGAAGGACAAGAGCAAATTATTTTCTAGACATGATAGGACCTTTGTACTCATGAATTCTTAGTAGCTGTTTGCTCGCATAAAAAACACACAAAATCAAACCAGTCTATACTCTGGTTTGGAGTGAGGAAAAACTTAGGTATGCACACACCTAGCTGAAGTGCTATCGTCAGTTAATAGATTTTGGTAGATAGGATTCAGTTTTATTTAAGAGTGTTTGCCTATAGTAGATCAATCATAGTCAAGGAGAATGAGCCCATCATCAGTATAGTAGCACAAATTAGATACAATAAGTTACAAAAACACAAGTGAGAACACGGAATTGGTAGAGGATAAAAATGTGTTAAGAGATAGAGAGAAGAGTTGTGAGTGGATATTATGAAAAATACTTTGAACACATATGTGAAACTCTCAAATAATTAATAAAATTATTATGTAAAAAGAGAATAGGTACATCTATTATGTCAGTGAAGTTGTGGTGGCAAAAGTGTGAGGAAGTTTGTCAAATAGTTTCCAAAATCAGGAAGCAAAAATAGTTGAGTGATGGTCCTCAGTTCACTTTTTTCTTTTTATCAAGCATCCACTCTCCCCTATTTCTAAGAATAAGGGATCCCCCCTACCCAGACACCCCAGCTCATCTATTCACATGAAGATTGAGCTCATCTTCTTTCTCTGTGGCCTTATATGGAAGTCCCATCATGGGGAAGTGATCAGAAAGCAGGCAACATTGTCTTTGTCAGAGATATCCCCTACTCCCCTAACTAGTGGTCTTATATGAAGCCTAAAATACCCATTGGACTTATCTTCTTGGGGGCTGTATACTGTAGTATGTCTATCCCATACTAAATAACTAAAATCTGCTTATATGTGAGTATATACCACATGTGTATTTCTGGTCATTTTTAAAGTTGTTACTTCTAATTGGCAATACTGGGCCTCTCATAAATGAATTGGTGACATTGAGGGAGAGAGAGTCACATAATTTAATCTACTCCAGAACATATCTTAAGTGAAGAAAGATTTTATAAAGCATTTCAATGCCTTTCCTGTTTACTCCATCTTGGTGAACTACCAACAAATGTGTTAATAATTAGATTACATTGCATGTCACTGGGTATTCCTTGCTTACTGACTTCCTGTGAAAGCTTCTTTATTCCTGTCCCTTATTTGTTCTTTTGGTTACAGCTATAATAATCAACTTAATATATTTAGAGAAGGGAAGTAATGCATATGTATGTGTATAAATGTATGTATATTATGTATGTATATTTAAATAATTATATTATCTAAAAATGAAAACCAAACCACTATTCTACATTCTAGTCAACTTTTCAATTTATCCACTAAAAGAAATAATTTGTTTAGGGTTTCTATTGCTGTAATGAAACTCTGGCCAAAAAGCAAGTTGAGAAGAAAAGGGTTGATTTGTCTTACACTTCCTTACCAGTGGTCATCATCAAGGGAAATGAGGACAGGAACTCAAACAAAGAAGGAACCTAGAGGTGAGAGCTGATGCAGAGGTCATGGAGGTGTGCTGCTTATAGAGTTGTTCTTCATGGCTTGCTCAGCCTGATTTTTAACTTCTTTCTTTCTCTCTCTCTCTCTCTCTCTCTCTCTCTCTCTCTCTCTCTCTCTCTCTCTCTCTCTCTCTCTCTTTCTTCTCTGCCTCCTTCCATTCATCCTTCCTTCCTTCTTTCCTTTCTCTTATTTTTGTTTGTTTTCAAATTTTTAATTTTGATTTTTATTTATTTTACACCCGAAACACAGTTTTCCCTCCCTCCTCTACTTGTAGTCCCCACCACCCTCTACACTCCTTTTCTCTTCAGAAAAAGGTAGGCCTCACATGTACATCAACCATGCTTGGTATATCAAGCTGTAGCAGGACTAGGCAACTCCTCTTCTATTAAGGCTAGACAAGACAACGCAGTAGAGGAAAAAGGTCTTAAGTGCAGGCAACAGAGGCAGAGAGAGCCACTTCTTCTACTTGTAGGTGTCACACAAAAAGAACATGCTACACAACTATAACCTATGTGTGGAGGACCTAGGTCAGACTCATGCAGGCTCTGTGAGTACCTATGGACGTAGATTGGTTGATTTTGTGGGTTTTCTTGTAGTGTCCTTGACCTCTCTGAGTGCTACACTCTTTCCTCCTTCTCTTCCACAAGATTCCTTAAGCAGCATGCTTTCTTATAGAGCCCAGAACCACCAGCCCTGGTATGGAACCTCTCAAAATGGGCTAGGCTCTCCCCATCAAACGATAATTAAGAAAATGCCCTACGACTAGATCTGATGAAAGCATTTTCTCAATTAAAGTTGCCTCCTCTCAGATTACTATAGATCGTGTCAATCTGATATAAAACTAGGCAGCACAAGGATAATGTAATTTAAAACACAGTTTTGTTTACTAGTGTTACATTATTTTTAATTATTATACGAAGGCCCAATTTCTTAAATTTTATTTAGTATCTTAAGAATGTAAAATTATTATAACAAGTGTAAAGATTGAAGACTTAAAAACTTCTTGTGATTATGATTTTTCTAATTTTGTGAATTAATTAGAAAATGTTGATTACTTTCGACCTCTTTGATATTAATATTAATTATTATCTTTACTGAGAAAGAGAAAAAGATGTTACCTATATAAGCTAATGATAACTAGAAAGGTCTATATAATCAATCTTTTAAAGGTCAAAATAGATGAAGTATAAACAATAACACCTGGTCTGTCTGGATAGGGTGCTCATACAGCAACAGTTATAGATGGTGTGAAGTTTCCATTATAAAACTAGGATCCTAAGCACCCTTACAGTGAAGAAATAGTCCACAGGTTGTTTACAGATGATATGGTAACAATCAGTAGAGTATCCTTCATAATAATTGAGAATGCCTAAACAAAATATGATTTGTGATCATAAATAGAATCCTGAAAAATAACCAAATGTCACTGGTATGAAATTGTAGTTCATAAATGCTGTGCAATTACTTTCTAAAAATTGAAATCTTCATTTTAAAAAAGTACAAGAAGCAGGCAAAATTTACAAGACTCAGAGGTTGAAAAGTGACAAGATGAACAAGATCCTTCCCATGGTTACAAAAGTAGTAAACAATTTCTGGGAAGAGGATAGTGACCAGCTGGTGCAAATGCAAGTTGTTAAGAGAGCTTCACGGATGTATTTGAAGGTGAGCATTTGGGGGAGAAAGCTGCTTTTGAATCAATCATACTCCTCTGAGAAACTCTCTACCTATGATTCTAACAATAACCTCAAGAAACTCATTGGATTACCAAGCTAGAAATGGGAACAATTCTTTGGTTTGTCACTGCTTTTCTATCTGGGCTAAATGGATGTCTTATGTTTCCTCAGGATAGGTCATCGGATAGCTAGTAAGAGAATACGTAAAGACATGAAACATACAATAAAGGATAAGCAGTTAGAACACTACCTATTACATTCATGCTGGAAATACTTATTCATATACTTTTCAAACGTAATTTTGGAGAGCTCACACTGAGACTTTGTTTAATTTTTGGTTTTCTTTAACTCTTCCTACTAGGATATCATAAGTGTGTTTCTATTGCCACCACATTTACTAAAAATATTGCTTTCATTGATAACATTTTGAGTAATGATGGTATACAACAGTGCCTCCTGAAACGCCCAGTCATTTGAAGTCATTGATAAATAAACCAACTCACATGAACACAGCTAATCTGAAACACTTGAAAATGAGAGGACTTTGTCAATAGCAAAGGAACATGGTAAAGAGGTAAATTAATTTTATTTTCAAGCTTCTGTGATGAATTGACTCACCTGTTTAATGTCACATAATGATCTTCTCTGCATCTCATGACAGATTTTCATTTAGCTTCCATATTACCTGAGGAAAGATAGTTCATTTGGCTATCTTTTGTTTTCTATTTGTGTGGCATTTCTTTTCTCATGCTTTCAGCTTTAGTTATGGATGTCCTGAAAGATGAACTGAGTTTCCTAGAGGCAACACAATTGCACTTTTAACAGTTTACTTTGTATCTTTGGGTTTATTTTTATCTATTTATACTTAATGTAATTATCAATAATACTGGTAAAGTAGGACTTATATGTTTTATTGTTGTTCATTGATTTTTTAGGTATTTTGTAACTCCTTTTGTTCTTTTTTAATATTCTTTTTGTTTAACAATCTTCTTTGTGATTTTCATTCCTTTCTCATCACGTTTTATGAATCTGCTACAGAGTTTGGCTCAAACAGCATGCTTAATCAAAATATAACTGTTTATTTTATAATAGTAACACTTAAGGCATGGAGACAATTGCATGCAAAGACTACACTTTTACTCTACACATTGAATGAATGAATAAAAACTAATTGAAATAATATGTTGATTATGTGACTCAGGCCTGCAATTCTGGCAGCTAAAGAAGGTGATGCTTTCATTTTGGCAAACCAAGAAACAGGGAAACAAGGCAGGAACCAGAAATACATATGACCTTTAAGCCAATCCCTAATGGCCCACTTGTGCTGGCCAGTCCTAATCACAAAATCCCTTAGCCTCCCAAGACAGTACCATCAACAGAACAACATTGTTCAATATTTCCTATTCAAACCACATCATTTAGATATAGCATCATCAAATAGTAGAATTCGACCAAAGAAAATCATGAAAACCTGGACAGAGCCACTCACATACAACCTCAAGATGTTTAAGACTATTAAAAACAACATCAAGAGCAGGCAACTGACCTATAAATTCCAAAGAAAACTGAATTTAGTCAAGCATCCTATACCCTAATGAAGATAAGGACATATCCCAAAGCATGAAAGTCAAAATGTAACTGCTATATATCTTAGCATAATTTAGAAGAAACAAAGATGAAAAAGCTATAGTATCAAACAAGGAAGGACACAGTGATGGAATGTTCCACTGTAGAAGACATATATTATAAGGGCAGAACCCCATTTTTTCAGTTTTGGAATAGGAGTATTAAGTAGGAAAAAGAAATGACAGAGTTGGCCAAAGAAACTAAAAAGATTGCATATTCTATATCAAGAGAGAGCATAACTATAAAAATGAGAAAGTCGCAATTTGCAGCTATAGGAAACATAAAAAAGGAACATAGAAAAGTTCATGCTTCAAAAATAAATCTATTTAACATGTAATTTTCGGAAAGGCCATTTAAATGTGTTTCAGAAGAGGGATTATTTTGAATACATTTGGGTAACCCAACTGGTGAGCATGAGTCTTAATATTGGTACACTGTGTTGCTCTGAAAAAAACAACATTTATATAGCCACAATCACTAAGATGGTATTTTGTTGGGTTTCCACTTTAAAATAAATAACTATACAAAGCATGGAGACAGTGTAACTATGACTGTAACACGGACATTAACAACTGTGTAATTTGAAGATTCAGAAATTCAGGAGAAATTTTTGAGAGAAGAAAAGAAAAAAAGGGTACAACTAGAAAAAAAAAAGGTCAACTAAATCAACTGAAATGAAATGGAGGCTCAAATATATGGCATATTCTCACTCATAAGTGGATATTAGATATATAATTGACGATAAATAATAAAATCTATACACCTAAGGAAACTAAACTAGAAGGAGGACCCTGGCTAAGGTGCTTAATTCCCATTTAGAAAGGCAAAGAGGATGGTCATCGGAGAAGGGAAAAAACAGGGAACAGGAGAGAAGCCTACTACAGAGGGCCTATGAAAGACTCTACCTTGCACAGTATCCAGGCAGATGCTGAAACTCATATAGCCAAACTTTGGGCAGAGTGCAGGGAAAGAACGAAAGAGATAGTAAGACCTGGAGAGGACAGGAGCTCCACAAGGACAACAACAGATCCAAAAAGTCTGGGCACAGGGGTCTTTTCTGAAACTGATACTCCTACTGAGGACCACTCATGGAGATGGCCTGGAACCCTGCACAGATGTAGCCCATGGCGGTTCAGTGTCCAAATGGGTTCCATAGTAATGGGGACAGGAACTGTCTCTGACATGAACTGATGGGCTTGCCCTTCGATCACCTCCCCCTGAGGAGAAAGCAGCCTTACCTGGCCACAGAGGAAGACAGACCTCTGATAGACTAGTATCAGAGGCAGGGGGATGAGGACCTCCCTTATCATTGGACTAGGGAAGGGGCACAGGTGGTGAAGGGAAAGGAAGGTGGGATTGGGAGGGGAGGAGGGAGGGAGCTACAGGGGGGGATACAAAGTAAACTTTAATTAATAAAAATAAATTAAATATATTTATATAATAGCATTTTCAGAGAGGATGGAAAACTACAGTGGTATGAGTCAAGATTCTTCTTTTCTGTTCCAAGAAACCAGGCATTTTCAAAAGCCCATAAGCATGAAATAACCATAAAACTCATTACCAAGATTCATTAATAATTGTAAAAAATTCTTCAAATGACTTCTAACTGCTTTTGTTTGCAATGCTTTAATAGCAGTAACAATTTTGAACAAACATTCTGAGTAAAGACAATTAATCATACTTCAAGTACCAGACTGAGACAAGGAGTTAAAAGAAGTTAAAAGAAAGAATACTTATTTTGAAGCTCTGTCAGTAGCTCATGTTTCACATTGATAAAATGTGTATTATGTCTATTATGTTCAATGTCGGTGGTAGCCAAGGGATTGTAGTGACTAGTTAAAGGACTTATGTGTTTGTATGCTTCATACTGAGCCTAAAATCCACTCAAAGTGGAATTAATGGTGCAGTAAAAAGAACTTAATGTGGTTATGCCGTCTGGGGCCATGGTTGAGGATTACATGTTTTGTTTTTCTTTGTTTTCTTTTGGAAAACAGGGTTTTAAAAATGTATTTTATATCCTTATTGCAGTTTCCCATCTCTCTACTCCTTCCAGTTCTTCACCACCTCCTTTCTCATCGGAATCCACTCTTTTTCTGCCTCTCATTAGAAAACAAAGAACTTTCCAATTGATAATAATAAAATATAGTAAGATAAAAAATCAATAAGTACATCAAAATTGGGCAAAATAAACAGAAGGAAAAGACACCTAGAGGAAGCACCGGAATCAAAGATACATTTGTTTGTGTACTCAGGAATCCTATAAAAAAACACTAAACTAGAAGTGGGATGCAAAGGCCCTGTCCAGGCTATCTTAGCCTCTGTGAATTCATATGAGCATTGATCATGTTGATTTAGAAGGCCTTGTTTTCTTGGTGTCCTCCATCTCCTCGGATTCTTATATTCCTTTTTGCCTCCTTTTCTGTAAGGTTCCCTGTGACCCAAAAAGAGAGATTTGAGGAAGATATCAAATATGAGGCTGAGTGTTCCAAGGTCTTTCATTCTCTGCATAAGGTCTGGGGGTAGGTCTTTGTTTGTTCCCATAGTCTGCAGGAAGACACTTTTCTGATTATGACTGAGCAAGGCACTGATCTATGAGTATAGCAGAATATCATTAGGAGTCATTTTATTACTATTTTTTAGACCAATTGTATTTGGTTTTATTCTAAGTTCTTGGGCTACCTAGTCTCAGGTTCTTGATTATGCAGGCATTGTGGGTATGGGTTCTACCTCGTAAAGTAGACCTTAAGTCAAATCAGGTATAAATTGGTTACTCACAAGCTTTGTGCCACCATTGCCTCTAGCAATTCTTATAGGTCAAAGGGTTTATGGTTATGTTGGTGTTAACAATTCTTTTTCAGTAGCCTGAAGAGTACCTTCATGCACCAAATATATTAGAATTAAGGCTCTATGAAGACAGCAGACTTCATAGAGCAGCAGAATGACTTCTTCATGTTCAATGAGTTGAGTAGGTATTGCTTTCAGCAATTGAGCCTTGCCTTCAGTTTGCCTATAGTCTTGGCAACAGCCTGGATTGTTTGCAGATTTCTAGGTGACCCTTTGACCAACAATTTGATTATATGTAAAAAAAATAATAATAAGCAAAAGACCAATAAGCTAAAAATGCTGAAATGAAACAAAAAGCCTCCCCTCCTCCCACTTCACATATAAATGGAGTTTACTTTGTGTGGGCCAGTTGCTCCTGGACATGGGGGCTACCCTGGAGTGATTTACTACACTTCTGAAAATCCCCTTAGGGAGGACTCTAGACCATGACAAGGAACTTCTGTGTTCAGTAAATTCTGACAGTCCAGTGCTTGGTAGGGGCCCTTGGAACAACAATGACTGCAGTACAGATCAGAGCAATACAACACTGAGACTCTCTTCATTCATCACTCCCTGCTATTCTAAAGCAAACATTAGCTTTTTAGTCTCACTCTCCATGTCAACTGATGATCCATAAAAGTACTCTCTAATTGGCTGTTTTCCAAGTCACCATCATAGTCCATGAGACATATGTGACAAGAATTATATCTCCTTTCACCCAGGCTCACTAATAACCATCTTTAAGTAGATTTCTGGGTAAAAACTTATTATCAGACATAATTTATCTAATTCAAGTGGGAAAAATATGTACTACAGGAAAAGAATTCACTATGATTATCTTCTTTGTGGTATTTAGAAATATACATTCTACAGTTAATTTTATGGCTATTTGGTTCAAGATGTTTTAAAATAGTTAGAAACCTGGGTATATAATGTTACCTTTATTTACAATAACAGACTATCTACCAATATATGATCTTAAGATACAAGGCTATGGTAAACTCAAATTTATTTTCCAATCAAAATTGACATCAAGATAGTTCATACTGAATTGTATTCATGCAAAATGTTCACAATTCAAAGCAACCTTTCCAGTTGTCTTGACCCAAATACAAGGCACCAAAACATTGATGAGTTAATATTCTTGTCTCTCCTGATTTTAGAATTTAAGTATAGTCCCTGGGACTGAAAAACTATTTGAGAGTATTTACCAAATATTTCAAATATTACTCACTTATAAGTGGATATTAGACATATAATACAGGATAATCATACTAAAATCTATATACTTAAAGAAACTAATCAAGAAGGAGGACCCTGGGTAAGATGCTCAGTCTTTATTCAGAAAGGCAAACAGGATGGACATCAGAAGAGGGAGAAAACAGGGAAGAGGACAGGAGCCTACCACAGAGGGCCTCTGAAAGACTTTACCTTAAAAGGTATCAAAGCAGATGTTTAGACTCATAGCCAAACTTTGGGCAGAGTGATAGGAATCTTATGAAAAGAGGAGATAGAAAGACCTGGAGAGGACAGGAGCTCCACAAGGAGAGCAACAGAACAAATCTGGGCACAGGGGTCTTGTCTGAGGCTGATACTCCAAACAAGGACCATGCATGGAGATAACCTAGAACCCCTGCACAGATGTAGCCAATGGCAGCTCAGTGTCCAAGAGGATTCCCTAGTAATGGGAATAGGGACTGTCTCTGACGTGAACTCAGTGGCTGGTTCTTTGATCACCTCCCCCTAAGGGGGGAGGAGCCTTACCAGGCCACAGAAGACAATGCAGCCAGTCCTGATGAGACCTGATAGACTAGGGTCAGATGGAAGGTGAGGAGGACCTCTCTATTAGTGGGCTGGGGAGAGGCATAGGAGAAGAAGGAGGGAGGATGGGATTGGGAGAGGACCAGGGAGGGGGCTACAGCTGGGATACAAAGTAAATACACTGTAATTAATAAAAAATAAATAAATAAATTTTAAAAAGGAAAAGAAAAATATGGGTTTAAGTTGTTTCAAACAGCTTTAGTTCTTTCACTCTGTTTCAAACTCTTTCTCCAAAATCTTATATGATTTCCCACATAATCTGATTCTACATAATATACCCATAGTTTACAGGTAGTTAAACTCAATTAAAAAGTAAGGAGCATTTCAATTACTTCTAATGAATGATCTAGCCAACTTTATTTATGGGATACAAATAAGCAAATTTTTTCTTTCTTAAACCAGGCTGAAAATAATTGTTTTCTTTTTAAGCTTTCTTAGTGTATCATCAAGACTACCAATCATCCCATGAATGGTATTATTATGGGGAAAATTCAACTTAAATAGAACAGAATAATCTTCAAATTCATGTCCAACCTTTGGAGCATTTGAGACTTGGTAGCATTCTGTTCATGGAATCTTCTGGAAAGTTCTCTGCACTAGTTGTTTCTACAGACTGTGTGTTCATGCAAAAACAAGTTTTAACTCCTGTCTCTGGGCAACCAAGAAACTGACCATCTGGACACATGGTTGATAAAGACTTTCGGAAAGCCAGAAATTCCTGGCAAACAGAGCTCAAAAAGATTCTCAAGGCATGTTGCATTCAAACATGGTCTTATAAACAACTTAGGCTTTACACACACACACAAAACACTTAACATTCCAATTTTCTGCTTCATAGTCAGCATTCAAGGGTGATGATTATGGTTAGTAATTTATTGGCTTATTCTGGATGTTTCTAAGTGTGAAGTGAAAGCCTATTAATTATTACACTGAGAGCGCCTTTAACTAGGAGAGGCTCTGACAGTCAGATGTTACAGTCCCCTTAATGATATGGAAAGAGGAATTAAGAAAATTCTCCTTAGCCAAATAAATTGATGAAAAAGATCACAATTGTAGCCAAAATATAATTCAATCATAGCTGCCATTTTGTGATGTTATCTCTAAAAATAGCACATTCCAACAATCATACTGGCTATGAGCAAATAAGTTCATCTATCATAAAATTTGGGCAGTTGTACAGTGTTGAAAACGGCCTCAAGAGAAAACCACTTACAAATAGATTATGTGGACAGTTCCTTGTGTGGCATGGGAAAATTCTTGACAGATGAATAATCACAAATATAAGTCCTCTAGCATGGACTCTGGAAATTTAGAAAGGAATTACAACACAATTAAAAGTTATTAAAATGCAACATTCCAAGGGAATAATTTTTCATATTAATCTTTCAAACAATATTGAATTATTTGTTTGGAGTCACTATTACATAAGACTTGGATGAATGCAAGAGTGATTTTCCAATCTGTCACCAAAAAGAATCTACACAGGAAGAAGCTCAAGTTGTTCGGGAAGAGAATGGAATGAGATATGTTCTTTCTACTAGAAGCAGCCTGACCCACAAAGGAGGTGAATGCTTAGAGATTGGAAGAGAGGAAGGATGACAGTACACAGGACCACTTGAACTCAGTTGCCCTCTGAGAGCTTATAATTCTAACATGACAACTGCATGGTTAGAAAGGCAATAATATGCACTGAGATTCAAGGAAAGCTTTCCAAAGTACAACCTGCCTCCTGGAGCCATAGCAAGGGATTCTGAATCTATGGATTAAAGTCATATGTAGTTAGGCCTACAGTGACTGCTTTCATTCTGAACACATAAACACTGTTTTTTTTTTGTCATTGTTCTACAAACTATAGGTTATAGCAATAATTTATGTACCGTTTGCTCTGCATTACATAGTATAGTGTAAATATGGCTTAAAATATTTGGGAAAATGACTGCAAGAAACATGCAAATACATCACTTTATATAAAAGCCCTACTTGTACGTTCTGTGATTTATTTGCAGTGGGAAAGGTGGTATTGAAAGAACTCTTAGACTTCTTGGATGGATTCCAAGGTAGCCAAGATAGCATCAGGAACTTGGAGAGTATAGCTTCTTCATGTGTATAAAAAGTCAAAACTGAAAATACACTGTGTTTAGCCAAGTATCTTCTATGTCGGTAATCCAATCATCACTGAAGCAAACAGTTTCTTACCCTTTACCAAAGTTACACACAGTGTCTCCTGCTGTCAGTCCTGAGCATGGAATGTCTCAGTATTCCTGCATGCATAAATCTGGAAGTACAAGACACATCACAATTCCCAGGGCAACACTTGACCAGTGGGAACCATAAGTTAATAACCAAACCATCATCTTTGAAGCTGCATTCTACAGTTCCATGTGAAGTTGAGACTAAACCTATCTCACTCACAAAAGTCACCTACTAGTTCATAGCCTGGAAGCAGCTCCCCTTCCTCCTCCAGTTCACTTTACCATATCTCTAGCATTTACTGTTTGAACTACTTTCATGTTGATGCTTCCTTAACCCCAAATATCCTATGTGCATGCAATTGAGGATAAAAGTAGAATGGTAGTGGATTCTCGTCAGAAACTGTGGAGGCCCTCTGGGAGGAACATCATATTTTCCAAATCCTGAAAGAATGTAAGAATTCTTAAGAATTATTTCAGAATTCTATTGTTTATTTTTTAAATGTTTAATATTTTAACAGAAATGGAATTATATCACTTTCTCCATTTTCTTCCCTCCAGCCCCTCCCAGCTATTCTCCTCTCAACACTACCAAGCCCCTCCTACTCTCAAGTTGATAGTCTCTTTTCTTTCATTTTACTACTTACCTATGCACATACACACACATACACACATCATTGTCTTTATTCTTTAATTTATTATGAGAATTTCAAACATGTAAATGAGAAAATATGATTATATATACTCCTATTTTCTACATCCAACTAAAATTTTCCTCAGAATAAAAAAAATCAAGACATTCTCATACAAAAAATCAGTGGTACATAATGCTATTAAAGAATGATGAGGTATTAGTTGAAACACAAAGTAAATGATGCAAAAATCTGGAACATCAGGAAAAAAGAGAAAGAACAGAAAAACATAGAATACCTTAAATACATAGCTTTTCCTCTTTAAATGTACATTTTAACTTTTATTAGCACTTGGCAATTATGCATATTTATGAGAGAACAAACAATGCTCTATTTAATTCACATGTTAATTAAATTTACATATAAAAATAATGACTAGATTGGGGTAGTTGGAACATATATGCCAAAAAATTTCTTTGTGTTTAAAATATTTAAAATCCTCTCTAACAGTTACATTTCTATTTAGTCTTTGGTAATTTCACACATAAAGACTATTTGTTTAGATTATATCCACTTGCTGCTTCCCTCCTCTGACTCTTGCTGGAGGCCTCTTCCCTTGTGTTCTTTTTCTTTCTGTCTCTGTCTACCTCTATCTCAACTGCATCTCTTTATCTCTATCTCTCTATATGTCTATTTTATCTCTATTTTATGACTATTTCTTTATCTCTATTATGTATAAACTCCTGTCCATCTATCTATGATCGATCTATCTATCTATCTATCTATCTATCTATCTATCTATCTATCTATTTACTTAGCGGTCTGTCTATTATCAATCATCCATCTATCTATTATCTATCTCTATCTATCATTATGTCTTAATAACTCACCTAGTCCACATAGTGTGGCCTGAATACTCTTTCATATAGGGTCTATTGCCTACTTTGAAATATAAAGCTGACTGTTATCAACCATCATTACCCTAGTGGACTACAGAATATTAACATTTTTCTCGGTTCCAGATGCACATTGTACACATTGCATATCATCTCTTTATATGTCTTTCTCCAATACCTTCCCAGTATAGAATAAGCACAATATTACTATCTACCTTCTTCTTGAGCTTTTAACTTATAATTCAAGTTGAAATAAAAATAGATAGTATCACTGCCTAATTTAGGTACAATGATATACAGAAAATATTGAAGACATTTATTGTAAAGCTATGGGTAGGTTAAAAATGTAAAACTGAGTCTTCATTATGAGAAACGAGCAATTTTTCCTCTGGAGGGAAGGTGGGTAGGACATCTGGGAGAAGCTGGGGGATAAGAAACTATAATCAAAATATATTGTATGAAAAAAATCTTTCAATTAAAAAGAGTAAAAGAAAAATGAGCAGAAATGTTAAAAAATCTTATTTGTAGTATTTTAAAATATAGCCAGAAATATTTTACATTATGTAAGAAATTAATCACACTGCTATCATAAATAATAGAATATATTATGGAACTTTTTAAAAAGAAAAAATTATTTGTATGTGCAATGGGTTTGTTGGATTACAAAGGCATAATGCTTAGTGAAAAAACAGCTGATTTCAGTCACAAGTATGACAGAACTTAATATTCTCAGTGATAAAATTAAAGATACAAAGAACAATTAGTAGATGCCAAAAATTCATGGTGAAAAGAGGGAAGGGTATTATTACAAAGGGTTTTAGAAGAAATTTTCATGAAGAAATAGTTATGTGTTTTTATTCAACTGGTGAACATATAAGTTCACACATAAAATACTATGTGGATGTCCCATTAATCAGCACTTTTCTTGTTTGGAAGTCATCTTCACAGAGCATACCAGCATCCAAGACACAGACAAGTTCCTGTGAGAGGTTCAAAAACTTGGAGTTAATTCTTGGGACTGGGACAAAGTCACCAGATCATAGTCTTTTCAGAGCAGGGGTCCAGCAGCAGTCCCCCAACCAGATTAACCTCAGGGTGTGACTAGGGTCACATAGCCCCTAAGGAAGCCTATGGAATGTGTTAACTCCCCCTCTCCCTTGCTACAGCCTAACCTGCAGCCTAACAGAGCAGTACCTTACCCAGCAGTGGGGGAGGGTGGGTGGAGGGGGGGGGCTAGGTGTCCCCCAGGTAGCCAGATCTGATCATTTGCAGTTTTGGCACCTGAAAACAAACCAATCATTTTAAAGGTCAGCTCCCCTAGAGACCCTTTCACCCAATCCTGTACTGCCAAGACTTGCACTTCCCTGCTTTTGTTTTTGCCCTCTTAAAAACCCTGTTCCCCCAGAGTTGGGGTTCCCTTGCCTCTTTTTTCTTGCAAAGGGCAGCCACCCAGCTGCCAATGGCCTTTGTAATAAAGGCTCTTGTGTGTTTTGCATTGGACTCAGAGCCTATTTGTCATTTGGGGACTTGAGTTCTGGGTATTTCACCTGGTCTTCAGAAGAAGGAATTACTGTTGTTAGCTAACCTGCCAAACTTTTATTCTTAAGATGCAAATCATCTGTCAAGTGAAGAAAAGTAAAATTAAATGCAGGGGAACCTTTGTTCAGCATGTTTTAAGAGTAGCTCTTTGCAAAGACTGAGGGAATGGCAAACCAAAGATTGGTCCTACTTGAGACTCATCCCATGGAAGACAAGCAATCCCTGTCACTATTAATGTCACTCTGCTATGCTTGCAGATAGAAGCCTAACATAACCCTTCTGAGAGGCTTTACCCAGCAGCTGGTGAAATAAATGCAAAGGCTCACAGCCAAACATTAGAGAGAGCTAGGAGAGTCCTATGGAAGAGCTGGGGAAATAATTGAGGGAACCAGAGGCTTCAAGGACTCCACAAGATCTATAGAGTCAGAAAACTGGGCCCATGGGGGCTCACAGAGCCTAAACCACCAACCAAAGAGCATGCATGGGCTACTCCTAGGCTGTCTGCATACAAGTAGTGGTTGTGCAGCTTGGTCTTCATGTGGGTTCCCCAATACCCAGAGTGAGGGCCCTCTCTGACTCTAACGCTTTCTTTGGGTCTCATTTCCCTAACTAGCTGCCTTGAGAGAGAGTGTACTTCACCAGCAGCAACTCAGTGTGCCAGAGCATGTTGGCACCCATGGGGGAACTTTTAGGGGCTGCTGTTTTAGCAGCTGCTTTGATATTTAAATCTCAGTGGAAAGACTGGTTTTACCAGGCCTTCTCTGGAGTCAAGGAAGAATTTCCAAGTCCATCTCCTTTTAGTTTGTGACAGCAGGTGGGATAGCTTGTCAAAACCACACCTCTTGTTTCACCTCCTTGTGAATTTAATTCATTGTGCTGAGCTGTTTTTACTCTGGCTTACAAGGAGTCTGAATGGAGGTGCACAGTTCACTCTGGAAGTCAATCTGGCACTTTATCAGACAACTAGGAATAGCACTTCCTCATGATCCAACTATACCACTCCTAGGCATATATCCAAAAGAGGCTCAAGTACACAATGAGGACATTTGCTCAACCATGTTTGTAGCAGCTTTATTTGTATAGCCAGAACCTGGAAACAACCCAGATGCCCCTCAACTGAGGCACGGATACAGAAACTGTGGTGAATCTACACAATGGAATATTACTCAGCAATAAAAAACAAGGAAATCATGAAATTTACAGGTAAATGGTGGGAACTGGAAAGGATCATCCTGAGTGAGCTATCCCAGAAGTAGGAAGACACACACAGTATATACTCACTCATATAGACATATACTATAGGATAAACCTACTAAAATCTGTACACCTAGTGAAACTAATCAAGAGGGAGGACTCTGGCTAAAATGCTCAATCCCCAACCAGAAAGGCAATGCAGATGGACATCAGAAGAAGAAGAAAACAGGAAACAAGTTGGGAACCTGTCACAGAGGGCCTCTGAAAAGCTCTGCCCTGCAAAATATCAAAGCAGATGCTGAGACATATAGCCAACTGTTGGGCAGAGTGCATGAAATCTCACGAAAGGTGTGGGAAATAGTAAGATAGGCAGAGGACAGGAGCTTCACAAGGAGAGCAATAGAACCAAAAAATCTGAGTACAGGGGTCTTTCTTGAGACTGATACTCCAACCAAGTACCATGCATGGAGAATACCTATAACTCCTGCACAGATGTAGCCCATGGCAGTTCAGTGTTCAAGTGGGTTCCATAGTAATGGGAACAGAGACTGCCTCTGAGATGAACTGATTGGCCTGTTCTTTGATCACTTCACCTTGATGGGAGAGCAGCCTTACCAGGCCACAGAGGAAGACAATGCAGGCACTCCTGATAAAAGGTGATAAACTAGGATCAGAAAGAAGGAGAGGAAGACCTCCCCTATCTGTAGAATTGAGGAGGGGGATGCGTGGAGATGGGGGAGGGAAGGCAGGATTGGGAGGGGAGTAGCGAGGGGTTTATGGGGGGATACAAAGTGAATAAAGTGTAATCAATTAAAAAATCGGGGAAAAAAAGGAGTCTGAAATAAAGCCAGGCTGCTGGTCGAGTCTAGTTTCCACTAGAGCCTCTCAGAAAGGCCCCATGTGTTGTGTGTTAGTTTATTAATCTTAATCCTCACTGGGACTCAAGAACCGTTCTACTGCTGGTGGGCTCCGGCAGAGAACCTCCCCCTTCTCTGAGGAAAACAGGAGGGATAACTGTATGAGTGGGTTGGGTGGACTGGGAGGAAAGGAAGGGGGCTCTCAACTTAATTGGGTCTGGAATCAACTAAGACACATGACTTTAGGTAAGTCTGTAAAGGTCCTGGAAAGATTCTCCCCATAGAGAGGGAGACATGGTCTGATGTGAGGAGATTCCAAAAGAATGCTTTTGCTTTGTATTTTATTTCTGCTTATCTGTGCTTTTTGTGTACTACTAAGTCTACGCTGCTGCTACTGCTCCCCCAGCTATCATGTTTGGGAAACACAGGAACTTAGGTGGTTCAGACTTCTTGCATGCACTAATGACGAGTGGCTTTCTTGGAGCCTGTCAGACATCTGCTCTACATCGGGACTGTTGCGGCATCAAGCCTGTGAACTAAGCAGAAACTAGTTCTCCACCTCTGCAGTGTGATGAGCCATTGTTGGTCTGCCATGTCTCCTGTAAGAAAATGGAAGTCATTTTTAATACAAATTCCTCAGTCAGTTCTGTCCTACTAGAGAACACTAAATAACACACCCGAGAAATTTACAGTTACGACTGTGCATTGAGGTGTGAACCATCTTCTCAGCCTGATGACATATATTTTTTATTTAAATTATTATGTTTGAATATTGCGGTAGGAAATGTTACCTTAAGTAAAGTTAATGTTAATATAGGATCCTCATTCATCGCGGCTTCTCACTGCACTGAATGGGAAAAATTTCTTTCAAAAATTAAAATTTAACCAAATGTAGAAGTATGCATCATGAGATGGAAGTCTGGGATCATGTAAGATGTGAAAGCCATTTTCCTGGCAAAGCAAGATTACATATGGTGAGGGTGTCAGCTTTCTAATAGGTTTTCCCCATTTGTCCCTAGAACTCAGCTGACATTTCTGTGAAAGGAGAATGAACAGCTGGGGTGTTTTCAAATTTGCCTCAGAAGAGTTGAGACAAGGAGCTTGCTGGTGAGCGGTGACAGTCTTCATCTGTCAGAGCACTTTTGAAAGACTCTACACTTCTGGAGTCACGTTCTCGATTTAGCAATTATCTAAACATGACCCCTATCATTTCAGCTTCTAATCATGATATAAACCTATTATATAAAGACACCCTAAGCCTACAATGATATGTTTGCAGAGGACAGAGGACAACTTGCAGGACTAGGATCCATGTTTTTTTTTTAATTTTTATATTAATTACAGTTTATTCACTCTGTATCTCAGCTGTAGTCCCCTCCTTCCCCCCTCCCAATCACACTCTTCCTCCCTTATCGCCTCCTAAGCCCCTCTCCAATTCCATGGATAGGGGAGGTTCTCCTCCCCTTCCATCTGGCCCCAGCATGTTTTTAACTTAGAATTCCAGGCATTAGGTAGCACCGTGGCATTCTCAAGCAATATTAGGGTAGCTTCTCTTTGCCTGTCACACCATCCCCTACTACATGTGATGCCCTTTTCTAACCTCTCCCTACCATGTTTGTTTGTTTGTTTTTCCCTTTTCAAGCCTCCAGCATACTACGGCTTCCACCAGCCCTTCCTAATCACCATTTTTAAAATTATTTTTGTGGTCTCCTTTTTAGTTCTTTATACTATACCTACATTTATAGTCATTTACAAGAGCTTACAAAGGAATTAAACAAAGTGTCATTCAACAAATGGGCTAAAAAAATAAGTACAGATTGTCCTAATCAATCAAAAGCACTTATCTGAACAGTAATATTTGTTTAAAAATCATAATATTTCCTATTATGTAGGTAGCACCAATATCCAGTAAAATAAAATTAGTTGAAATATAGATCAGCTGGTTAAGTACATGTCTGGAATTCAAGACAACCTGGGATCAGTACTCAACAACATATGAGCTGTCACTGGTGAGTCATATATTTAATCTTAGCAGTCAAGAGGTAGAGGCAGAAGGATCATAAGTTCAAGATCATCCAAGGCTACAATAGCTTGGCATGTGTAAGATCCTATCTCAGGAAGAATTTTTTGAAAAGGAAAGAAAAGTTAAAGAAAAAAATATATATTTATAATAAACTTTAAATACTGCTTCATGTTAAAATTGAATTAAATTCTGTGAATTTTGCTGATAGCATGGCATAAATAGCGCTACATATTTTCATGCCTTGCAAAGGTCTCTACTAAGAGTTAAAACAATAGACAATACATTTTCTAAGGTCATTTTCATCAGGTTATTTACCAGTGACCCAAAACTATTATTTGTTATTATTCTTTAATGTTATTTAATTGAAAATATGTTTTGCTTACAGTTTACTCTCCTTCCACTCCTTCTATATCTTCCATACTTTCCCAGTCACCCAAATCCACACCCTTTCTTTCATTAGAAAACAAACAATAATATAAGAATAATAATAGTACGATAAAATAAAAACAGACAAACCAGAAAAGGTAAAACAAATGGAAAGAAAAAGAACCAAGAAAAGTACAAGAAACACATACAGACACTGAGACAAACTATTATTTGAAGACATATAATCATATGAAATTACAAACAATAAAGTTGCAATAAATTGTGTAAGTTTGACAGCAAAGCTGCATGTATATTTTCATTCCTAGTGAGTTAACTATGTTCAATACAACTTGAAAATAGCACTAACATGTCACAGATAGCAAAATTAATTTTTCCTTTCTTTAACTTCATTATGTGTAAAGTACATATAATACATTTACATTATATATACATATAAAGATGTATACTTTATAAATTGTTTTAATATAAAGAGTTGTTTATTGTAAACATATTTTTTTATGGACATAACCAATCCAGCCACGCCAGCCATGGTGGCCCAAAGAAAGACACTCAAGGGCCTATTGTAGGTGCCACTACTAAGGGAGAAAGTGTAATCAGAGAGATGGGAAAAAGGCAGACACAGATGAGAGATGAGAGAGAAAGCAGAACCGAAGGGTTCATATACTGCTGAGAGAGGTGGAACTGTAGACTCCCCAGCCAGGAGGAATAGCTGGATAGGAGGAGCCTGCACAACCGCCTAAGGCAGGAAGTATCTGGGACCAGTTAGGGAAAGGGAAACTGTGACCAGTATGTATTTTATGGAAATAGTTTTTCAGAAATATAAATAATCAATAAATTTTTATTTTTGAGTATGCATATGCCTGGTATACATGACACGTGTAAAAGTGTCCTTGTAGATAGAAATTGCATTGGATTCCTAGGAACTGAAGTTACAGACAGTTACAAGCTACCTACCATGAATTCTGGGAACCTGGGTCCCTTGAATACTTAAGAGTCATTTAATTTTTTTATTTTAATTTTTATTAATTACACTTTATTCACTTTGTATCCCCCCATAAACTCCTCCCTACTCCCCTCCCAACCCCACCTCCCCTTCCCCTTCTCCAGGCATGCTCCTCCCGAAGTCCACTGATAGGGGAGGTCTTCCTTTCCTTCCTTCTGATCCTAGTCTACCAGGTCTCATCAGGAGTGGTTGCATTGTCTTCCTCTGTGGCCTGGTAAGGCTGCTCCCCAATCACAGTGAGAAAGAGCAGGCCAATCAGTTCATGTCAGAGGCAGTCCCTGTTCCCATTACTATGGAACCCACTTGGACACTGAACTTCCATGGGCTACATCTGTGCAGGGGTTCTAGGTTTTCTCCATGCATGGTACTTGGTGGGAGTATCAGTCTCAGAAAAGACCCCTGTGCTCAGATTTTTTTGGTTCTATTGCTCTCCTTGTGAAGCTCCTGTCCTCTGCCTATCTTACTATTTCCCACACCTTTCGTGAGATTTCATGCACTCTGCCCAACAGTTGGCTATAAGTCTTAGCATCTGCTTTGATATCCTGCAGGGCAGTGCCTTTCAGAGGCCCTCTGTGACAGCTTCCTAACTTGTTGAAATTCTTTAATATTTTTCTCTCTTGGTCTGAGTGTAGGTATTATTTTTATTAGAAACTAAATGTGTATATTTGGGAAATAATATTATATTTCTGACCCTCAGAATTTTTATTTCTTCATAAAAATATAATACAATAAAATTTTACTTTCTCATAAATAATATATATAATTATAACATAAACAATATATAATATAGTATAAACAATATATAATTTTTATTTCCTCATAAATAACAACTAGAATGCAAAATGTATTTTCTCAATGGATAAAATTATTAATCATATCTCTACCACATATTCTCCATCTACATGATCTATATAATGCTTACCAGGATATAGGCTTCTACTATTTATATGTACTGTGAAATAGTGATATCCCAAGAGACAAACCTTCATAAAAAGTTTAGTAAATATTGGAGGACATCTGTTTATAAAACTGTAAGTGGTGTTGCGAAGTAATGAATACACAATGACTTTCTGGAGGTATTCTTTCTTACAGATGGAAATTTTTAGGAGTGAAAACACTAATAAGTAAATTAAATAGTATTTTTAAAGGCACACATTGACTTTCATAGCAGGAAGGAATTTTACTATCAGAGAACAAAGGAGAGAAAGAAGAAAAGCTAGGTGAAGCCATACTTTTAAAGAAAATGCTCAGGCCTGAAGAGATGGCTTAGCTGTTAAAGCCCTAAGTGCTTCTGCAGAGAACTCGGGTTTGATTCCCAGCACCCTTATGTAGCTAAAAAAAACTGTCTATAACCCCAGTTCTTCTGCCTCCAAAGGTGCTTGAAGAAAAGAAATGTGATGTACATGCATTCATGCAACAAAACACTTGTACACATAAAAAAAAAACAAAAATAAATAGATAGATCATTAAAGACAATGCAGGCCACCACAGGATCATGTGGCTAGTATGTGAAGACCAATATTTTAGTCATTTAAATTAAATATATATATATATATATATATATATATATATATATATATATATATATATGACAAAGTGAGTGTTGATTAACATCTGAAAATTATTAAATATGATAAATACATGCCTACAGATTTAAGAGGCTTATTAAAAGATAAGCACAGAGGAATTCATGCTTAGATGTGTTATAAACAAATAGCTAAAAAAAAACAGACTAGGGAGATCTCTTGACAGCACCCTTAAAAATGGCACATTATGTATAGCAGATCAAGAGTTCAGATGACTATGGATCCATCTTCAGAAATGTCTGGAGCAAGAAATCTCTGAGCCAGAATTACTAAAGGGCTGAGTGGAAACAACTGCTGACCCAGAGTAATATATCTAGTGGAAATATCTTTCAGGGAACCGTGAGAATTTGTTACCAGCAGATGGATTCCTTAAAAATAAACATGTCAATGCAAGTATGTCAGATAGCACAAAAATTGTATCAGAAACTTGGAAAAGAATTCAGACCAAGTGAAATGTCAAGATCTTTGTAGACATATAACATGATAAAAACATTGCATTTCAAAAAATAGTTATTATGTGTCAAAACAAAGATTTTATCATTTCTTCAGTGTATATGAAAGACACATGACAAGTATAATGTAAAAGAGGAAGATAAATAATTAAGTGTTAATATTTTTACATTTCACTGGACATATTGATATACATTTAGTACCATGAAAAACAGTGTAGAGTATATCCTTGTAGCAATCAGGATAAATCTATATCAGAAAATATACCCAAAATTCCAGTAGATAAAAATGAAAATTATAATTCTGTAAATACTGTAAAAGGATAAAAGGAAACTTAGCGACTTTAGATGAGACAGAGAACAAATAGTACAATTTGAGACATATAACATTGCATATAACTGATCAAAAATATTAAATACAAGAATTGTGACTGGAGTAAATTTAAAGACAAAATCATATGCTGTCTATAAGAAATCTCTCATGAACAGATTAAACTTTCAAGTACAGAAAACAAAATGCTGCATAAGTGTGTACCAAAAAATTTGGGAAACCAGCAGAGAAAATTACTTGGATTAAAAATCATAAAATTGCTAAATCATGAATGTGGAGCGTACATAATTCTAAATGTGCCTTCTCTAACAATGGAACACCAAAATACATGCGGTAAAACATGCTGAGACTAGAACATAAAAAGACACACCACAATCATAACAGGAGAACCTAGCCTTCTTAGCTTTGACACAAGAGATAGGCAAAAAACCACAAGAATACAGGATATGTTTTTAAGAAGGACTTTTACAACATAGAAAGATTTGTTCTGCAAAAAAGAAATTGTTAATCTAGAACATAAGACAAGGTTCTATCTGTAAAAGGTCACTTCCCTTGTCTAAAATTGAAATAGAAAATGTGTAAATAACCTACAGATCTCGGCAATAGGAAAAGCAAACAGAAGTAGTCTAGGGTCCACAGAAGAAAACATTTCTTGACTGGCTGGAAAAGGATAATATTATTTGGTTCTATCGCAAAACAGAAGATACTTAATATTAAATGGTAACAGTATTTATAAAAATTCATAATATGATACAAAGTGTTAACAATGACTATAAGACCATTTGTTCCTTTGATAGGTAGGATGAAATGTGATGTCTATTTCTGCTTGGTTTCTGTCCTTCTGATCATGTTCCTAAATTGTAAGTATACACAGTCGGTTTCAAGGCAGCAGCTACCAGTGATCACCATATCTGAGGAGCGGAGGATCCGAGAGTCTGAATTTGGTGAATGGACCAGCAACTGTATCCATAGCATCTAACTTGAAGCTTCCCAGGACCAGAGGAGATATCAGTGAGTTGGGGCCAGGAATCACAAACTGTGAACCCCTGGCATTTGTCGCACACCCCAGAGGATGTGGAACCCCAGATCCAGTGAACTTCTGCTCTCACAACAGACATCAGATCCTTCCTCCTCTCCTGAGGGGAGCTTCAGATTTCCTAGGACATTTGGGGCCAATCAGATCCAGGCCGCTGTGGCCTTTTCCCTGATCTGAGAGTCCTGTGAGCCCCCAGTACTTTCCACATATATGAGCATGAGCAATTGGGGAGCTCCAGGTCCAGGGACCATCCTCTCTAGCAGCCAGACATTGGATCACCCCCTACTCAAGGGCAGCATGAGGATTTCTGGGATGGTATTCCCAACATCAAGCCAAGTTCTGTTCATCACCCTGTGGAGACCAGGCAAACAGGCAAACAGTGCAGTCCCGATGATTCTGAGTGACAGAGACAAGAAGTCTGGCAGTGTTCTGAGCCACGGCACAGCACCCTTCTGAGATACCCGAAGACAGATAGCCACTAACACAGAGCTCATCTGGGCACCTGCACACAGGCTGCACCCACACCCAACCTACACTTGCACTCTGCTATTTTCTTCCCTTTAATACATACTTCCTCACACAAGCCCACAGATGTTCCTTACCCTTCAAGGCTCTTGCCCCAGCACCAGAGCCACGCCACTCAAAACAACTGTACCATCCCCCTCCCTTATATAGCTGCATCTGAATCACCAGCACCCATTCTTGAACCCCTGGACATTTCTCATCTTCCTATAGACTACCCCAGACTCCAGAAACAGGAGGATCCAGTCTGCAGTACAGGCTCCAGGAACAAACAGTCAAGGCTAGGGGCAACCATATGATGTGATGAGAGTTCCACATAAGAAGACAGTGACCATAATCCCCCAAAATCAATGGATATTCAAATGCAGCTGAAACTCAGGAAAATGATCTTAAATCTATGATTATGCAGTTATTAGAGGCACATAAAGAGAAAATTAACAAACAAATTGAGGCCATGATAGACAGATAGGAATCCACAATCAAATAGGTGAAAGAAATAAATAAAATCGTTAAAGACATGAAAACAGAATTAGAATCAATAAAGAAAACACAAACCAAGAAAACTCTGGAGATGGAGAACTTAGAGAAGAAATCAGGAACTACAGAGGTAAGCATCACCAACAGAATATCAGAGATGGAGGAGATAATCTCAGGCGCTGAAAATTCAGTTATAGAAATTAATACGTCCCTCAAAGAAAACACACAATCAAACAGACAAACAAAATGGAAAAATTCCTGACACAAAACATCAGAGTAATCAAGGACACTTGATTAGATGAAACCTAAGAATAACACAAATAGATGAAAAAAGAAGATTCCAGGTTCTAAGGTCCAAAAAATGTTTTCAAAAAAAAATCATAGAAGAAAATTTTTCCAACCTTAAGAAAGAGATGTCCTTAAACATAAAATAGGCTGCATCCTCTTCCTCTGTGGCCTGGCATGACTGCACTCCCCAGGCGGAGGTGATCAAAGCCAGCCACTGAATCCATATTAGAGACAGTCACTGTCCCCCTTACTAGGAAACCCACTCCAAACACAGAGATGTCTATGGGTTTCCTCTGAGCAGGTGTTTTAGGTGCTCTCAATACATGGTCTTTGGTTGGAGCATTGCTCTCAGCAGCCCCTGGGCTCAGAATTTTTTGACTCTGTTGGTCTCCTTTTGGAGCTCCTATTGCTAGAAGATGAAGCCAGTCCTGATGAGACCTGATAGGCTGGGGTCAGATAGTAGGGGAAGAGGACCTCCCCTATCAGTGGAATAGGGGAGGAAGAGGAAGGGAAAGTGGACTGGGAGGAGGTGAGGAAGGGAGCTACAGCTGTAATATAAAGTGAATAAATTACAATAAACAATAACTCAATTTAAAAATTAAAAGTGTACAATATATCCTTGTAGCAATCAGGACAAATCTATATAAGAAAATATATCCAAAATTCCAGTAGATAAAAATGAAAATGATAATTCTGTAAATACTTTAAAAGGATAAAAGGAAACTATATAGACTAGATAGTCTAGACCAGAAAAGAAATTCCTCCTGCCACATAATAATCAAACCACACAATCTGCAGAACAAAGGAAAATATTAAAAGCAGCAAGGGGAAAAATCAAGTAACAACTAAAGGCAGACCTATCAGAATCACACGAGACTTCTCAACAGAGACTGTGAAAGCCAGAGGGGCCTCAGCAGATATCATGCAGACACTAAGAGGCCATAGATGCTAATCCAGACTACTATACCCAGCAAAGTTTTCAATCAACATAGATGGAGAAAACAAAATGTTCCATGACAAAGCTAAACTTAAACAGTATCTACACAGCAAACTAGCCTTACAGAAGACCACTAGAAGGAAAACTCCAATCTAACAAAATCAACTACACCCAAGAAAACACAGTATATAGATAACTTCACAACAAAAAAGCAAAAGAATACAAGCACACAAACACAGAATCACCACCAACTCCACAAAAAAAGGAATTAAAAATCATTGGTTGCTAATATCTATAAACATCAAAGGACTCAACTCTCCAATAAAAAGACACAAACTAACAGAATGGTTGCAGAGACAGGATCCAATATTCGGCTGCATGCAAGGAACACACCTCTGCAACAAGATAGAACAGGCATACAAGGCACATGCCTAAATATAATAAAGGCGATATACAGCAAACCTATAACCGACATCAAACTAAATGGAGAGACACTGAAATCAATCTCACTGAGACCAAGAACAAGGCAAGGCTGCCCACGCTCACCTTATCTCTTTAACATAGTACTTGAAGTTCTAGTTAGAGCAATAAGACAACCAAAGGAGATCAAGGGGATACAAATCAGAAACGAAGAAGCCAAAACATTACTATTTGCAGATGATATGATAGTATACATGAGTGACTCCAAAAATTCTACTAGAGAACTCCTACAACTGATAAACACTTTCAGCAAAGTGGCTGGATATAAAATTAACTCAAAAAAAAATCTGAAGATAAATTGGCAGGGAAAGAAATTAGGGAAACAACATCCTTCACAATGGCCATAAATAACATAAAGTATCTTGGTGTAACTCTAACTAAACAAGTGAAACATTTGCATTTTAGAAAGTCTAGTCTCTGTAGAAAAAAATTGAAAAATATATCAGATGGAAAGATCTCTCATGCTCATGGATTGGTAGGATTAACATAGTAAAAATGGTCTTCCTAACAAAAGCAATCTACAGATTTAATGGAATTGTCATAAAAATACCAAAACAATTCTTTACAGAACTTAAAGGAACAATTCTCAAATTTCTATGGAAAAACAAAACAAAACAAAAGAAAAACAAAATAGCTAAAACAATCCCGTACAATAAAAGAAACTCTGGAGCTATCTCCATCCCTAATTTCAAGTTGTACCATAGAGCAACAGTAATAAAACACAGAATGGTACTGGCATAGAAACAGACTTGCGGACCAATGGAATATAAATGAAGATCCAGAAATAAAACTACAAACCTACAGACATCTAATTTCTGACAAAGAAGCCAAAATCATATAATGGAAAAAAAGATAGCATCTGCAACAATTGGGGTTGGTCTAACTGAATGTCTGCATGTAGAAAAATGCAAATAGATCCATATTTATCACCCTGCACAAGAGTAAAGTCCAATTGGATCAAAGATCTCAACATAAAACCAGACACAATAAACCTCATGGAAAAAAATATATTGTGGAAGCACCTTGAACAACTTGGCACAGGAAACGACTTCTTGAAAAGAACAGTGACAGAAAAGGCTCTAAGATCAACAATCAATATATGGGACCTCATGAACAGAAAAGCCTTTGTAAAATAAAGGACACTATCATCCAAACAAAATAATAGCCTACAGACTGGGAAAAGTTCTTCATCAACCCTACATCTGACAGAAGGCTAGTATATAGAATATACAAAGAACTCAAGAAATTAAACACTAACAATCCAAAGAATCCAATTTATAAATGGGATAAGGAGATAAACAGAGAAATTTCAACAGAGAAATATCGAGTTGGTGCCCAGCCAGTGCTAAATCAGCTATGGAAATATTCAAGGGTCCAGATGCCTAGAGTAAAAGAAAAATTGGGCTAAGTGAGACCCAAGCGAATGCCTAATGAGAAATGGAACTAGTTGATATCTCATGTTACACTCTCTTTACTGGTCCAGGGATGGAGGAAACACAGGATAATGAATTCCAAGTTCAACCTAAATAAATTATGTTGCTAATTATATATATATATATATATTAATCATATATATATATATATATATATATATATATGACTTTGGATAAATCCCCTTGCTTCTCTGTGCCTCCCTGTTGTCAAACAAAAATAAAAATTCTTATTGTAAAGAAAGAAAGAAATGCTCAATGCCCTCAGTCATCAGAAAAATTAAAACCAAAATGATTCTGAGATTCCACCTCATACCCATTTGATTGACTAAGATCAAACACTCAGGTGATAACACATGCTTGGGAGGATATGGAAAAGGGGGAAACCTCCTTCATTGGTGGTGCGAATGTAGACTTATGCAAACACTTTGGAAAACAATCTGGCTCTTCCTCTGAAAACTGGAAATACTACATCAAGACCCAGCTCTTGGGCATATATGCAAATGATGCTCAACCATACAAGGACACTTGCTCAACTATGTTCATAGAAGCTTTATTCATAATATCCGGAATCTAGAAATAGCTTAGATGTTCTTCAACCAAAGAATGGATACAGAAGTTATGGTACATTTACACATGTACTCAACTATTAAAAACAAGGAAATCATGAAATTTGCAAGCAAATGGTAGCAACTAGAAAAGATCATCCTGAGTGAGGTAACCCAGAAGCAGAAAGACCATATAAGTGCTATATACTCACTTATAAGTGGATATTAGCCATACAATACAGGATAAACAAATGAAAATCTACAGACCAAAAGAAGATAAACAACAAGAAAGACCCTATGGAAGATGCTTAATTCACTTTCAGAAAGGAAAACAAGATAGACACTAGAAGTGGTAGAAGAGAGGGAAAAGGACTGAAGCCTACCACAGATGTCCTCTAAAAGATTCTAGCCAGCAGGGAATCAAAGCAGAAGTAGAGACTCAGACAAATTGGATAAAGCACAAGGTATCTTATGGAATAAGGGAGATATAGTGTGACCTGGAGGGGCCTGGAGCTCTACAAAGTGACCATCAAAGTCAAAAAAGTTGGGCCCAGGGTGGACTGCAGAGAGTGATGCATCAACCAAAGACCATGCATAGAGAGGACCTAGACCCCCTGCTCAGATGTAGCCCATAGACAGCTCAGTCTCCAAGTAGGTCCCCTAGTAAGCAGAAAAGAGACAGTCTCTGACATGAACTTCATTGACCGCTCCTTCATCACTTCTCCCAGGGGGGGGGGCAACTTAGCCAGACCACAGAAGAAGAGAATCCAGGCAGTCCTGATGGTACCTGATAGGCTAGGGTCAGACAGTAGGAGAGAAGGACTTTCCCTATCAGTGGACTAGGAGAGAGGTATAGAGGAGCAAGAGGGAGGGAGGGTGGAAGGAGAGGAGATGAGTGGGGGCATTAAGGCCAGGATACAAAGTTAATAAATTATAAATAATAATAATATGAAAAAGTATACATATGTCTTTGTATGTATACATGTATGCATCGTAGATTTTACTGAAACATTTATTTGTATCACCACATTACAGGAGATTTAGAAAATGTGAAATTATTTATTCACATCCCTTTTGTACGTTTTTAAATGCAGCCTGTCTATTTGTCTCACTGTTTGAAATTAGTGTAGTAGAAGCAAACTTTGTTAATATCTAATACAGTGTTATAATGGAGAGCTTAGGTTCACCTTTATTTTGTTGTACTTTTGCTTACCAAGCGCCCTTTCAACTTGCCCACAGACAATAGTCATTGATTTGTAATAATTGCCATTAATTTAGAAGTCTGGGGGCTTGTTTTCTCATCTTCTTCAGAACAAGCAATAGCCTTATATTAATGATGGCTTACTGTTTTACACAGGTTAAATTTTCGTTTGTTCCAAAATATGGTAAGAGTAAAGTTGATTTCTAGCAATAAAAAAAAGTTTATTTTTGGCTGAAATTTCTGACAAGCAACATTAAACATTTCTTCAACCTATCATATTATTTCCTGGTTAGTTTGTCATAACAACAAAATATGAAAGACCTATCTTAAATTTGTTCAAAGATTTCCCCACTATATTACTATCTCCAGTTTCTATGCCAAATGTCAAAATGATATATCTCATTATGAGCTTCATCAGTTGTTAAATGTCAGTAACATTAGAATCCAACAAATCTAGTCTTCTCTGTTTAGAATTTATACTACCTATAAAACTAAATCCTTGATTTTTTTGTTTGTTTGAAATTAGTGTTTGTCTAAAAACTACTCTTCATTCAACACCAAACACCTTCAGAAATCTACAAGGACACATTGCCAACTGGTGTTAGGGCAGCCTGAGGACATGCTGGGTTTGAGAAAGAAGGCAAGCTAAAGGTTAGTGTAGGGAGAAGGAAGCCCCGAGTGAGTGAGGTCTGGAGGGAATGTGTGCTGTTAAATGTGTGTAGAGTCAGACCTATAGGAAGATGGCAAAACCACTCCTTGCCCCAAGTGAAAGCCTTCTCTTCTGGTCCATGTGTGGAAGTTGACAGATTATACAGAAAATAACCCCCAACACTTCCCCTCCTCATGATATTTACAGCCTAAGAGCTCCCATGCAGGGACTGCTCTTACTGATTAGTTAAGCCTTTCTCTTTGGTCCAGCTATACTCAGAAACTCTGCCTCTTTGTTTATCTGTATGAAGTAGCCTCACACCCTTGTTCAGCTGTATGTAATAACATTTATGTCTATCCCTACATAATAAACATGCCTAGTTTCTGAAGTTTGCAATTTTTCTATCAGAGATCCCAGCTCACCTCATGAATCCTAGCTTTTCTGTATGTCTGTCTTCATTCTCTCTCCACCTGCAGTCAGGTCAAAGTTCCTGGATGCTAAATAAAGACACACTGAGTGATAAAGTGGGGAGAGTAAATGATCAGTCATAAAATATATACTGAGAAGATGAACTTCACCAGTCAGCTGCTCTGCAATGGCAGAATTTAATATAGAAAGAATATCGGAGACTTAGTCAACACATTTCTTCCAGGAAAAAAAAAAAAAGGTTTCCCCTCAGAATCATTATATAGGAGTGTAAGGGAAAAACTTAGTTAAAACTAAGAAAACAACTTTTTAAAAGTTATTTTAACAAAACCTAGTGAGCAACTTAATGTTAATCTATCAAATACTTCAACTAACTAAATCATTCCTCCAATCAAACATTAATGAATTTTACTATTACTTCAAGGGAATTGTAGAAAAAAATGAGAAAAGGAAAAGTTTCATTTTAAAAATGTGATGTTATTCACGAGATTGGGGCAGTCTTTTGTGATTGACCTGGCAATAAAGATAAGGCCAAACATTTAATGATTTTTTTTATGTCCATGAAATGGATGCAAACACTAAACAACAATGTCACTGATACATTTATTTCAACTACTGTGTATATAGGATGTTTTGTAATAAGATTGTTATGTTGATTTAAAGACTGTTGTGTAACTGTGTAGGAGCTCTAAGTGTTTGCAAGGGCCCAGTCCTAGCTGAGCCGCCACAAGCAATCAGGGCTGCTACGGGAAGGAGAACAAGTTTTCTGCAGGACTGTGGCCCCAGTGGACAACCTATGTACCTATGCACATACACCAACATTAATTAGGTTCGATTATATGGGACATAATGAAGAGGAGGAAGAAAAGAAGAAGAAGGAAAAAAAGAAGAACAAAAACAAGAAGAACAAGAGGAACAAGAAGAACCAGAGAAAGAGGAGGAAGACATGAGGTTGGGATCAGGATTGGGAACATGACCCTAGAAAAGTTGGGGATAGAAAGTGAGGGATGTGTATGCTCAAAACACATTGAATTCATGTGTGAAATTCTCCAAGAATAAATGAATAAAATTAAAACAGTAAAATAAAATAAGCAGAAAGTGCTGGCTCATTACACCTATACGGGTCCTGTAGATTAAAAGCAAACTCCTGCCTAAAATAAGAAAAGAGAAAGCCCTGCATAGAATATGAACAGCACTCCCCAACCCTGCCAATGGGCAAGGAGACACCTTGTGGGGCGGTGGTGTTCTTATATTCATCAGGGGCAGTCCTTTGTTTATTCTAGCTTGATGCCTGGCTTGATGGCCATTGTTGTCTTATGCCTAGAACTCATCAAATCAAATCAAATACAGACAGCACAAGAAGAGGAAGACAAGAGACCTGTGGATCGCCACACCATCGACAGACCTGCTCTCCAGCACATGGCAATGTGGATCATAGACACCTACTTGCTGCCACACCACACAGCACAAATATAGGATGTTGCCCATGGATCCACCAGCCACATAGCCAGCCTGAAGCTGGAGCCACCACAATGTGCAAGCATGTGGTGGTCAGATGGGAGAGAAAAAGAAGTTGAGCACCTTGAGAATTATGAAGAGAGATTGTACTGGAGACTCGAGAATGGAGAGAAGTAGCCTGTTATGATTGGCCAGCCCTACCCCTTGGGACCATGGTGAGGTCACAGTCTGAGCTGCTACTGAGGGCCATGTCTGAGTCCATGGCTATGCAGCAGCATGGGTTGGTGTCGATGTCCCTAGCTCATATGACCACTAGAGAATGTAGGAATGTCTCTGGTTGGAGCAGCCACCAGGGACGACAAGGATGTCCAGGGGCTGTGCATAACTAGAACGTTCTCGAGAGCTGACCCTGTCTCTTACCAGTGGCACTACTCTGGACAGTGGGACCTGTATCTCACCCAGGCAGCACAGTGGAGCTGGTCCTGGCTAAGGTGTGGGTGGGCCAGACAAGAGGGTGTGAGTGTGGCAGGGATGAACCCACCACTTGTTTGCTATGGGGTGGCTCATACACAGGGGTGATGCCTCTGCCCCCCAACACACATCTGGGAGTAAGAAAAGCCGCCCACAGAGTCCTGAGCTCAGGAGAACTAGTCCTGCTCTTCATCAGTTACAGCGCTCAGGTGAGCATTGCAGAGCTGACCCTTGTGGAGTTGGAGGGCCAGTGCTTGGGAGAGCTGGCCCCAAAACTCATCTGCTTGAGATTCTGCTGATGCAGGAGTAAGGACTGGAAGAGCACTTTTCCCTCTTTCCCCTAACCACCTGCAGAAGTTGAGAGACCTGGCCCCAGGGTCGTGAAAGTGGAAGAGGTAGTTCTGCTCTCTCAGGCTGCACTCCAGAGAAGGGGCTCTGCATCTTACCTGGATTCTCCTTAAACTGACAATATCTCCAGATAAACTAGGAAAGTTAAGCACACAAGATTGTCTTTCAAATGCAAAAAAAAAATGAAAATTCTGTTCTTCTATCTAGAAAGATGAGTATTGGAAGTCATTAACAGTCTGGTGCTATCAGTTGGATAAGATCATATTAAGTTCCTACATCCAGGACCAGAGATGGCTAAAAGCCCAAATGACCTCTATGCTATGTAAATGATGGAGACAGGCCAAACCTGTCTAAGAACTTTAAGCTAGTGCAGACAGCATATCTCTAGAACCCAACTTCTTGAAAGAAATGACACATAACCCTGACTGAGTATAAACGTAATTACACCTCCTTGCACACCGGAGATTGTATTACACTAGGAAACTTTTCCAAATTATCCTGGACTTAAATACATTGGAAGTAAAGCACCTGTTATTAGACTCTCCAAAGTTTATCCCAGGCTGGTGAAGTGAATCTGCACCAGGTTTTCATTCTTATCTCTTAATGCAGCTCAATTCCCTATGTGACACCTACATGCACACCCTCATATTCAAGTTGAAGAGCCTGGCATATAGAAATTTTCAAGCTGGACATTTTAAAACAGAATGAGGTAACAACTTTAAAGCTAAAAAAATTTCACCACATGGAATCAATAACAAATTAGAAGGCAGCAAAAGAAAAATTTGGAGTCGGATCCAAGATGGCTGCCAGGAGAGAACACTGTGTCTGAGGAGTAGGAGAGCAGAAAAAACACAGCGACCAGGAGACTGAACTCTGGGACCTAAAACGCCAGCATTGTGAGTGCCAGGTGAGCAGAACTCCTACGGTGAGAAAATCAAGTGGGAAAACCCTAGGGACACCCAGTTATTACCTGGAGAAATTTCCCTGTGACCAGCAGCGCACAGCTCTGATCTGAAAGAGCAGCTGCGCTGGGTGCCCGCACCTGCCATTATAGACTGGATCAAACAGTCTCACGGGCAGTCTCAGGAGGAACCGGGTGCTGTTTTCACTGAACTGCACCCTATGAGCTCACACTGCACCCAGGATCTGCTTCAACCCGCGGGTGTGCGGCGGGCACGAACCAATCTCCGGAACCACAACAGACTGAGTGGATTGGGGGACCATTTTGACCAGTCCACACACTGCGGGGGTGCGAGCCAAACGATTCCGCCAGCAAAAACTCAGTCAGTGTGTGAGTCCCCCTGCAGATCTGGAAGAAACCCGAGTTCTGTCTCAACCCACTGCTGAGAGGATCCTGGGACCATCTTGACCAGACCGCACACTGAGGGCGAAAACTGCACACATCCTCCAGCAAAAACCCCAGTTCAGGTGTCTGTCCACAGGCCAGACAGAGAAGGCCTCTGGCACCATTTCAGACAGCCCTGCATACAGCGGATGCACACCAACCCAAACCCACTGTGTGTGCCCCAAATATCATCTCAGACATTGGTGCACAGCCCCTGGCACAGAAGGAGGTGCCAAATATCCATTCCAGGGGAGAGCCCTTAGCAGCAATTTCAGGGCAGAGTGCACAGCCCCCAGCTGACATCTGAAAACTGGACACTCAGACTCTAGCACAGAGTGAGGAGTAAAGACTCCAGACAAGAGGGGTGACCAACCTACAGTGCTCACAA
>CM053764.1:77761849-77861303 GCA_028658305.1 Pachyuromys duprasi
CAGCTTCATGAGGTCCCACTTATTGATTGTTGATCTTAGAGCCTGTGCTGTTGGTGTTCTATTCAGGAAGTAGTCTCCTGTGCCAATGAGTTCTAGGGTCTTTCCCACTTTTTCTTCTAGACGGTTTAGTGTGTCTGGTTTTATGTTAATAATTTTATGTAATTTTCTCTAAACATATAGGATAATATTGTGCTAAGGATAAAAACCAAAAGAAATTAATTAGATGATTAAATTAAGACCAGGAAGATAGGGAACACAAAATGCAATACACTAGAGTTCAATATGCTAAAAGTTATGAAGAAGACTATATACTTGTCTTGAGAGTATAGCAATTATCATTATTTCTAGTTTTTAATAAAAAAATAAAGAAGAAAGAAAGAAGGAGAGAGAGAAAAACGATAATGCAGCTTAAGCATATATTCTCAGCATTAAGTCAAGAGGCCCTCCCTGTTCCCCTGAGTCCTCAAACACAGGCTACTACAAATGTAGTAAACATTTTTATTAGCAATATGCTATGGGCATTGCATTCACAAGTCTAAAAACAGTCTAGTTCCAGTGCCTTTTCCATTCTATATGCAATACCATCTTTTTAAAGTACAAATCTGATGTTTAAACTCTTTAAATTGTTTTTGACTGATTTTGAAATAAAGACCAAAATCTTAAGGTTACAAAGAAAGACCATATGTGTTCTAGTCAAGACCACTTGTCCTGACTGAATCTGTACTAACTCCTGAATTGAAGTCTTATTTCTTTTCTGTTATCCATGAGAGAACCTGGTATCTTACAGAACACTAACTAGTTCATGACTCTACATTCACTGATGTGATCACAGGAGTAATATTTCTCTTTCTAGTGTAATCTCCGATGAATTCCTTGTTTGGTTTTCTTCATGGTTATCTTTGCTATTGGAAAGATTATCTACGGCTTAATAAAAACTTCAGTGAATTGACAGGTAGATGGGCGAATGGGGTGAATGGGTGAATGGATGAAATCAAATGGAAGAAATGCAAGAAATGATATTTTAACTTTTCAAAACCAAAGCAAAGCATCAAACTGGAGTGCAATCTGGAATGAAGAGACTAACCTAATTGTGGAACCACACCTTAAACTCTACTTTAGTTTTCCAAAATTAAAACACAATTGTTTTATTAATAGGAACTAATTTATATATATTTTATATGTTTGTGTGTGTATATGTATATATATATATATATATATTAGGCAATCTTCTGTAACTATTTTATTTCAAATTTTTAATAGTTTTAGCATGAACATATTAATGATAGGACATTAAGCTCTGACAATCACTCAACTTGAACAATATTCAAGACTGTACATCAAATCATTGAGAGAAAATCTGTATAAAAAGTCATTCTATTGAAATGTCTCATCTGTAGAGTAGAGGCATGAGGGTGGTGGTAAAGCTAAGTTTGCTTTAGATTAAGTTCTGAGGTGTTCAAGAAGATAAAAGGTCAAGAGCGTAGCAAGCCACTTTGAGGCAAATGACAATAGCAATGTTGATATAACTCCTCTGAAAATGAAATGTACTCACTGAGTAATCTTAACTTGTATTATAGCAATTTATATTACAATTTATATTATAATGGACAAAATTATCTTAAACAGAATTTTTAAAGACAGAAAACCTTCTAGTCCTATGCTTGTTTTCAATGTCAAAGTGCCTTTTTCTGGAAAGCTTATTGACGTTACTCAAGTGTTTATGAATTAGTATAGGAAGAACAAAAGGTTGACATGTGTAATATTTGCCAGTCTTGGTGGTGTGAGTAAAATCCAAAAATGTATAAATCATTTCCAATTAATTAACAGTTAAAAACAGAAGGGTGAGCAAAGGGATTCTGCTTGTTTTCCACACAATAGTGAGCCTATTGAAACAGTTCTGAAGTTGTTTGAATTGTGTGCTACTTGTTTATACTACAACTAGTATTGTTGGAGTAGATGTGGCCTTGTTGGAGGAAGTCTGTTACTGGGGGTGAGCTATGAGGGTTTTATAAAGCTCATGACAGGCCCAATTCTATCCCTTTCTCTCCCCTTCTCTTTCCATCGCTAGTTGCAGATCAGGATGCAACTCTCAGCTTCTTCTCCAGTACCATGCCTGCCTCCATACTTCTTCTGGCCATATTCCATGTCATGAAAATAATGGACTCTGAAACTATAAACAAACCCTCTATTAAATTATTTCTATTTAAGAGTTGCCTTGGCCATGGTGACTCTTCACAGCAATAGAACAGTGACTGTGACAGTGCTATCTGCGCTTGACAATGGTCTTGCAAATTGTGATGGTGATTCTTCTAGAGAGTGTGTAAAAAAGAGGAGTGCAAGAAGACCCTTCCTGCCAACTGCTTTGCATCTCTATTGTCTGTGTATAAAAATCCAAGCATAGTTATATATTTTACCATTTTCTGAAAGCTAGCAATAATTGTTTTAAATGTTTTACGTACGCTAGTACAAGACATGGTTATCCTGGACCGGTATTAAACAATTATATTGTAGTCAGTCGTACATTTTCACCTTCTACTGCTCCTCACATACATGTCCCGATATTCAGGAGGACAGTGCATAAGGAATCATCATGGATCATGTCTAAGAATGTGGCTTGTGAACTTAAATCCAAGATAGGTGCTTCATTCTCAAGACCTTGGACTTTTATGAAAAGAAGCTAGCTTGCTCTATTTTTTAGGGAGAGATGGTCCTTCATCCTACCTTAACTTTTCTAACTAGACATATAAAGCTTAAGATGCCTACATAGAGGTACTCTAGCTTCTTTCAACCATACTTGAGAAGCTCAAGTCCTATGACTTGTATGGCTCAGTTATTCTCATTGTAATACCTGCAATACAGAGTCCACTCAGCCTGAGTGAAAATTCCAGCTTTAACAAGTATTAACTTAAATCAAATCCAGTGAAATCAGGGAAAAGTAAAGGCTGCCTACTCTCTCCGTATCTCTTCAACACAGTACTTGGATCCTAGCTAGAGCAATAAGACAACTAAAGATCAATGGAATACACATTGGAAAGGAAGAAGTAAAAGTACCACAATTCACAGATGATATTATAGTATCCATGAGTGACCCCAAAAATTCTACCAGAGAAGTCCTTCAGCTGATAAACACCTTCAGCAAAGAGGTTGGATACAAAATTATCTCAAAAAAATCAGTAGCCCTCCTATATACAAAAGACAAAAGGGCTGAGAAAGAAATTAGGGAAACAACATTCTTTACAATAGCCACAAGTAGCATAAAGTACCTTGGTGTGACTCTAACCAAGAAAGTCAAAGACGTGTATGAAAAAAAAAAAAAAACTTCAAGTCTCTGAAGAAAGAAATTGAAGAAGATATCAGAAGATAGATCTCCCATGCTCATGGATCAGTAGGATTAGTGTAGTGAAAATAGCCATCCTATCAAAAGCAATCTACAGAGTCAATGCAATTCCCATCAAAATACCAACACAATTCCTTACAGAACTGAAAGAACAATTCTTAACTTCATATGGAAAAAAAACTAGAAATGCTAAAACAATAAAAGAGCCTGTACAATAAAAGAGCATCTGTAGGTATCTCCATCCCTGGTCTCAAGCTATACTATAGAGCAAAAGTAATAAAAACTGCATGGTACTGGCATAGAAAAAGACTGGTGAATCAATGTAATAGAAGAGAAGACCCAGAAATGAACCCACACACCTATGGATACTTGATTTTTGACAAAGAGGCCAAAACAATACAATGGAAAAAAGAGAGCATCTTCAACAAATGGTGCTGGTCTAACTGGATGTGTACATGTAGAAAATGCAAATAGATCCATGTTGATCACCATGCACAAAACTAAAGTCTAAGTGGATCAAAGGCCTCAACATAAAACCAGACACACGGGACCTGTAGTATGCTTCAGCTGGGAGTTCAAATAGGCCAAAGGGCTTTTGCTTCTCTGGTTTCAACTCTCTCGGGCGGCCTAAGCCACGAGAGAGTAGTGCAGCATGGATTCCTCTCAGACTCTTTCCTGGAGCTGCTTCGACTAGGGCTACCCTTTACACCAGAAAGCTGGCCAGTACCAAAAGGAAAAATACAAAACAAGATGTAAGTGGAGGAGATAATAGAAGAAAAGGAAGAAGAATATGTGGTGGAAAAATTTCTTGATCAGCGAGTTGTCAAGGGCAAAGGGGAAGGATTTCTCAGATGAGGACAACACATGGGAGCCAGAAGAGAACCTGGATTGTCCTGACCTCATTGCTGAGTTTCTACAGTCACAGAAAACAGCTAATAAGAGAGATAAAGCAGAGTGAGGCAAACACAAAGTTGATTCTGATGCTGAAGATAAGGGAGAGGAAAGCAAACTAAAGAAGAAAGAAGAGCCAGAAAAGCCACGAGACTTCCGGGGTTTGAAGCCATTGCGGATTATTGGAGTTACTGACTCCAGTGGAGAACTCATTTTCCTCATGAAATGGAAAAACTCTGATGAGGCTGACCTGGTCCCCGCCAAGAAAGCCAAAGTCCAATGCCCACAGGTTGTCATACCCTTCTATGAGAAGAGGCTAACGTGGCACTCCTACCCCTCAGAGAATGATGACAAAAAAGATGACAAGGATTAGCCCTCTTGAGTGCCCACCCCTGTCACTTTTGACTGTGGGTTTCACATGCGGAGGGAAGGAGTTGTACCTGTCTTGACCCCGTAGAGGTGGCTTGAGAAGATGTCCTTTGAAGAGCCAGCATAGTTTTTGTGCCATGCAGCAGCACAAGTGCTTTAAGTTTTCAGGCTGTATAGTCTGCACATCTATCCCAGTGGAGGAGGAAGGGCAAGTGTTTCAAGGCGACCCGTTCTGCTCTTAAGAAAGATGAGGGCTTCCGTGAAGGACAAAAACTGCAGAACTGGGGTGTGGGAAAGCAAAGATACTGTTGACCTTCAAAGAGCATCTCCACAACCCACAGCCTTCTTCCCAATGGTGTTAACTGCATTTTTACACCCTAGCATGTGTGTAGTTTTTGGCTATTACTGATATATTAATTAGAGGTAGGAGGGTTGTTTCAGGAAAGGTAGGTGGGTAGTATCATTTTGGTTAAAGTTTAGGGCCTGATTGGGAAAATGTTGAAGCAGTAGAAAGAACATGTAACTAATATAATGGTTCTATGTTCAGAATATTTTGCCTTTTCAAAAAGTGTCATTGGCACCATAAATGAGGACTGTAAGAGACTGTTAAAAAAAAAATCTGTGAATACTGAAACCTACAGCCAAGGTGCTCCCTACCTGAGCTCATCATGGCCCACAGAGAACAAAGCCAGTTCCCTGAATTTCCAAAGCTGACATTGGACGATGGAAACTGACTGAAAAAAACTCTTATTGGGGAGTGTATACAGGCAGACCTTAGAAGTGCTAATTCCTGAAATTGGATGGAGAAAAACAAACAAAAACTTTTTTCAATTACAAAGTTAAAAATATCAGTTTGTCCATCCAAGCCATTGGCTCAAGTATTGTAGGAGGGCCTATGAGCGATGGGAGAACAGAGCCTGTGTGCCTAGGGCAGAAACTCTTGGAGCCTCTGGGCTATTTTGTTTGTTTGTTTGTTTTGGGGGCTTTTTTGTTTTGGTTTTTGGTTTGGGTTTGGTTTCTCTCTTCGTTAGTTTGTTTTGTTTTGTTTTCCAAGCTTTGAAACCTGAAACTGCTTGTGGCGGGTTCAGTTACCGACAGACAACACAAATTTCATTGAGTCAATTCAAGGCTTGAATGCCTTCACAAGCCCTGGATTCGGGAGATTAACTTTCATATTGGGGTAGTGTACACTTGAGAATACAAAATATTCAGATTAACTGATATCCAACATACTGTTTTGAATCATGAGATCCATCAAGTTTTGTCTAAACCTGCATCTAGATCTACATTGTAAAATCTTTTTAAGCATGTGTTAGATGTATGTTAAAAACATTGCTTAAGTGTAAACTTCATACCATATTTTCAGTTTTTGTATTAATAAAACTATAGATTTATTTTAAAAATTTAAAAGTGGGGAAGAGCCATGACCTCATTGGCACAGGAGACAACTTCCTGAACAGAACACCAACAGCACAGGCTCTAAGATCAACAGTGAGTAAATGGGACCTCATGAAACTGAAAAGCTTCTGTAAAGCCAAGGACACTGTCATCAAAACAAAATGACAGCCTACAGATTGGGAAAGGTTCTTCACCAACCTTATATTTGACAGTGGGCTAAAATCCAGAATATATAAAGAACTAACTGAAGAAGTTAAACACCAACAAACCAAGTAATCCAATTTTTAAAATGGGGTGCCACAATTTTTGTTTGTTCTCTTGGTGAGTGACAATCTTGCTCCATGTCTTCCACATCCTTTCCTGTCTTTCTAACCTCCCTCAGTCCTGAGATCAAGAAAGACTAACACTGTTGGCCCTAGCACTCTGTTCTGTCTGCAATGTACAGACCATAGCCCCACCCTGAGCAACAACAGATACACCAAAATGTAATTCAACCAATCATGGAAGGGCGTAACAAAGACTATCAGTGACAGATTATCTCTTCTCTACAATCTTGTCTTTTACTTGGACCTCACTGATTATGAGTGATTTGAATGGCAGCTCATTTGCTTCTTTAACTTATTGTTATGAAATTTAAAATAGAGACCTTGAGAAATTAGGAACAAATTAGTGTTGTCTAAGATAAACTTTTCATAATACCCTTGACTAATTTTTTCAGCATGACTGACTTAGCTGAGAGAGGTCTAGAGAATTATGGGAAGCAGTCCAGGTACATTGTTTTCTGATGATAAAGATTTGAAAACCTAGAGAACTGAGTGACAGATCCTAGATGATGCCCTTTCAATACTGGGAGCTTCAAATAGAATTTCAGGAAGTCTCAGTTCATATTTAACTGAGGATTGAAAATTCTGACATGAAACCCATATGCTTTAAATATCAGACTGTCAGGAGACAGAATTACATTCATTGTACAAGTTTTGACACTTGACAAATTATTGGTCCCGAGAGTTATCCTATTTCCATGTGAGGTTGCCCACAGACTGTCTGAAAATAATTTAAAATATTTGCTACAAAAAAGATCTTTTTAAAAGATATTTGAAGCTGATAATTTCCAGGTGAAGAATTAATTTGGGTTTGAAAAAATTTAAGACATTTTGTATGAAGAATGATAATTACAGATAACATATCAAAATTCCTAAGGTAATGAGAATAATAACAGTAAAAAAATATTAGCATTTCTAAGCACAGCATTGAACAAGCATGTGCTAGATTACTGGTGCTGCCCTTGCAGAAGTGATCATTTATGCCTTGTATCTTTTCTAGTACCTTCCCTAAGCTGCTAAACTCCTAGTATACAGCATCCCCAAGGTGGTATAAGACAATGGTATCTTCTAAATAATTAATACCTTAATTAATCTTCTAACCTTAAACACAGATTCCCACTAAGCATACAGACCCATCTCCTTTGAGGTGTACAAATTTGAGGAATATCCTATGTTCTGGGTGTTGCTGTTAGATATTAAATTACTAAATCCTATTCCAGTTTCTTTTGCTGTGAGTGGCCAGCATTATTACAGGGTACTCACAGGCCTTTCTTTCCATATCTAGCAGTAGGCCTTGGAGAAATCTCAATGTCTGTGAGCTTTCTTCAAGGGACTAAATTCATTGTCTTAGATAGTGTTCTGTTGCTGTGAAGAGACCCCATGACCAAGGTAACATTTATAAAAGAAAGCATTTAATTGGGGATTGTGTGCAGTTTCAAAGGTTTAGGACTATTGTCATGTTGGTGGGAAGTATATTGGCATGCAGAAAGAAAATAGATGTTGGAAAAGTAGCTGAGAGTTCTGCATCCAAATCTGCAGGCAGAAGGAAGACAGCGAGCGTGGGCCTGGCTTGGACTTTCGATACATTAAAGCTCACCCCAGTGACACACTTTTTCCAAAAAGGCCACACCTCCTAATACCTCCCAAGTAGTGCCACTCCCTAGTGAATAAACATACAAACATATAAGCCTTGGGTTCATTTTCATTAAAATCACAGGATTCCATTGCCTGGACCCCATAGGCTTGTAGCCATTTATGTGTAAATAAATAAGTCCACCTTCAAAAGTCCCCATAGTTTATAACAGTCTTAACATTTTTTAAAATTCCAAAATTCAAACTCTCATCTGAGATTCATGGCAATCTCTTAACTATAAACCCTCTGTTTAATCAAAATTAAAAAAACAGATCACAAACTACCAACATACAAAGGCACCAAATATACATTTTTTTTTGCCAAAATGGAGGAAAGGGAGCATAGCAAGGAAATACTGGACCAATAAAAGAATAAAAATCACCAGGGCAAGCTCCAAACTCAGCATCTCCATGTCTGATGTTCCTCAGATCTCTAACTCCTTTCAGTTTTGTTGATTACAACATACTTATCTCTCCTGGGCTGGTTCCACACCCAATGTGCAGCTCTCCTCATTAGGTACCTTATGAATCTCGCATCTTAGGTTCCCAACAAAATCCAGGCTTCAAGTTTACTTCATGCATTGGCCTCTCTGGGCATCTCTGCAGGGACACACCTCATGCACACCTGGTCTCATTAGTTTTCCTAAGCCATGGAAGGAGATACTGCAAACCCTTTCCTGTATCCTTGACTCTAATCCAAGAATCACATGGCTGAACCTGCCAGGTTCTGCTGCTTGCTGGGGCTAGAACTTGGCCTCCTACATATACATTTTCACTACCTTTCTGGTTTTGATAGTTTCCTTCACTCCTTAAGTAGTGTTTTTTTAAATTCCTTTCTACAAGTTGAAAGCTTACCTGGGTGAGGTCTTGCCCTAAGGACATCACTCACTTTATTCCATTTAGCATGAGGCTTTCCATTAAACTTTTTATCTCCTTGAGCACTGAACTTAGCTCCATTATACTTCTTGGTGCTCTTTTTCTTTTCAGAATGTACATTTTGTATATTTCCTCACTCAACTTGCTTCTTTTCATTACACATCTGCAAAAGAATTAGCACTAATAACCATAAGACAGAGTCATTACTAAGCTATCTTAAAATCTTTTCTGCTAGTGTCTTTAATGCAAAACACTTCAATTTAGCCTCAGGCAGATTTCTTTAGGACAGGGGCAAAAAGTAGCCATGTTCTTTGTCAAAATAACATGAGAGCAGTCTCTAGGCCACTTGCTAATATTCTTCTCCTCTGAAACCTCTTGAGGCAGGCTCTAATAATCTGCATTGCTCTCAGCACCACTGTCGCCCATGCTTACACTAGTATGACCCATTATTAATCACAATATTTTTCTGCTTTTCACAATATTCTCAACTGCTTTCTTAACTCAACATCTCAAAGCCTGCACTCTGCTGATAACCAACATGATGGCATGTCACAGCAATACACTGCTCCCTGGTACCAGCTTCTGTCTTCCATAGGGAAGAGACACCAAGACAACTTTTATCAAAGAAAGCATTTAGTTGGGGCTAAGTTTCATGGTTCTAGTCTGTTACCACCATGGTGGGAAGTATGGAGGCATGCAGAAAGATAACATGTTGAAGAAGTAGCTGACAGTTCTACATAAGATCTGCAGGCTGTAGAAAGAGAGAAACGCTGGTCCTGGCTTAGACTTTTGAAACCTCAAAGCCCATCCCCAGTGATATACTTTCTCCAACAAAGCCTTACCTACTCCAACAAGACACTACCTTCTAATCCCTCCTCAGTAGTGCCACTCTCTAATGACTAAACATTCGAACATATGAGCATGTGGAGGCCATTTTCCCTCAAATCACCACACTCATAAACCTTTCTTTCTGTAGATGGCTACTTCTGCCCCCAAAAATCATTAAGCTAAATTTTCTAGCCCTTGCAGATTTACTTTGATTGAAGATCTGGTTCTTAAAAAAAAAGCAATTATCTGATGATTCAAAATAGTGATATGTATTACTAGTTATAAACTATTTCTGAAATTTGATTATTACCTAATTTAATTGCAAACCCAAACTATTCCATTTTTAAACTAAATATAATAATTTTATTATTTTCTGCATGCTAACTGTATTTTATTGTTTGTTTGAGACAAGCTCACATGTGTTCAAGGCTGAATTCAAACTCATGGAGCTGAAGATGACTTTGACCTTTGCCTTCTGAGTTTTGAAATTTCAAGCATGCACTCACATGAGCACTTCATCTTGAGGTTGGCATCAATTTTCTAAGTCTGTGAGGTGAGGATGAGGTTACTGGTCATTAGTAGATTACAAGTTCAGCATGTCCACGGATACTGAGTTGAACCCCAACACTCCAACTGCAAAAGAAAATACAGAAATGCAGAGGTCCCTGTGATGTCAAGAATAGTTTAGACTTTTGTAATTACTTAAAATTTTATATTATATGTATATATTACACTGTAAAATTTAATTGTCTTAAAACTGAATCGTACTTTCTCCTATCTGTAAATACTACCTATACAAAAAGAAAAAATAATGGCCATGAATTAACTAATAAGTTCATCAAATACATTTTAAAGCATTCATGAACCAAAGAATTTAAAGTTTCTCCAAAGTGCTCATGTGTTTGCATTAAAGGGGGACAAAATCAAGACCAATTATCTTTCACACAATACATAGACAGAATAGCAGAAGTCTTTAAAGGCCAAGGGTGGAAGCACCCACAAAGCTCTTTGCGGATTTGGCAACTGAGTTGGTTTCTGCTGTGGCTGCATCCATTCCTCCTGACACCAGCACAGTTACTGGCTGCAGAGGGAACAGGAGGACGACACCACTGCATGTTTGTTACTGTGAGTTCCCGGAAGCATATTTATGTGCACAAGGCAACTGAATGTGAAAACAGGAACAAGGGCCAGGGAGATGGCTCAGCTGGGAAAGCTCTTGCTCCACAAGTGGGAGGACCTGACTTCAGCTCCTCAGAACTCATTTTAAAAGGGGGAGTGGGAACCAGCTTGAGGGAGGTTGGAGGGCAGACAGACATGGGAGGCATTAAAGGAGGAGGATGGAGGAAGGCTCGGAGGGAGGACAGGGTAGGAGAGAAATTATGTAATTATATTTTAATTAGAAAATGTTAACTGAAAAGTAAAATAATAAAAATAACTAGAGAGTGGGCAAAGTTATGCAGATATGTTATCCCAGAAAAGGTGAGATAAGAGGCAGAGACAGACCCTTCCCTGGAAGATTTCAAAGTAGGTATACTTTGACTTACATGGCAAACCCAAAGAGAAATTTTGTCTCAAACAAAAAGGGGGAAGGCTCCTGAGGAAAACATCTAGGAGCATCCTCAGACATTCACAGTGGGCCATGTACACCCACACCCATACACAATGAACAACAATAACATAAGACAATCAGAATTTTAATCCTAAATTTATCCTTCATTTTTTACAGTATATTACAATTTTGGATGAGATTAAACCTTAAAGGACATTTATTTCATCATTTTTACATCAGAAATTCAAATTAGCAAAAGTTGTAACTTCCCCAAGACTAAAACACAAAATGCTATCTGTGATTAAAATCATGTGTTTTTTTTAACTATATTTTAAATTTTGTAAGCTGCAAACTATACTTCCTTAAGCTAGTCCAATTTTTTTCTGTTTTTCCATTTTGTAAGGCATTCCAAAATTATACACACACTCATTCATACAGACAGGCAGACATACAATGCAATCATTTATGTATATATAGTCTTTCTAGAGTATATTGAATTGATTCTCTTACCTAAAATCTCTTTCCTTTCTCTCTCTCTTTCTCTCTCCTTTTTCTACTCTCACTTCTTCACTCTCTCTCTTCCTTCCTTTCACAAATGAACTGTAAAATTATTCCAGGCCCTACAGTTTCACTAAAATCTGGGAGGCTGAGAAAGAGAAGAAAGGAGGAAGAGAGAACGGAGGGACAGAGGGAGTGGGACAGAGACAGAGAAAGAAAATTGAAGATTTTCCCTTAGAAAGAACAAGTAGATATCCAAAAATGCTAAAGTCTTCAGCCATAAAAGGTAAAACAGCATTTAATTTCTCTCCCACATGAATTTTACAGGTTCTTCAGTTCAAAAGAAAATCACACATTGGGTTAGGTGCTTCCCTTTCACTATATAAGGCAGTTAGTTTTTACTGCAAAAAAATTAATGTGAAAGTAGAAAAGTCACGGAAAACACTTTTTATAGCTGACTTTGCAGGGCATTACATCACAATTTGATTAATGTGCCTCGTTAACATTTAACTGTCTTAAGAGAAATATTTTTCTTGTTTACAGCCTACTTTTCTTCTTATTCCTGGCTTAATTTAATGCAAAAACTCCCACCAATGTAATTGTTAATGCTTGAGATTTTTGTTTCTGTTCACAAAGCATGAGATCCATTTTTATGTGCTATGTACTGTATGTGTTGAAGCAGCAATAACACTTCTCATAGCCTTGCAAAAATAAAACCTATGCTAGTGTGGTGATTTCAACAACAAAAATGCTAGATTTAATTAATTGCAAAAAGCTACTCTTCCAAAGACTAAGTGAAGACTTTATTTAAGTCCAGCTCAGCAAAGAAAATTGCATTCTTAATTGTTCTTTGCTATCTCTCTTGTAGATTCCTAACGACTTCCTTTTATTATCTGGTAACAAAATTTTTACTGGAAGCAATTTTCTGATTGACTTGCATATATGACATATGAATCATAAAATCCTAAAAGTCAACTAATCCCATTTTATTTTATTCTGCACTAGGCACATTATAATCTCTAGCAGCCACATGTATATGAAAGGTAATTCCTAAACATATTTCCACAGGTTAGTCAGATTCAAATCAGGTTTAAATATACAGGTGGAGTTTATTGCTAATAAAGAAGCTAGCTGCAGACTTTATTTTCCTGACAAAGATCATCAATTCATTTTTAAAATTCACACTGCAATCCACCAAGCACTGACTGTACATTAGAATTTTTTCCCTTTCAGAATAGTGAAGATAGCTTAAACACTGTCTTGGTGATTTAATAAAGATCCACATGAGTCTTGTCATTTTGAGGATGCCATTGTTGAGGATGTCTCAACAATCATTTTTCTCTGTTATTTCAGGTTTTTAAATTTTTAAAACATATCTTAAAAATCATATTTGAGATGAATTGACATTTCTACAATAATAAGAAAATGAAAATATTTAATAACATCTGAATCACTAAAATTTGATAATTTTTTATTTCCCAAAGTATTATTTCAGCAAATGTATAATAATACAAAACTTTTGGTTTCTCTACATATATTGGATATTTACATATAAAGGGCAGACCCTTAGTTAACTTATTACCAGATCAGCATTCACTGAAGAAGTACCAGCTCAAGTGATATCTTTGATCTATACCATTTGCCATCCCTCTGTCAGGAGTGAGTGTTTTCCTTCTTTTGGCTATGTCTGATACTAGGGCTTTTTCTAGTTCGTGAGCAGGTAAGCTATAGCCCAGGCTCTGAATTTTTAGTAACATTTCATTTATGGACTGTGTGAAAAACAACTCTGCATCACTAGGCCAAGTCTTAGGGAATACAAAAGAGCATCAATTTAAACTGAAAGCACCAGTGAAGTCTGCAGTACAAAGGTCCTTTACATGGTAACAGCAGGACCGGCTGCAGTCTCCATCTCAGTGTTACAGGAAGGTGACACTGATTCTAAGATGTGTTGACTCCCAGCCTACTGGCCCTGCTCACACAGCTCTACTCATTCTTCTCTTCCCCTCTGCCCTTACTAACGCAGAAAGTCTCTTTTTTCTATCTCCTTTGCCATCCTCTTTGGAAAGATTAAAATGCAAATTTTAAGTGTAAAACAAAAGAACAACTTTCTCAAATTCTAAATGTTTCGGGGTTTTTACCTTCAAAAATCTCTGTATTACTTTATACAGCTTTAGCATTAGGAACCAAAATAATGGAATATAAAACACTGACTGCAGTTCGGAATTTTATTTTTGATTACATTTTATTTATATGTTGGGGAAAGGGTGCGTGTGCACAAATTTGTCACATGTATTTGTAATTGAGGGGGAAAAAGTTGTGTCAGTTTTCTCCTTTTATCAAGTTTGCCCCATGGATCGAACTCAGATTGTGGGATTTGTTGGAAAGGGTCTTTATCCATTGAATCATCTCTCCTTAACTATACAAACTGTAATCGAACATGGGGAAGAGAAAGAAAAAAATATTGTGAGGGAATAAGTACTAAATCTTACACACACACATACACCTTGTTTATGTTAAAAATCCCAAATTTATTTCTCTCGTCAATTTGTTCTTGAAAATATAGTTTCTGAATATGCACATAATCCTCACCTGAGAGCTCTCTACACATGTGATTAAGATGCCTACAAAGGTTTCAGTTCTGAAGACCTGGAATATAGACAGGACATCTGCATTTTTACAAGCTCTCCTGTTGTCCTCAAGGAACTCAAAAAATGTAAATTTCTTGTTTAGAGGGAAGAACTGCTCTTACATTCTCATTTCATTGCTACTTTCTATAAAAACCATGAATTCAGTTTCTGCATCTATAAAATTAGCCTACTCACATCTCCGTGCCTTAAGTGGTTATGAAGGTTTAAGTAGAATACTAAAACAAGGTTAGGTTGTCAATAAAACAAATGACTTCACTCTAGAGCTCAGTAACATACAATTGAAAGAAAGGGCTTCAAATATGGGTCGCTTTGTTCTTGACATGTTTGCAGGCAAGGTGTGAAGGATTTTGTCCTCTAAGTCTGACCTTTGGGCATGTGTGATTTACAAAACACTTAAGGAGAGGTAGGTCCACTGAATTTTTCCTCTAGCCATTGAAGTGGATATTGCTCTGTTTCCAACCCGCTGCCCCACGCCGTTGGCAAATGCATTGAGTTCTCCATTTGTTGTCAGACATATGATATGCACAGTATTGTGGGAAAACAACTGTACTAGAAGTTATTTGTGCTTGACATAAACACTGAAGCAACTTTGAATTAGCTGAACTTAAAGGCACATTATATCATATTTAAGGGGAGAGAGAAATATTCTCCAACTATTTGCCCAAATTAGCAATGGTTAGATTAGATTTGCATTATATTCTTGGCACTCCTCAAATACTGCTTTCAAGATTCTAAGATCTATGGTTTTTACATTCACACATCCTTAGGTATTACTTTAAATCATTTTTGGAGCCACAGAGAATATCAGTTGTTTCCCTAAAGAAAAAGAACATTCATCTCAAATATTCAAGAAGGAAAAGATTTTCACATCTCTTCATTTATTTTAAACAAATAAGTATTTTGTGCTCTACTTTAACACTGAGCAAATATTCCTTCCTAGTTGTGAATGGGGATTTGAGAATAAAGCAGAGGTAGCAATAAGGATAGGTAGCAATACACAAATGTAGCACTATCAAATCCGTGAAATCAGGCAGAGCCTAGCACATTTCAAGAACAGCCCTCTGTTCCCAAGATCACAGTGGTCTGTTTGTGGCTGAACAAATAATCTCAGCCAACAAGGTCAACATCAGCTATCCTGCTGTTTGCTGGATGGGTAATAGGACAAGGAATTGTTTTTAGGGTAAATGTTCCATAGCTAGTGTTCAGTACTTCCAGGTTGAGCCCTGTGTGAAGATCTATTTCTTCCCCTGGGCCCTAGAAGAGTGGGACACTTGTGTGCACTAGAAAAATCTTATGTTCTTAAACTCAGAAGTATAGTTGAGACTAAATCCATTGGCAAGCAAGCATTCACATTGCCATCAGGACTGTGGCATGATACCTCACTTACAGAGACTGGAATCTCCTTCTTATAGTGTCCTAGTTTCCTTTCCATTGCTGTAATGAAACTCCATCACCGCAAGCAACTTACAGGCAAACAAGTTTATTTTACCTTACTCTTTGAGGTCACATTCCATCAAGGAGGAAAGTAAGGTCATGACCTTACTTAAAGCAGAAACCTGAAAGCAGGATTCCTGCTACCCCAGAAAGTATTACCTCTGACCAGGGAACCTACTTCTAGCCAAAGATCTACAGAAGATATGAAGAAACACTGGCTCCCTCACAGGCTGTGTTTAGCTATCTTTCTTATCTAGCCCAGGAACCGCTGGCTAGGACAATGGTGCCAACCCCAGTTAGGGTGGGCCCTCTTATGTTAATTAATAGCCAAAATAATCCCACACAGACATTCCCAGAGTCTAGGCTGAGCTACACAGTTCCTCAAATAAGACTTTGTTCTCATAAGACTCTAGGCTTGTCAGGTGACAGTGCTAACTAGGACATTAGTTAAGTAAGAAAATAGCAGTTATTACCTTACGATGTTTTTTTTTTCCTTTCGGTTACACTCATGAGCTATTATTTTTACTCATTTTATTTATATGAGTGTCTTTTCTACATGTATATCTATGCACCACATGCATGCTTGGTGCCTGTGGAGGCCAGAAGAAGTATTAGATTTTCCAGAACTGGAGTTGCACGTGGTTGTGAGCCATAGTGTGGATGTTGGAAATTGGACCTGGGTTCTCTAGAAGAGCAGCCAGTGTTTCTGACAGCTGAATCATCTCTAGTCATCTCTCCAATCCCAAGATCTAATTCTATGAAGTCAGTCAGAGAGAAATAAGTCCTGTTTTCTTTATTCTGTTTGAATATTTTATTATATTCTGATGATGTCTTTGTCTTAATTTTCAAATATAACATTGCTGGATATAAGTATTTTCCATAGATAGTTTTTACACCCAGCTCATGTATAGGTTATCTAGCATATCCTTGCTTCCAGACTCTTGTTACTGATGAAAAGTACATTGATTATTTTATTGGCCTCTGCTGATAGTGATAGCTCTTATGCCTCTTATCTTGCAGCCTCCAATATTTTTATCTTAATATCTTGATGTTAATCATTATATATCTATGTGTTGATTTCCTGTGTTTATATTTGGACTCTTCAGGGTTTCTTAGAATGAAGTCTCTCACCAGATTTAAAAGGTATACAGCCGTGAAGTATTCAAATAATATTTCTGTCCTCATTCTGGCCCTCCTTTTTCTCAGTGTGAGTATATACTAATTGGTGGCCACATTTGTCTCATGTTCAGCTTACTCACCTGTTTTCTCTTAACTACAAAAATTCTATTGGTCCATTTTATGGTTCCAATTTTTCTTCTACCGTTTTATTTGGTGATTACATATCTGAATTACATAACTTTGAATTTGTCCTTTTTATGATTTCTTTCTCAATACTCATTTTTTATGAAAGATTGGCACCCTAACTTCTCTTCTTTCTTTAGACCTGATTTTCTGTAATCTCTTAGTATGCTTATGGTGGCTGTTTTGAACAGTTCATCCTCTAAGGCCAATGTGTTATGCCCTTACAAAGCTCGTTCCATTGACAAGCATGTGCCCCCCTTCTTGAATCAAGCTTGCTGTTTCTCCCCTTATCTCATAGTACTTGGAAATGAGGCATGACATTTTAAATTTTATTTAAATATATGTGTTTGGTTGTTTTGCCTATATGTATGTATATACATTAGTTTTGGTGGCCAGAAAGGTAAACAAATCCTTTGTGGATGGCTGAGAGACACCATGTGGTTGCTGTGAGTGAGGGCTCTTAACCTTTGAGCCATCTCTCCAACCCCAGAAATGGGTCACTTTAGATAACACTTGCAAAACCTGTGGCTATTGATCCTCCCTTCCCATAAATTTGATATTATCATTTGCAGGAGAATGGATGTATCTAACAGCAGCTACTTCTGTTTCTACCATGATATTCAGGCTCACATCTATCTGATGAGGAATTTGTTTTCTTACTTTTAATCTTTAAGCCTGACTACATAGGGGTCAAACTTCGGTCAACATAAGCTAATTATTTACTAAGGACTGATCTTAATCCTTGAGGCTGGTTAGCCTTTTACCCTTTTCGCTGGAATTATGTATAATTTAGAAGCTGCTATCATAGCTTATCAGCTAGGGACTAGGAGAGAGTTTTCCTATTCTACTCTTTTGAGAGGACACAATATTGGTTGTTCAGTGTTCCCAATTATGCAAATGTATGTGATGTGTTCTTAACTTAGATTCTTTGGAGCTTCCCTTGAGTCAGAATTCTTTCTTTTACAATTAATATTTCTATAGGGCTACGTTTAACTATGGCCTGTACAGTAGTGATCTTTTGCTAATGGTTTGGCAATATTCTTCCCAAATTCTGTATGTTTATATTCTGATGTTCCAACTTTTTTACATATTAAAGTTGTGAGTATTTGCTTCTTCCAAAATTTCTATTACATCTAGCAATGCCCTTAAGAATGAATTCTCCATTCACAATTCTAAGTAAGTCTCTTCAGATCTGTTCTTCTCTTGCATCTGAAAGCTTATTTCACCTACCTCTTTATCATCTGGACAGAATATTTATCACTGCACAAAAGCCAAAGGTAGAACAAAAGAGGTGTCTCAAAGTCACACCTCAGTTCTCTCTGCAATCATCAACAGAGAACTGACTTTTGGTTTTCATTTCCTGCTCTACCCAGAATGAAAGTTCCCATTTAAAAACTGGAGTAGAAACTATCAGGTCCTAGTATTCTCTACTTGGTTTGGGTCTTTTTTCTTACAAAGCCCTGGGAAAAAGATGAGAGATTCCTTTTTTGCTGCATCCAACTCAGCAATACAGGAAACTATGTAAAAGAAGAATAAGAAATAGCAGCTTGCTCCGTTCCCTAGGTAAATCAATAATTTCTGATTGGGACCTGCAAGGGGGGCAATTAAATATTGTCTTATATATAAGACAATTAGATCCTAGATTAGAAGTCTCAGAGTAGTTTTCTTAAGATAAATTTTGAGGAAGGGAAAGTATAATTCTGTCTTAATTGCCAGACTCTTGACTATTCATAGTGAAATTTAGAAGAATTCTATCAATGTATATTTTTTGTTTGTTGAATGCCATTAGGACAATATGAAGACACTTTTTTGATTATGTTTTATGTATTTTTAAATGATTACTGGTTGAGGACAGAGTGTAATTTCTTCTTCATTTCAGAATCATTTTCTAAATTTTAATAATTTGCTTTTATCTTTATTTTCTTAATGTCTAAATGGGATTTTTTATTCATATGTATACACACATCTATCACAGAGGTTTTGTAGAGGTCAGAGGACAAGCTGAGAGTGCTATTCTCTCTGTCCATTATGTATGACACAAGGATCCAACTCCCGTTGTTACATTGGCAGCAGGCACCTTTAACCTCTGATCCTTTTGCCAGCCTCTTCACATCCTTATTTTGAACAAATAATATGTGTGTGAGTAATGAACTAGTGGCTTTGGTGCTGGACAGTGCAGGTCAACATTAAAAGAACTTAAGAAACTATAACAACTATTATAGTTGGAATTTGAAATTCATCCACGGGTCCATGTTTTGAAAGTGAGTTCTATGGCAGGTGATACTATTTTGGCTGGCAGAAGTAGTCACTAGGAGAGGACCAGTAAAGGAGATCTCTGAAGGGGCTGGACATCTCTGGTTCCTGCCTTGCTCTCCCTTCTTCCTGCTCTATCATCATATAAATGGCCTCTGCCACACTCTCAGTGGCATGAACTGAGTCACCCCTTCATGCCGTCCCAATGTTGATGGAGTGTTGAAACTTTCTGAAATCATGAGCCAGAATGAATCGTTCCTCCTTAAAGCTGTTTCTATGGGATATGTTTTGTGACTCAACAACAATGAATACAACAACCAAACACAGCATATGAAACTCGATTAAATCCTGGTTTGAAAATACCAAAAATAAAATCTAGAACAGTGTCAGAGTGGATTGCAAATACTTGAAAATGGTCCAGATATTACAGAGAACTAGGAACCTATTCATTCGTGGATATAATAATCATACTATATTTATATTTTAAACATCTTATTTTTAGAAGATATGCACTATTTATTATTGAATGTTATATAGTATATATGTATTCTTGTATATATGTGTATATATACATATATTATATACACATATTTTTACAGATTTAGTCAGTTAAGTTAGGAGACAATTTTGGTATATATGTATTTGGTATAAGAATCATGATGGCTGAAAGACTCGCCATGTCTGGGAATGATCAGGAGAGAGACAAACAGACATACAGAGAGGCAGGGAGGGATATTGTTAGTATGTATTCAGATTATTTGTTAATATATTATGTTATTCTTCAGCATTTATTAATGAATATTTGGGTAAAATTGGGTACCTGTATATTTTTTTAAACTCTTTCCCTTTCCCTTCCTGACATCACTGTAAAAGAGTTCATTTATTTTCAATATAATCAATATTGAGAAATACTTTATCCTGCCTTTGTTTCTTCTTGCAGATGTATTTGAGGACATTATACAATTTTGAGATTTAGCAAAACAAAATAGATACTTATGAGAATAATTTGTTAATAATATATTAAAATTCTCAAAATTTCATTTTCATGATCCAGCACTTTCCCTCCCATTATTTGCTATATGAAAAAAAAAATAATGTTAAGTAAATAGCACAAATTTAGGAGCTCATTAAACTATAATTTTCAATAGAGGAAAACTAGAGCACCAGTCTCCACTAATAATGAAACAGCAATAAAAGAAAAGAAAAGAGTACTTGAATTCTGAATTTGTGTGTATCAGCATTGTACATAATTAGGACCGAATAGAATAGACTTTCAAAATGCTAAAGTAAAATCTCTGAAAATATAGATAGAGCATCATTCTTTTCTGGAATGAATCAAAGGATCAGAACCTGTTCTGATGTGACCCTTATTTAGATAAAGGTGGCTACTCTGACCTTTCATCTGATGAATATATTTAAGCAAAATTGGACAATTAGCCTCATCTTACACATAAGGTAAACACACACACACATACACACACAGATAGTTGGAGGTAGCCCAGATGGTAAGATACTGGGAGTTACATTTATAGTTTTGATATAACACAGCAAGAAGATGTTTTGTTTTTAGTTCCCCAGAGAAAAATAATCAATAGAATCACACGCAGCATCAATGTGAATGCTGTCGGGTGCGTAGTTGGTAGTGTAGTTCCTTCAGGCTCAAGACCCAGACAGATCCAATGTCTAGTTGAACGGAAGGGTGGGAACATCTGATGTCCCATTTCAAAAATAGTCAAGCACTTCACTGTTATCAGGGAGCAGTCCATCCTTTTGTTCTATTTAGGCCTTCAAGATACTGCATGATTTATTCAGATATAGTCTGCTAAATCAAATACCAATATCATCCCTTACAGAAGCATCCAGAAGTGTTGGTATAATGTTCTTTTGGAATGTATACACCTTACCCTTGTTCATTCAAATCCTCTCTCCCTCACTCTGTGGTTTCAGTCCAGACATTGCATTATGATACTTATTCTAAGCATCACCTGTCTCAACTTTGTGTAAACATGCCAAAATAAAACAACCAGCCACAATGTTTAGCAATGGAGAGTAAGGAGGAGGAGGGAAAGGGGAAGAGCCAGAGGAGAGGAAGGAATGGAAAGCAGAGGAGGAGGAGAGAAGCTTGGAAAGCAGAGGCTAAGGAGAGGTCTTGGAACGAGGTAGAGAGATGGACAGAACCTAAGATATCACTAAAAGAAAGTATAAATGGTAAATTCTAAATGGTAGGAAACTATGTGAGCTAGGAGGTTTAAGATGGAATAACTATTACCCAGCATTGTGATCTAGGTTAATTAAATAAATCCCAGTCTCTTTGTGGTGATTTGGGCATACAGCTTGTTTAGGATTAACCGCAGCTTTACTAAAAAAATATATCAATAGTAAATATTAACAACATAATACAACACAGAAGAATGTTGACAAATATCTATACAATTGGTTATCAACTCAGTCAACACAATGGGAAAAGACTCTCTAGAGGATGAACAGAGGAAAAGGCAACATGATGTAAATGTCATCAGCAAGCCAGCTATCAGTAGCACATAAATCTCACAGGGAAGCACCAGTTAGAATCACATAAAAGTAAGCCTTTCGTTTTGTGTGATGTTGAGCAGAAGCTCTATTTCAAGGCATACAATGAAAAGAAAGACTGTAAGAAAACCATGGTTTCAGCTAGGTTTGGTGACAGAAGCCTGCGTTGTTAGCATTCAGAAGGCTGAGGCGGTAAGATTTCTCTGATTTGAGGGCAGTCTGCGCTGCAGAAAGTTTCAGGATAATTGGGAATAACTTGTAGGGCCCTACCTGTCTTAGAAGGAGGGGGCAGTGGGAGGTGGGCAGGGGAGGAGAAAAAATTACAGATTTAGCTAGTTATGTTAGGAGATAATTTTGTCATTTTTTTTCTCCCACTTAAATACAGCAGAGTGGCTGACACAAAATAAGAGTAGAAAAAGTTAGTGAAATGCAATCCTTAACGGCCGTGGTGAAGTCAACTGAGTCTTCAGGAATCACATGGAATCTTACTTGGGAGGCATCTGTAGACCAATAAATCTCACTGAACGGGCAGTGCCATACATGCAACAAAAGCCTGAAGAGAACCCCAGCCTCGTACTTCATCCTCAACTTCTGCTTCATCCTTGATGCCATGAAGGTAAGACACATTTACAAAGAAAACATAAAACTGAACTGCCCAGCACATTTAATTCCACACATGCTTAACTTTTCTGATTTTTATGTAACATTTTGTTTTGGAAAGTTGGCAAACGATGTGCATGGAAACCTCTCAATGAGGAATAAGATCTGGCATTTGTTTCTAGTGATGTAGCCTGGAAAAGCATCATTTAACCCTGATTTGTCTTGATTGGTTATTCCTACATTTTTCAGAATCATGAAAGGGTAAAAAATTTACTTGAGCTTTCAGCACTAAATTCTCAGAAAGCCACAGCCTTTTCTCCAAGAATTGTGCCAAGACAGATTAACTGACCAACTGTCACATCGTTTAAGGTGATCCACTTTAAAACTTACTAACCAAGAAGCTAGGTTATTTTCCCCTATTTTTAAACAGAATTTGTAAACATTGTAGTCAATCAAAATACATCTTAGGGAAAAATGAAAAATTTCCATGTAACCTAAGATCTGAATAGTGGAGCTTTAGAAAAGAAATGAAGGGAATGATTGGCCATGACTGTGGATTTTGAGGTTTCTCTGGCTTGAGAAGTATAAAACAAAAATATTTTCCAAAGATAGGAGTTGGTGAATAAAATACAATGTGTATAGTGGGTTTCAGGGGCCATGAAATGTCTGCTGAGCAGTTCTGCCTTCATAATATGAGTGCAGACAATAGGCAAACAGATGAACAGTCTGAGTCCCAGAAAACTTTCCATATAATACCACACAGTGAACAGGGCTTGGTCTATAGGTCACTGTCCTTTTTGGAGATGGCTAAAATTTGTTAGTTTCTCATCCAATTTTACTAGACATTCCCTTAACTTGGCAGGTTCTAACATTGATAATCTATTTTGTGCTATTATTAATGACTAACAATGCTTGTATTCTAAATTCATTATTTTTATTACATAACCTTATAGTTAGAAAAAATGATGAAAATAATATTTTATTTTAAAATACATTGGATCTTTTACATATCTGAAAGATAGGATTTAAAGGATTTAATGATCTAGTTTAGTCTGAATATGATATACAAATCTTTCCAATTCTCTGCTGTCAGAATAAAGCTTTTCTAACAGCTGTTACAAATATAAGAAAAGGTGGCCAGAAAGGTTAACATATGCTGTTGGATTCATCTGAATCTGTACATAATCTTCAGATAATTAGATGTTGTCACTGGAAAATTTGAAACCATACATACTTGTCATTGTGTGATTGGCTCTTTGACCTTCAAAGGTGAGAAGACTTTAACCAGCTTTAGAGGAGAATCAGCCTATCACTGAAGGTGACTTTTCAGTGCATGCAAACTTTTCGTTGATAATGGAGAAATGAATTCGTCGTCATATCCATTATGAATTAAAGTTCTAAATACAGAATATCAAGACTGTTGCCAAATGGCATTGCTCATGTTGGAGCTAGAGGCATCAACTCAAGAACACATGGCCTTTGTGTCTTGTTTCTAATGACATTGCTTACGCATGAGTCTCTTAACTGTATCTATGAGTTTTAACTTTTCAAAAGTCCATAAAGAATGCTGCATTCTTATGACAGTAAAGATCAATGACAATTAGATTACTTCATTCTCAGATTTCCGAGATATAATATTCCAGTCTGTTGCAGGATAAACATCAGATTTATTTCTCAAATTTTAGAATTGAAGTAAGTTTTATATTGTATGCCTGTGAGATTAATTATTCTTATTTTGTATTTACCTTGAGATGGCAATGTTGAAGGCTAATGTTGAAATTCAAAGTTCAGGTTCTGCCAAGTAAAGCCTAAATGTTTGTTTTCCACAGAGTTTTCTTGTGGGGGAATATTAAATAATGTCTTATTAAGATGACTTGGATAAGGAAAGCTGCTTCCAGTTCATAGATATTTTATATTTGGGATATTGTTTTTCCAGCTTTCACAGATTTGTTAACAACTTTCCACCCATGTTACTTTACCTTCTAAAATGTAAGCTGTCATTCTTCTGGGATTTTCCCCAGAACCCTAAATTGTATGATAGATTATCTCTGCCTGTTCTATGATAGATTATGCCTGATTGCTCTCTCTCTCTCTCTCTCTCTCTCATCTGTTTTATAAAGTATAAAGTATTGATTAGGCATGAGAAGTAAACCCAAACTAATGCACCTACTAGAGAAATTGTTGGTCTGTAATCTCTTCACTGGTTGCTTTATTTCCTCCTTTTCTGCTTACGCCTGATACTCATCTCAGTTTTTTGGAAATGGACTTGTATAGCTCACCTCCTTTATCTCTCTCTCTCTTTTTCTCTTCTGAATGTGGCTGCACTGGGTAGCTCTCATCATTAGTAGTCCAACATCACTAGTCTTTTTAGTTGGCATATTGAGACGGGTCGCCAAGCCCGCACACTGAAGCTGAAGTAGTAAAATCAGTACCTCCAGAATCTATCATTCAAGCCTTATGGGTCTTGCTTTAACATTCTACCTTGTTTAGTGTATATCATGCCCCTGCTGCATAAACCTTGCACTCCAAGGGAAAATACATTTCCTAGGCTCTAATATAATCATTTGGTAGGAAGGCCTATATATCTTTTTATCATAAAGATTTTGGGAACTCTAAATATTGCTGTTCTTGTTGTCTTTGCTATTATTTTCTCATTTCATACCATAAGCATAGATTTGAAATTTATTTCTTAAACTAGAAAGCATATGTACCTATGACTATAAGATACTGAGGGAATATAAAAAGGAAATATATGTTCTGACTTGAACATATAAGCTTCTGTTTGTTATATTATCCACAATGAAAATCTGTTTCCACTTAGGTAAAATGTGACAAGGTGTAGTACCTCCCATACTGAGTTTTACTGGGGATTTTTAAAAAATTATGTTTTAAAGAGGTTAGTCCATTGGCTAGGCATACTAAGAATGTGAAGAATGTCAGTTTTCAACTGATATCAGGAAAAGGGAAAGGAAAAATAAATATTCATTTTCTAGTATGTGCTCTGTCATATGCAAGTCTTTTCTCTTGTATAACTGTATTTATTCTTTTTAGTTAAATTTTAATTTTCATATTAATTACAGTTTATTCAGTCTGTATCCCAGCAGTAGCCGCCTCCCTCATTCCCTCCCAATCGCACCCTCCCTCCCTCATCTCCTCCCATGCCCCTCTCCAAGTCCACTGATAGGGGAGGTCCTCTTTCCCTTCCATCTGAACCTAGCTTATCAGGTCTCATAAAGACTGGCTGCATTGTCCCCTTCTGTGGCCTGGCAAAGCTGCTACCCCATCAAGGGGATATGGTCAAAGAGCCTGCCACTGAGTTCATGTCAGAGACAGTCTCTGTTCCTCTTACTAGGGTACCCACTTGGAGACTGAGTTGCCATGGGCTACATCTGAGCAGGAGTTCTAGGTTATCTCCATTAATGGTGGTTGATTGGAGTAGCAGTCTCAGAAAAGACACCTGGGCCCAGATTTTTTTAATTTATTTTTTATTTTTTATATTACAGTTTCTTCACTTTGTATCACAGCTGTACCCCCGTCCCTCATTTCTTCCCAAACCTTCCCTCACTCATCTCCTCTCTGCCCCTCTCTAAGTCTACTGATGGGGGAGGTCTTCCTCCCCTTCCATCTGATCCTAGCTTAGCAGGCCTCATCAAGACTGGCTGCAATGTCCTCCTCTGTGACCTCGCAAAGCTGCTCCTCCCTCAGAGTGGGAGGGGAGGTCAAAGACCAGTCGTTGAGTTCATGTCAGAGACAGTCCCTGTTCCCATAATTAGGGAACCCACTTTGATGCTGACCTTCCATGGGCTACATCCAGGCAGGGGTTCTAGGTTATATCCATGGTTGGAGAAATAGTCTCAGAAAGGACCCCTGTGCCCAGATATATTTGGTCCTTGTGGATCTCCTCTCCTCTCCAGGTCTTACTATCTTCCACTTCTTGCATAGGATTCCCTGCACTCTGCCCAAAGTTTAGTTAAGAGTCTCAGCATCTACTTTGATACACTGCTGGGTAGAGTCTTTCAGAGGCCCTCTATGGTAGGCTCCTGTCCTGTTCCCTGTTTTCTCTTTCTTCCAATGTCCGTCCTGTTTGTCTTTCTGAGTAACGATTAATCATCTTACCCAGGGCCCTCCTTCTTGTGTAGCTTCTTTCGCTGTACAGATTTTAGAATGTTTATCCTGTATTATAGGTCTACCATCCACTTATAAGTGAGTATATACCTCGTGTCTCTTTCTGCTTGTGGGATACCTCACTCAGGATGATCTTTTCTAGATCCCACCATTTACCTGCAAATTTCATGATTTCCTTGTTTTTAATTGCTGAATAGTATTCTATTGTGTAAATGCACTACAATTTCAGTATCTATTCCTCCGTTGAGGGATATCTGGGTTGTTTCCAGGTTCTGGCTATGATGAATAAAGCTGCTATAAACATGGTTAAGAAAATATCCTTGTTGTGTAGTTGAGCATCTTTTGGATATATGCCTAGAAATGGTATAGCTGGAACTTGAGGAAGCACTATTCCTTACTGTCTGAGAAAGTGCCAGATTGATTTCCAAAGTGGTTGTACAAGTTTACATTCCCACCAGCAATGAAGAAGTATTCCCCTTTCTCCATGGGTGTAAGATGAAATCTCAGTGTTGTTTTGATTTGCATCTCCCTGATGAATAAGGACGCTGAGTATTTATTTAAGTGTTTTCTGCCATTCTATGTAATCAGACACACTAAATCGGTTAGAAGAAAAAGTACGGAATACCCTAGACCTCATTGGCACAGGAGACAACTTCCTCAACAGGACACCAGCAACACAGAGTCTAAAGATTAACAATTAATGAATGGGACCTCATGAAACTGAAAAGCTTCTGTAAAGCAAAGGACAATGCCGTCAGAACAAAATGACAGCCTACAGACTGGGAAAAGATCTTCACTAACCCTATGTCTGACAGAGGGCTAATATCCATAATGTACAAAGAACTCAAGAAGTTAAAAAGCAAGAAATCAAGTAGTCCATTTAAAAATGGGGCACAGAGCTAAACAGAGCATTCTCTGTAGAGAAATATAGAATGGCAGAGAAACACTTATTTATTCTTTATATTAACCACCATCACAAATGTGAACACTAAGTCATGTTTCGGGTGTTGTTTGTTTTACTAACTTGGAAATAAAGAAAACTGTATAAACTTTGACAGATAAAATATGAAATACACATAAAGGTTGATAATAGAACAACTCACACACATCTTCCTGATGTCTAGGACATAGACAATGAAAGAACAGATGTATATTACAAGGGGCTTGGGCAGACCTCAAACATATAAGCATAACTTCAGATTATTTGCTACTTAGGTTAGTCCAAACCCTGTACTAAGTACTCTCGTTGTTTTTCTGACACTGAAACAGTAGTGGTCGAAACTTGATATGAACCTCTCTGATGCAGCTTGTTTGAACCCTTCAGAATCACAGCAAGTGTTGGTGGCTGCTCCCCTCTGCCTGTATAGGGAAGAGGAGTCCAATGCCTCAGTTTTCTAATAATGACTTGCTATTTATTATCTAAACTGTGTTTCTATGGTAGGTAGATCTAGCCTTGTTTCATGTGTCTGTGAGGAATGAAAATCTGTGGTACCCACCAGGCCTGGAACCCAGAACTAAGACGTTAGGAAGCAGATGTTTTGGCCATGTTCTAGCTCAAGTTTTAGGATACCACTATATGAGGGATGCACAACAGGTCGGGTTACCTGTATCCATGGTGACTGAGGAAGCAGAATCTTGCTCACTGGGTTCCCCCAAATGGCTGTGTCATGATCTTTATTCCTGTACTTTTTCTGGTGGGGGCCACTCAAACTTCCCATGATCTCATGTGCAAACTGACAATATTACTATAAATTCTTCCTTTGCTCATATCAGAACAAGGGCTGGCACAAATATCATCACAATCAGATTAACTCCAAGCATCTCTGCGGGGTGATGGAAAAGAGCAGTATTAGCCTTATTCATTAATCTTTGCCATGCAATTCTCTCTTCATGTTCGCAGCAGGAAACTTTTAGTCATGATTTGGTTTTGGTCCATTGAAAAAATATGAATGAATCATGATGATGTGCTGATGTGAAACTTCCATTCACCATCATGGCCTCTCTTGTCAATTTAAGTAATACATGTGCCTTCTTGATTCTTGGCAGTAGTGTCAGACGTCTATCTCAGAATCAGACAAACTCAAATTTAGTGTAACGCTTTCTACTATATTTGTTAGTTAATGCAAATCAGCAAGACTGCCCAATATTTTATATCAGTGACTTTAAAAATGTATAAGAGTCAGTTCATACTGTATTGTCAGACAACTTTAAGACATCATCAATCTTTAGGAATCATTCTCCTAAATGTGTCCCAGTGCTCTCAAGTCACTGTAAAACTCCACTTTCAGATTCACAGCATTTTAAATTGGTTCCAAGAGTTAAAGCTTTGGAAGCTTTTAAAATATTTTATTGGTCTAAAGCTTCTCTTCAGAGGTCTACTTTATGCTTCCGAATTACAATCACATTGTCTATAGTCATCTATACTCTTCTGTCTGTAGTTGTTTACATTCTGAAGTCTGATATTATTTCCTACTACACTTAATGTTTTCACATATTCTATGATTTTATATAGTTTTTCATAGCTGAAGAACAGAATTAAGTAAAAGTAAAAGAACCTCATTTTTAAAAGTACATTTTCTTTTATTTATTTGTTACTTTAAGGTTTCTATAAGGTAGATAATATAAATTTCACATTTCTATATGGTACTACTAAAAGTCCTCATTGGTTAAAAATACTCAATTTTCATTAAATTTTATTTGTGTGTGTCTCTGTGTGTGTGTGCCAGTTCTCTCCTGTCATCATGGGATCTGGGGATCAAATTCATGTTGGTCAGGTTAAGAAAGCAAAAATCTTTTAGCTGCTGAGTCCTCTCACTGCCACATATTAATTTTTTAAACTCTATTATGAATAGATACTCAATGAGTTTCAGATTTAAGAAAAACCAAAATTGAGTTTGAACATGTTACTCACAGATAAAATGTATTTTGATTTATAAGAACAATTAATCAAATTCTTTCCTGAAACAAATGATTAGTCACATGTAAGTAAGGTCCACGGGGTCATAATTCAGACAGCAAAGGGAATGCAATGGCTTTGCTTCACGTTTATTAGGAAATAGAAGAAAAATAGCTGTAATCAGGAAGATCCAGTTAGAGAATTTTTTTTCTGGTTCCCTGTCCATTCTTCTGGTAGAAGAGCTAGAGACACATCCTTAGGGTCTAGACAGGAGAACTAACGAGGAAAATAAAAATGCTGTGTACTTCTCAAGTTATCTCTGGTGATCTGGTGACCATTAAATTGATTAGAACTCCTTCATCCTTTGTTCTAACAATTGGGGGTCTACCCCAACATAGTAATCTAGAGCAGCAATGAGCGAACTGTGCAATTCATCTGTCTTCTAAATAAAACACACACAAAAAAAATTAACGTCAAGACTAAAGGACACAAATATTAACCATACTTCTTAATGAAAGATAATGCAAATGTCGTTATCTAAAATATTCTAGCTTGTTAACAACATATGCTATACAGGTTGCTCATATTTTGAGACTATGTATTCTTGGGGATGAAGAGATGGTTGGCAGTGAGAGCACTTGCTGCTCTTGAATAGGACCCGTTTATTTCCCGGGTTGTTAGCAATCACCGGTAACTGGAGCTCCAGTGGACCCCATCCCTTATTCTGACCTCTAAGGAAATGGCATTCATGGGACTGTGCAGACACACCACACACAAAAATTATTTTTAATATCATATATTCTGTGAGACTGCAAAAAGTTCAGTTACTCAGTTTTTGAGACAAAGTTGTTCTTTTCCCAAGTTAGCTTGGAGATCCTTCTGCTACTACCTTTGCCTCTTGAGTAGGTGGGAGTGCAGGTGTATGTCACCTCACCAAAATTAAGTGACTTATTTTTTGGAAACTATATGTGGTATAAGGTTTTTGTTGGTAGTAGTTTTGTTGTTGTTGTGGGGGTTTTGTTTTATTTTATTTTGGTTTATTGGGGTTTTTTTTGTCATTTGTCTGTTTACTTTTGTGTTTCCAGAGATTGTTTTGCCCTCTACATTTTCTGATAACATTACTTATAAAATATTTATTCAATATACCTAAACTCAAATTTTAGTTTCTGAATATCATTCTCAAATGAAATGAATAAGGATCCTTGAATCCAGAAGAATATAGAATGAAATTGGACTGTTTACGGATGTCAGACATGAGATAATACCCCAAAGTATACAGGAACCAACAAAAGTAACGGCTGGCAACGGGACTCATGAGGATAACAAAGAGATCAGAGAATTGAATCATTACATAATAAAATAAATAACCATGAGTCCATGCTGATATAAGCACATAGTTGAGTAAAAAGCAGAGAGAGGAGACAAGTGTTCTTAATAGAAAATTACAATTAACATGTATAGGAGAAGGAATACAAGTACAAAGTCACTGCTAAGCAGGCATGACTGTCATAATGCTTTGGATCTTGAATGAATTCTCGATAGAGGAATATCAAATGGCAGAGAAACCCTTAAACAAATGTTCAACGTCATTAGCCATCAGGGAAATGCAAATCAAAACTATCCTGAGATTTCACCTTACACCCATCAGAATGGCCAAGATCAAAAACTCAAGTGGCAACACATGCTGGAGAGGTTGTGGAGAAAGGGGAACCCTCCTCCACTGCTGGTGGGAATGTAAACTTGCACAACCACTCTGGAAATCAATTTGGCGCTTTCTTAGACAATTAGGAATAGCTCTTTCTCAAGATCCAGCTATACCACTCCTAGGCATATATCCAAAAGAGGCTCAAGTACACAATAAGGACATTTGCTCAACCATGTTTGTAGCAGCTTTATTTGTAATAGCCAGAACCTGGAAACAACCCAGATGCCCCTCAACTGAAGAATGGATACAGAAATTGTGGTACATGTACACAATGGAATACTACTGAGCAATAAAAAAACAAGGAAATCATGAAATTTGCAGGTAAATTGTGGGAACTGGAAAAGATCATCCTGAGTGAGCTATCTCAGAAGCAGAAAGACACACATGGTATGTACTCACTCATATAGACATATACTATAGGACAAACCTACTAAAATCTATACATCTAAAGAAACTAATTAAGAGGGAGGACTCTGGATAAAATGCTCAATCCCCACCCTGAAAGGCAAAGAGGATGGACATCAGAAGAGGGAGAAAACAGGAAACAAGTTAGGAGCCTGCCACAGAGGGTCTCTGAAAGGCTCTGCCCTTCACAATATCAAAGCAGATGCTGAGAATTATGGCCAACTGTTGGGCAGAGTGCAGGGAATCTTATGGAAGAAGTGGGAAACAGTAAGGTAAGGAGAAGACAGGCGCTCCACAAGGAGAGCAACAGAACCAAAATATCTGAGCACAGGGGTCTTTCCTGAGACTGATAGTCCAACCAAGTACCATGCCTGGAGATAAACTAGAACCCCTGCACAGATGTATCCCTTGGCAGTTCAGTGTCCAAATGGGTTCCATAGTAATAAGAACAGGGACTGCCTCTGACATGAACTGATTGGTCTGCTCTTTGATCACCAACCCTGAAGGGGGAGCAGTCTTTTCAGGCCACAAAGGAAGACAATGGAGCCACTCATGATGAGATCTGATAGACTAGGATCAGAAGGAATTAGCGGAAGTCCTCCCCTATCATCAGACATTTGTGCAAAAGCAGAAGGGAGTGTGGGATTTGGAGGGGAGGAGGGAGAGGTTTATGGGAAGATACAAAGTGAATAAAGTTTAATTAATAAAAATTAAAATAAAAATATTAAAATTTAAAAAATCAAGAGTGTGGTACCTAGCTTGAACCTACAGGGAGGTAGGAGGTGGGGCCTGTTGGGAAGTCTATGAGTCATTTCAGGCTGGTCTTACATTATAGGGCTTCTGTATTTCATTTTTACTTCTTCGCATGAGACAGGCAATTATGTGCCACTGCATCACAAGATGTTGCCTCATCGCAGACCAGAGGCAAAGTGGCTAAACCATCATAGAACAGAATTTCTAAAACTGGAGGCCAAAATAAACTTTACAAATTTATGGGTTTAGATGTTTGTTACAGTGACAGAGAGCTTACTAATTAAAGTAATTGTCAAATAGATGTTTAAAAGCACTGAATAGAAATTGAAGAGAAACATATTTTCACAGTAATATTATTAAAAAATCCTCCCCCAAATATTGATCAGTTTTTAAGGGAAAATTGCAATTTTATATTGGATAAACAGTTATGAGACATAACAATATCATGCACCCTTAAGGAAAACTCAGCACCACCTCTCTCCTGGTTATAGGTATATCCTATCCATGGTTCCTGGTTAACATCTACATCAACATCATATGCCCCTGAGATGTCCCTGTGCCACTTCGTTATTGTTTACAGTAAAAGCACATAATGAACATCTACTCATGGGAAAATGGCATGCAAACTAAAATTTTAACAAAATCCACAAAACAATAGACTCACTTGGTCTCATTAAAAGCCAAGGTCATAGACGAGGATGTGAGAATGATGAACCATCACGGGTGAAGAAAGTTAAAATCTGTTAATACTAAACGCAATATAGGATTCTGCTTAAGTTGCAAAACAGAAAAGGCATAGGGAGGGAAGTTCTAATACTCTCTGGAGTTTTAAAATGTTGTGTCAATGTTAACATTTTAGATTTATTCATTATCTAATAGTTATATAAGTTGTCAACATTAGTAGAAGCTGGGTGAGAAATATAAGAAAGAAAATACTGAACAATTTGTGATTTTCATGTTAAGCTAAAATGAGCAGGGTGCTCATTACTTATTTACCAGGTAGAGCCCATCCATATGGAATGAATTTACCTTGATTCAAATCAATTCTATTAACTACTGTTAGAGAGAACAGAAAATGAAAGCACATCGAAAAGTGATTTTCCCATGCAATGAATAATGTAAATTGCTCAGGCCAACAGCTAAAATACTTTAAGCATGATCACAACAGAAGAATAAATGTTAACCATTTTCCTGGAATAGTAGGCATGAAACTGCCCACGTATAGTCAAAAAGATGAAGGAATTAATAATGATAGGTAACAGCTATTGGAGCTTATTTTCCAGGCATATTAAACTTCCTAACAAGCTGGTGAGTTAAATACTCTGTTTGGCCTCTTGACACAGCCTGATAACTTTTACAAGGTTGGAGAGATGAAGCTGAGCTGTGATTTTTTTTAACTTAAACTGATGGTGCCCTAAGTCAGCACGCTTGACTACAAGGCTCTGTGAACTATCTTTGATCTCTAAGCATTAAGAGCATTCTGTGATACAAACACCACCACTTTTTGTCACTGCTAATGAAGAGCAGCAGCATCCACACATGGAAAACAAAACTCCAGGTTATGCTTGTAAAGCAGTTTTTTTTTCCTTTGAAAAGTAGAGAATGACCACAGCCTGGAATTCATAGCTAACTATACTCTGTCCCATGGTTCTCATCCTGTGAGTCTAAGAAACTTTGGGGTATCTAATGACAGGGGTCACGGATCAGATAACCTGCATATCAGATAATGTAAATCACAATTTATATTATGATTCATAGCCATAGTAAATTTATAATTATGAAGTAGCAATGAAAATAAGTGTATAGTTGAGGGTCACCACAGCAGGAAGAACTGTGTTAAAGGGTCACAGCTTTAGGAAAGTTGAGCACCATTGATCTATTATACTGAGCTGATTGGTCAGAGAACTCTGGTACTACAGGTATGTTGTGATAACAACTCTACCCATCTGAGCCACAGGCCTCCCCTCTAAGTCATAAACTCACTCTGGTATTAGGGTGTCACACCAAACCAATGAACACAAGTAGAGAATTGAGTCCTACCAATTCAGTCAATTTTGTTAAGGGGAATTTAGTTCATTCTGTATAAATATCACCAATATCTCTCAATTTCCCATTCCTACTATGTGTAAAGGAGTATGTGAAGGTTCATAAATGTACCCTGTAGTTCCCATTTTAATGTCAAGTTTTAACACAAACACAAATACTTACTAATGAGGTATTTCAGGAAAAGGAATAACATACTCTCATTTCTAAAGAAATCAGCATAATGGAGAGGGGATGAGAGGGAGAAAGGAGAGAAGGAAGGGAAAGCTCTGATCAGGATATAAAGTTAATTAATTAACTAATTAATTAATTACAAGAAATCAACATAAAATAAAAAAGAAGAGAACAAAGTTTCAGATGAAATAAGTATATCTTCATGTTCCACTGCTCTTATCAGCATTGATATTACTTTTTAGAGTAAACTTACAAAATATGTCACTAATGTGCTGGATAACACTTTAAAATTTCAAAATCTGACTCCTTTTCAAAATTATAAAATAAAATAATCAGTGGGGATTTCCAAGCTGTAAAATGAACATGAGTACTTAGGCAAAAGTGATCTGAACATTCCTAATTCATTCCCTAGAAAATCTTTTTTTTTGGGGGGGGTACAATTATTTTGTTTTGTTTTGGTTTTATTTTTTTATTTTTTTTCATAAATTACAGTTTATTCACTTTGTATCCCAGCTGTAGCCCCCTGTTTCACTCCCTCCCAATCCCAACTTCCCTCCCTCATCTCCTCCTATGCCCCTCTCCAAGTCCACTGATAGGGCAGGTCCTCCTTCCTCTCCATCTGACCCTAGCCTATCAGATCTCATCAGGACTGGCTGCATTGTCTTTCTCTGTGGCCTGGTAAGGCTGCCCCCTCCCTCAGGGGTAGGTGATCAAACAGCCAGCCACTGTGATCATGACAGAGACAGAGTCCCTGTTCCCCTTACTAGGGAACCTACTCCGAGACTGAGCTGCCAAGGGCTACATCTGAGCAAGAGTTCTAAGTTATCTCCATGCTGCGTCTTGGTTGGAGTATCAGTCTCAGAAAAGACCTCTGGGCCCCGATTTCTTGATTCTGTTGCTCTCCTTGTGAAGCTCCGTCTCCTCTAGGTCTTTCTATCTCCCCCTTCTTTCATAGGATTACCTGCACACTGCCAAAAGTTTGGCTATGAGTCTCAGCATCTGCTTTGATATCTTGCTGGGTAGTCTATCAAAGGCCCTCTGCCGCAAGCTCCTGTCCTGTTTCCTGTTTTCTCCCTCTTCCGATGTCCAGCCCGTTTACCTGGTTGAGTGAAGATTGATCATCTTACCCAGGGTCCTCCTTCTTGCTTAACTTCTTTAGGTGTAAAGATTTTTGTATGTTCATCCTATATTATATAGGATAATATTCACTTATCAGTGAGTATATACCATGTGCGTCTTTCTGTTTCTGGGATGCCTCACTCAAGATGAGTTTTTCTAGATCTCACCATTTGCCTGCAAATTTCATAATTTCCTTGGTTTTAATTTCTGAGTAGTATTCCAACACAATTCTTTACAGACCTTGAAAGAACAATTCTCATTTTCCTATGGAAAAACAAAAAACCCAGAATTGTTAAAAATAGTCCTGTACAACAACAGATCATCTGAAGATATCTCCAACCCTGATCTCAAGCTGTACTACAGAGCAATAGTCATAAAAACTGCATGGCACTGGCATAGAAACAGTATGATGGATCAATGGAATCGAATAGAAGACCCCAAAATAAACCCACATACCTATAGATACTTGATTTTTGACAAAGAAACCAAAACCATACAATTAAGAAAAAGACAGTATCCTCAACAAATGGTGCTGGTCTAATTGTATGTCTACATGCAGAAAAGTGCAAATAGATACATATTTAACACCCTGCCTAGAAAAACTTAGAAGGTTTGGGGTCTATGAATACCTGTCAGTAAAAGCTATAGGAACATTAACCCAAGAGCTCATTATCTGATATCCCCACGAGTTCAAGTAGAATGAGAGAGTGGAGAAGGATACATTCTGATGGTTGGAACTTTCTAATATTTCTTGCCAAAGTTTGAAATAACAGTCACATGATTTCTGCTCAACATAATGGACTTATGTGAACTACAAAAAACCACCTAAGTTCCTTTTAATTTAGTGATCTAACTGAGGGTAATTTTTACACAAAGAAAGTGTCTTAATGTCCATGGATGCAGATTGTACTCAGCATGTTTTTCACCTTTAGAGAGATATGGTACAGGATTTTCTGAGGGTTGAAAAACTCTTGTCAATATTTTCCCATATTTTGTTAGTTAGCTCTGAAGATCTCTTAGTGCTAGCTTTACTAAAAATTCAATGGTATACCCTGGTGGGCAAGCCATTTAATATATTGGGCCTTTGGTTTGTTATCTGCAAAATGAGAGTTTGTGAGTAGATAAACTGCAATGAATAATTCAGTTACAAAAAGTAATCTATATTTGAATTTAATATTTACTGTAAACAGACATTTTAACACTTATGGAAACACATTCTCATAGATTTGTCTGTTTGAACTTACATTTTTCTTAAAATTAAGTTGTTAAAAAACAACTCTACAAAATAGCAAAGAAAACATTTTTAATCAGTCCATCCATGTCAATAGCTGATGCGAAAAAAAAAATGAGTTGAAATGTCAAGTCAAAAATTGGAAGATGCAGGTCATATCAACTACCTGTCTGTGACAACCTAATTTTGTTAGATGCTACTTGTTGTAGGATATTTTATCCCATTGCAATCCCCAAAGTTGAGAACTGTAAACCGTGTTTCTTTGGTGTGGCTGAGCACTATCACACACCTTTAATCCAATAACTCTTTGTTTATTACAGCAGGTGATTATGGTATGGTTCTCTCAGCTCCAGCACACACTTTTGATCCAAGAGCTGCATCTAGTAAAGTTAACCCTAGGTCAAGAGACAGAGCTAGAAACAAGCTGACAGAGATTAAAGAGGAGGAGAGACTTTGAGTTAAGGGGTATTTAAGACAGTGTGGAGAAGAACGATTAGTTCAAGCTCTGGCTTTAGCTTAGGCTTCAGCTCCTCAGCTTCCTCGCTTTGGGGGCTTTTAGCTAGCAAGTCTGCAGCCTTTAGTTTTGGGGGCCTCTGCTCCTGGGCTGTCAGCTGAGCTAGTGAGACTTTTGGCATTTTTTTTTCCATCCATACCTGAGCTGAGAAGGAAGTTTAGCTGGTTACTTTCTCTGTCTCTCTGATCTAGCAGGTTTTCACCCCAGCATCTGGCTCCTGAGTCTTTATTGGTTAATTAGAGCAGTTGGGATTTTCCTTTATTTAAACAACAGCTACTAAAATAAGAACACTCATCCCTACAACTTTCACTTAGGTATTAATAAGTTCCTAAGGGAGCTTTGCATTAAGATTCTCAAAACAAAAACTGGAGGAGTCTTTTTAGTTCAAACTTTAATGGCAGAGATTTATATAGATTCCCTGGCAATGTCTTTGAAATGTCAACTTGATTACTAAAATCCACCAAACCAGTCTATAACCTTCATCCTTCCCTTCCCATCTACTTCCATTTTTTTTCTGTAATTCCCTATGCTAATTGACTGTACACATACAAGCGTGTAACATAGGACAAACCATGAAATAAAAATAAAGAAATAAATCATTCAAAGGAGAATGAAAGGTGATGGAAAGTCTACTGTTTTCTATTTGAAAAAGTCAGTAAGATTTTGAAGCTATTTGCAAAATGCAGTTTTCAGCATGTTTTAGAGAAAGTTTAGATTTTCAAATTGATACATGCTCATGACCTGGTATGGGTGTAGGGTTTCCTCTACAAGAAGGAAATTCTGAAGTTGTCTCCCAAACAGTGTGCCAGAAAAGACTACAAAAGACTCAGGAAGAACTTTCTATGTTTTTTTTCTTAGTTCTAATGTTTATGAAACTACTTGAAATCATTGACTATTCAAATATTTCAATAGATTGCAGAACTATTTTTCCTGATTTTAATTCTTCTCCTTTTGTGTGCAGAAAAACATTGAAAAGCCTCAACATTGTATTTCATAAGATGATGCTTTCTTTTACCTACAGGTTAAAATGAGCCATTGACTTAGAAAGAGAATTCTAAAACTAACAACAATGGACATGCTCACATGGAGGCTGGAAACCTCAACCTTACACAAAGAACTATAGGCAACCTAGGAATGTCTTCTTCATGACGGAGATGGAGAAATGGTCTTCTGCAAGGAAGAGGCCCCAAGTGGCTTTCCAATACCAAGTGGACAGCTGTGCTGTCATCTATATATTAAAACATTATAGGAACTAAGCAGACTGTACATATGTATTTAGGAATATATATGTATATGTGTAACAACAATTAAAGGAAAAGCAGCCATGAATTTGAGCGAGAGCCAGAGGGGCACATGGCAGGGGCAGGATTGGAGACAGAAAGGGGAAGAAAGAAAATGATTTATTTATAATTTCAAAAATAAAAAATTACTATATTAAAAATAGAACTCCTCGGAAAACTGTCTCCTGAACTTCAGAGTGGTAGGTTAAAAAAAAAAAAAAGTTCCTCCCATGAGGATAGTTATGCTATTCTCCTATGTGACAGGGGATGGCCTGAAACTTTAGAAATCTGACAACATAATATCTATATTTTTGTGAAACAGACTTTCTGGGGAGATACTACCACCCCACCCCACCCCACACACACGTACCTACTTACCCCAGATACAGAGTCCAGAGCAGATAAAAGTACAGATACCGCCAAAGTCCAGCTTGGAGAACAAATCAGTTTTATTAAGTTGACTTAAAATATGGGTGAAGGGTTAATAACAGGCACCAAAATGGATCAAAGACAGCTACATCACCAAAGTTCACACCAGCAATGGTGACAGCTCACAAAAGCTGAAAGTCTGGCACACACTGCAGAAGCTTCAGGCAGCTGAACAGGTTGAAGGGTGCCCTTTTTAGATGACTAGATTGTTCTAAACTTATTCCAGGTAGTTGCACTGGTCTCTGCTTCTTCCAGGCAGCTTGATTTAGTCTCTGCTTCTTTTCAGGCTGTTTGACTGGTCTGTGCTTCTGCAAGGCAGCTGGACTTGTCTCAGACTCCTTTGCGCCTGCCTACGCTGGCTTGTCTGAGACTGACTCTATGAGTCTTTTATTGTTTCACTCTTAGGAGGGGGGAGATCTGGTGGATCTGGTGAGTTTTAGGGATTTCATGAAGCTATTTTGAGTTGTTTACTTTGTCTTCAGGAGCTTCCCTGCAGGGTGAAATGTTTCAATATTGGAAGAAACTGATATGCACCAGTATTATTGTTCAATTATGAGCATGACTATTGCTTCTTGTTTACCTTAATGGAGAAGAGTTAGCTGTTGCTTTGGAAAGCTCTGCTGGGCAGACAAAATGTCCCCAGCAGTTCATTAGAGCAACAAGTTTCTGTTCTGCATAGTTTCCCGGTGATAAGCAGAGGGAGTCAACTTCGTATAAACCTCTACCAAGCAAGTCTTCCTGCTGTTGTTTACCACGTGTAAAGGATCCCACCACTAACTGCAGGGACTGAAGGTCATACAGAGCAAGTGGCTGTTCTGATAAAGGGGCTGATCTTTTTGCCTTAAAATAGAAGTCATGTCAAGCGCCGGCCACAGAGGGCCTCGAAAAAATTCTTCTTAGCAGTGTATCAAAGCAAATATTAAGAAACCTAACCAACCCTTTGGCAGAGTGCAGGGAATCATATGAAAGAAGGGGGAGTTAGTATGACCTGGAGAGATCAGGAGCTCCGCAAGAACCAAATATATCAGGGCACAGGGGTCTTTTATGAGACTGTCTCTCCAACCAAGGACCATGTATGTTTATAACCTAGAACCCCTGCTTGTATGTAGCAAATTGTAGTTCAATTCCCAAGTGGGTATACTAGTAAGGGGAACAGAAACTATTTTGGACATGAACTCAATGGCTGTCTGTTCAACCTCCCTGTCCCCTGAGGGAGGAGTAGCCTTGCTAGGCCACAGAAGAGAACATTGTAGCCATTCCCGAAGAGACCTGATAAGCTAGAGTTAGATGGAAGGGGAGGAGGTCCTCCCCTATCAGTGGACCTGGAAAGGTGCAGGTAGGAGATGAAGGAGGGAAGGGGGGGATAGGGAGGGAATGTGGGAGGGGGCTATGGCTGGGATACAAAGTACATAACCTGTGATTAATATAAAATAAAAATGAAAGAAAAAGAAGCTTGTGGGGATACATTCTGGTCGAAGTATGTGTGAGATCTGGACACAGGCTTCATATTTGGGAAAGGAGAGAATGGCTAGTTTGGCAAAAGTCAGCACAATTTATAGCAATGCAAAATCTGCTGAAAGGTGTTCTGTGAAATGGGATTTACAACAAGGGCCATGCATGTATGGTCACTGTAAAAGAAGAAAGGAAGGAATTGGGATGTTTTATACAAAAGAGAGGCTTACAAAGGTCATAGGACCTGGGGGGCGAAACTGCTGCTGCTTTTTGCTAAGTAGACCTATGACCAAACTGCTCTGTAAACTCACATTTCCCTACCTATCTGTTATCTCGGCTCTCAGAAATCATCAGAGAAATCTGTCTCATGGTGCAATAGATGCTTGTCAATGCAGAGACTCACAACTTTTTATCTAAATTCAAAGGATCAATGTTAAGTGGAGGCTTTGACTACAAATAAGACATCTTCCTCAATGTCACTTCCTCCCCAAGGCTCACAGATCACAATGGGAAAAGAGGCCAGAAGATTGTTTGGGAGGACCAGAGTAATACAACAGGACCATTGTGCTCATGAATTCACAGCAACTGTGTTTTTCTGCTGGAGGTTGAGGCAGCCAGCATCCTAACACAGAAGGGGAAAGTTCATAAGTACCTAGCCCTAACTGAGGAGCTATGGGCAGCTGGAGGCTTCTGGGGTACAGTCAGTTTTCTTTAAGAGTGTGGCCCCTGGTGGGTTGACCAGCACACACCAGTAGATGGCCCCATACTCAGCGGGTTAAAGCAGCACAACTTGAACCTGAAGTATTATAGAAGGAGAAGAGGAAAGCATAAGGTTGTGGGGGGATGGGGAAGTAGAGGAATTAGGGGAAGAGTGGGGAGAATGAATATTATGATATATTGTATGAAATTCTCAAAGAAGTAATAAAAATAGCTGTAACTGGTGTTTAAAAAAATAAGGGTCATGTAAAAAGGTTTGCTCTTAATTTTTTTTTTCTCTTTAGTGTAAACCTGCTCTGCATGTGTAGACAGTCAGACAGACAAACTTACTTTATTCTATATGTATGGGGTTTTGCATGCATGTATGTCTGGGTACCATGTGTATACAGTGACTATGGAAGCCAGAAGAAGGCATCAGATCTGCTCTAACTAGAATTCAGGACCTCTGGGAGCCACCATACATATCCCGAGAATCAAGCCAAGATCCTCTGGAAGAGCCGCAGTTACTCTTCACTCTTAAGCCATCTCTCCAGGCCCAGCCTGTATAGGCTTTTGTTCTACACACTTTCCAATTTCTAATTCATTCTATTAATTAGTCAAATATAGAGCAAAACTCAATAAATTATGAGACACAAGCCATGAATCAAGCTTCACAGAAGCTATCTCAGGTATGAAATGGAGGTATAAACACACATACACACAAGTGTACACATGCATATATTATGTATAGAAAAACACATCCACACATGCAGGGTGTATATGCTGTGTTTATTTCCTCAGATGAGGGCATGAGATAAAAGTCATTCCCAAGCCTTTCTAACTCTTTTGGAATTCTCAATGGCTGGTTCAACTCAGATGTTCTGGCCTAAGTTCCTCTCCAAGCTGATTCAGTGGCTTCTCTTGTCTCCTGAATGACTTGCTCTGCCTGGCCTCAAATTAATTCCGGCAATTCATTTTCATCTTCTGGCTCCTTCTATCCAGATCGTTCTGTCTTCACTTGTGTATAGCTTGTTCTCTCTGCAACCTGTCTCTGTAAAACTGTTCTTGTTTTGAAAATAATAATAACTCTCAGGAAGGCCTCACTCTCTCCCTGCATTGCTCTTAAGTGGCTCCTCTTTCCTGGGTGTATCCTAGCTCTACTCATTCTGGCAAATCTTTCTCTGAATCATCATTTTGTCTGCCTCTCTATTAGATGTCGCTTTCAAACATGGGAGCTTCCTTCTATAAACTAACCTTACCTTCATTGTTTGGGGTTAAAGGTGTGTACTGATGGCATGTCCATATTCCAGCCAGATCATACTGTAATCCAGAGTGTGTTTGCATTCTCTCTGGATCACATAGAAGGTCCTGGTGCTACTGCAGCCATGTTGATGGATTAAAATTCCCCTGAAGCAGGTACTTACATAGACACATAAATGAGCATGGATACATAAACACCACACACACACAAACACGCATACACACATAAGAACACATATATAACACATACTCATAACACAAAGTTATTTGGAGAAAATGAGTAAGAAACAAAAATATAAACCACTTCTCTGAATATGTGTTTGCAGTTCCTTCTTGATGAGAATAGCGTCAGTATCTACTGCAATATCATGAAATTAAACTTTTTTTAAAGAACTTGTGGTTTTCTGTTTGCTGTGCCACAGATATGTAACAGAATATATTCAGTAGTGACTAGCAAAATGTTGGAACCACTACCATTACCACCACCACCCCCCGCCAAAAGGCCTCAATCACATAGTGTGGCATTGAGTTTGGAATTTGGAAGTGATTTTGTAACTGTTTGCTGTTAGTCTCAGGAGTGTTTGTTTCGCACGTTTCTTCCCTTTTACTGAGAATGTAACTCTGAGCAGCGACAGTTCTGTGAGAATAACAGCAGTGTGGGAAGAGTTCTTGTGCAATTGTCAATGTAATTTGATCAGTATCAATAAAGAGTTTGTTTTAAAGCTACTCACATGAAACTAAGCAGCTGTTTCATAGCTGTTTATCCAGGGATCAGGGAAAAGAACAATTTAACTCACATAAGGCAGGAGGTAAAGGGTGATGGCCAAAACCAAAAACCCATAGCGTGGACTACTCACAAGTGTTCTCCCAATAAATTGTCTTTCTGGGGTTTCCATTGTACTAAAGTTAGAAAAAAAACTGAAGGTAAGTCAAATACTGCTAGTAAGTTAATAAAAATAAAAGTTTGGTCTTTCACAAATAAAGAAGTCAAAAAGCAATATATACCTGGGTTCACACTGACCACTGAAGGTTGAAACCATCCTAGCCATTAGCAGATGGTTCTGAAATATTTTTGTTTTGTTATTCTTTTTCTCTGTGGCAGCCACTCCTGGATTCACAATATTCCAGACCTTTATGTTAGAAACTATGCTATATTTGGCTCTCTTTTTGTTTTCTCTCTCTACTTGCAGTTTTCCCTTCTAACTGTTCTTCATATTTGATTTTCCCTTTCTGTAGCTTTTCCTATTCAACTGGTTCACAGCCCATCACAGGTAAAATACTTCACAGAGGTCTTTACTTCTACTCCTGTCTAGAATCTTACCAGCTTTAGATATGTCTTTCCACTATCCACTAAAAGACAAGTAAGCCCAAAATGTCAACAAAGTCAACTAACTTCTATTTTTGTTAGTGCAAAGACACATATCAAACTTCCATGCTTGTCCACAACTATGTTTTTCACTCCTCTACATCAAACAGTTACTCAATTTAAAAGTGTTAAAGACTTGTGGGACCATGTGTTTTACCTGTATTTTATATATACAGGCTAGTGTACATAGAATACAGTGCCTTCCACATGTGCTTTTAATAAATATGTTATCTTCTAATACACTCACTGATCCTATATTCTGCTTAAGTTGTGATATTTTTCGTATGTCAACAGGTGTCTAACTTGTCCTCCAACACATACCTATATCTTGTAATTCTGATCTACATCCTATAACCAGAAAATCCTTTACAACTACAAATGTGATTATGCCATTTCCAAACTTCAAGTTTAGTAAGATAATCAGTGAATCAGTAAAACTCCTAAACAACAAGGCCTTGGAAATCGCTCTCAGGTTAAAACCAACCTCACCCTATCTTTCTCCCTCTCTGCTTTCCAGCCATACTGAATCCTCACTCTTCCAGAGTTTCCATTGTTAAATGTTATGCATCCATAAGATCTCAATGTAACTGTGAATTTATTTTTAGTGTAGCATCCCCTGACCCTCCTAACTAGGTTAAATGATTATTCCTGGCATTACCACATTTCTCCAGAGCATTTATCACAATTGCAATTACTTTTTGAATGTCTGTAAATTCTTCCAATCCCCTTGGTGAGGGGAAGTATAGATATTAAATATTCTCAATGGTTGCTGAACCTTTTTTGCTAGCATGCTTCAGAGTTTAGTAATTACTTTGTTTAGTTGAACTGAAAATATATCCCTAGTCATGAAGTACTTTTGAGGTTTGACTCCAGCAGTATGTATGTGTGTATGTGTGTTGTGTGTGTATATGCTGGAATATATATAATAGTATACTATACTTATATATAATATGTTTTATGTAGTATTATATATTATATATTAATGTTACATATGTATAAGGTATAACAAAATACGCTTTTTTGTTAATTTCAAATGTATAATGAAATACATTTTACTTATTATATACATATATATATATATATTAGTCTACCTGTCCAATTGCTTGTTTTCGGTCTTCCATCAGCAAATACAGATGCCTTTGCTAACCAAATTGCTTGATTCGATCTCTACCTCAGATCTCACATAATACCTGCAGCACATTTTTTTCATTGCATCTATCTACTAAGCTCTGCTGGTAGTATCAATAATCCTCTTGCCAACTAACAGTTTCCTTGAGATAAAATATGTCTATTCACATTTTAAATTCTGTACATAATCCACAAATATTTATTTAATAAATGCATTAATACTTGTAAAATAGGAATTAGATGACCTCTTGTTTGAAAAACAATGCTTTCCTCAGATGTAACTCATGGTAGCTCAATATCCAAATGGGTTCCCTAGTAAGGGGTACAAGGATTATTTCTGATGTGAACTCAATGACTGGCTCATTGAGCTTCCCCTCCCCTCCCCAGGGAGGAGCAGCCTTGCCAAGCCACAGATAAGGACATTGCAGCCAGTCCTGAAGATACCTGATAAGCTAGGATCAGATGAAGGGGAGGAGGACCTCCCCTATCAGTGGACTTGGAAAGGGGCAGGGAGATGAGGGAGGCACAGAGGGTGGGATTGGGAGGGAAAAAAGGAGGAGGCTATGGCTGGGATACAAGTGAATGACCTGTGATTAAAACAAAATGCTTTCTTATTGGAGAAGCACCTCAGTGACAAAAGTGTGTAGACCAATGGATGGTGCCTTCTTAGACATTCCTCTCACATTATCCTGGCACAAGCAGAATGGCTAAAACTAGTGATCAAAAGATTAATGAGCAGGGCTTCAAAACAGATGCTGATTCTCACAGCCAAACACTGGTTGATATGTAGGGAGTCTTGGGAAATAGTGGGAGGAAAGAGAAAATGACCGGGAAGTGACAAGAGCTCCACAAGATAAACAGAGCCAACAAACAAGGGCCGAGAGGGTTTGCTGAGACTGAAGCATGAACTGAGCCTAGACCCTCCAAAGATGTAGCAAATGGGCAGCTTAGGCTTCGTGTGGGTCCTCTTGTAAGGGAAGTAGGTAGTACATTGGACATGGACTCACTTGCTTTCTTTTAGATCACTTTCAGCAGGCAGGACTGCCTTGACAGGCCACAGGGGAAGAGAACAAGTTCAGTCCTGATACAGCTTGATGAGCTGGGGTGGATAGGAACGGGAGCTCTTCTGTTCTGAGGACGTCTTTAAGGGATTTATTCATTTTTGCTTTAAGGATTTTTATTATCTTCATCTAGTTGGTTTTGTCTTTTCTCTTGTGCTTCTGCTTCTGCTAGGTTGGAATATTATGACCTGCTATGGTAAGACAGCTGGGCTCTGGTCGAGACATAATTCTCTGGTGCTATTGACTGTGCTCTTACACTGGTATCTTTGGGTGTGATATGGTGATATGGGTGTGGGTGTGGGTTAATTATAGATCTAGGACATGATTCCTCGGTTTGCCTTGGTTCAGTAGGAGTTTTGTTCCTTGGTTTCTGTTTCCTTTCTGGATTTTCAGAGAGTATGTTTGCTGAATGTTACCATTTTTACTTGTCCGCTAGGCTAGTGTCCATAGGCGAATGCTTGCTGGTGCTATAGGCGGGAAAGGGAAGCCAGGAGGAAATGATCTGAGGGACCTATAGGACGTGTAGATATGGAACAGGGGGAGCTGCAGCTAGTGTTCTGTTGTACTGCTAGGGGTGACTCTGAGTATTGGGTCTGGTGTAACAGTGGGGAAGTTCTTTGGGCCGCCTATCTGGCCTTCTGGCAAGCATTGCTTATGGTTGAGCTAGGGGTATCTGCCCTTGCAGTGAGTATTTTATTCCCTATATATGGCTATAATAATACTGAAATAAATGTGGATATAGTACCAGTCACCACAGACATTCATAACATAATTCTTGTAGGTATAATACGTTATATGGCAAAGGAGACTCTTTAAGGTTGATTGTGGCAAGCATCTTCAGATGGAATGATTATCTTGGGTTTAATGGATGGAATTCATGAACTCAAGAAGGCTCTTTCTTTGTGTGAGGTGGACTTGGGGGGGGGGTGTCTTTTAGGCAACATTGCTTTGTAGATTGACATGGCTGCAAAGTTGTCATTGTATTTCCTTCTCATCCCGGCATGGGTATCACAGAAATTAAATGACAAGTGATGCTAAGGTTTCAGAAGAGAAGAAGTGTCAAGCAGTGCTGGAGGAACTGTAAAATGTTTCAGTCAGGATGGAAATCAGTGACAATTCCTCAAAACATTAAAAACGAAAGTATCATACCATCCAGCTATACAGATCTTGAGAGTAACCTCAAAAGAGTCTACTTCAGCATTCTTTACAGATCCATGAGCATCCGTGTTTTTGATAGCATTATTTATGGTACTTGTCTTATAATAGGTAACCTAACAAAGAAAATATTAAATAGTGACACAATGAAATTTTACTCAGGCATAAGAAGCACAATTATTTTGTTTGCTGGAAAGTGGGTGAAACTAGACTGGAGAGCAACATATAAAGCACTATAACCCACACACAGAATGACAAATTTAACATTTCTTTCATATGCAGATCCTAGATCACAAGCACATATGTGCACGCATATACATGCACATGCACAGACACACATAGCAGTATAATTAATGTCATAGTGTAAGACTATTTTAGAAGAGATGGTTGATTTGCTCAATTCATAGTCAATTCATTTCTATTCTTAATTTGAAACTTCAAATCAGTATGTCTCCCATTTTAAATGTAGGATGTGAAGTGATTCTTTTTCTGCCTCTTGCGGCCAGCTGACACTTTTTAAAAATAAAGAAGGAAATGTAAATATGAGGGATGAATACGATGACTATTGTTCACCAAACAGCTGTGAAATGCAAGTAAATTAAATGTTAGGACTTTCACCTCTAACTTTTAATATTTTCTTAAAGAAAACATTACCAGAATTATCAACAATATCTACATACTCTGATATTTCAACCCAGGCAGATCTTGAAACTTCCACCCACTCAGCTATGATGTGAAGCAGCAGAGCTGTTTTTAACATTTACACTTGCTTGAGAGAAGATGTTGACATGCTCAGAAGTACACTTATTAAGTAGAAGCAAGCATTGGCTGTCTCCAAGTATTGACAAGGGACTTGGCTCTAAAACAGGTAAACACTCTCACAATTTTAAGCTGTATATGAAAATAAAACAAAGACTGGCTTCTAGTGTTTTTCATGTCTCCATTTAGATTTGTTTAATCTAGCTAAAATGATTTTATAAATACCAAAAGAAAATGTGTCATCAGTAAGCAATTCAGAGAAACTTGAATTTTGAGAGACACTATAAGGCCAGAGGAAGTCTCAGGAGTAAATTAGTCATTTGTTAACATTTGGATCTTGTATGTACAGGCATAGAGTCTGCAATTTATGCAATGCATTTTTCTGCTGATTTGGTCATTTACTTAATGGATGTGAGAGAATTTCAAAGGAGGTTGTAATGTGGCTAGCACATACTTTTTCAAACTAACAAGATTTGCAGTAAACACAGTATAAAACCTTCAAAATGCATTCAAAAGTATCAGAAGACTAATTCATGAATTCATTTATTGTACTTTAAACTGTATCAAGCAGGTAAGGGGCTTGTAATGTTTTTAAGTGTTCTACATAGGTGCTAGCGATATACAAAATATGACCCAAAGAGATATACTTAAGTGGAATAAGTAAGAAATAATCAAACATCCTTCTGTTTGTCTTGTATCTTATTTCTTTCACTTCATATATTTGAGCCCACAGAGGCTCAGGTGATTAAACCTCAATTAAGGTAATATGAGATGGAATTTCCTTGGAATCTGTTTTGCTTTTAAATACAATGGAAGAATTTCACAAAATATGCATGATATTTGTTTTTCTTTTTCTTGGAATAAAGATGAAAATCTATGATATAATACTCAGTGGAAATGTTTCCATAAAATAATTCTCTGATTTAATAAACTTTAAACCACTGTTTGTAAGATGCAAAATTAAAATGCTCCTGTAATGGAAAAATTTATGAAATTTTAAGCATTGAACTGCTTGGAAGGTGCTGCTTGATGGTTGACGTTTTAATTTTAATAAAGCATGTTAGGATAAGAGTTAATGTAGAGCTTAGACTGATTCCTTCAATTGCTCTAAAAAATGAAACTTTATAATTTTAGTTAGATAAGATTTACACTCACCTTTCACATCAGTATTTCTCTTGGGTTAACTACTGGTTTTGTTTTGTTTTTTCCCCCCTCAAGTAAAACTGTTGTAAATCTTGGATCAGATCCTGCAGTCTTTCTGTATTTAAATATAGAACAGTATTACCAGGGTTCAAATGAACGGCTTCCACCCAGCTTAATTATGTTCAAGCTGCAAATAAATGCATATGCTGTGCCCATGGATTTGAAAATACAAAGCAGAGGCTCCCTCTGCATAACCATCTGTGTACCGCTTTTGTCTTCTATATGCGATAATATAGATAATAAAGCCAAATTCTTTTTAAAATTAGAATTACATAATTGGAACATGAGGCTAACGACATGTAACACAATAGTACTATTTTCTTATCACTCAGTAAATTTGAAATAATCGTAGTGATGACAATAATACATATGTGTTTTAATAGAATACACTGTTGGGCCACAATGGATGAGTTGCATGAAACATTAAACGTTCTATCATTGAGAATAAAATATTATACCAAGGTTACTAAGCACTTGGGAAATTTTTATGTTACATTTGCCCTACCAAAGGAACAAAACTGCAAGGGGTTTCAGAATATGTTTTAAGTAGTATCTTGTAGAATGAATGATGTTTAATATTGATTTATATAATTATTAAGGCATTAATTATTTGAAAGGAATAAATCATTCTATTAATATTAATTAATGCTGGTTATTAATATATGGCAGCAGTACACTTGTACGTGTTCTATTTGGGCTGCTTCTGCTCCATCAGGCCAGTCACCAATGCAAGCTACATATCTCCTGGTTACCCCGTGGTAACTTGCTTCTTTCCTCCTCCTTCTTCTCTTCCCTCATGGTTCTTCTGTGACTTCACAAGCCCACAAACCTTTGCTCTGCCTCCCTCTCTTATTCCCTGTCCAGGCTGTAGGCAACTTTATTAGGCAATCAGGGATAATTTGAGAGGCAAGGTTCACACAAAGTCGTTTTGAATACCTGAGAATTTGCTCATGAGACAAAAGAATATTCAAGTTAAGCAATTAACACTGAAATACATAATAGTTCTTGATCAGCTCCAACAGTACTTTAGGTACAGCACATACCTAATGTCACCACCAAATGCCTGACTTCCGTAAGAGAAGCAGCCAGGAGCCTAGCGCTAATGAGAAGGAGATAGAAACCGCTAAAGCAGTTGTATGGCAGGAGCAGAGAGAGAAAGACAAAGAGAGACAGTGACAGACAGACAGACAGAAACAGAGAGAGAAAGAGATAAGTTTAATTCTTGTCTTAGGCCAGCATCCAGAAAAATCCTTGGTTCTGACTAGAAACCAAGAATGCCAAAGGAGGCGCTATTTCCTGTTCTATTTCTTACCATCTTCCTCTTTTATACAATCTAACTGAGTATCTTTAACTGGAACTTATATTGGAGGATGTGATAGGCTCTAAGAGGCCCCTGGACACTTCATTTGTGGGACATTGGATTCTCTCACTCATCTCCCCACTCATTGCCCAGGTCTACTAAACATCCTAGAAGACATGCTTAGACCTGATAAACACCTTCAGCAAAGTGGCTAGCTACAAAATTAACCCCCCCCCCCAAAATCAGTAGCCTTCCAGTATACGAAAGACAAGTGGACTAAGAAGTACCTTGGTTTAACTCTAACCAAGGAAATGAAAAACTTGTATGAAAAAAAGTCAAACCTCTGAAGAAAGAAATTGAAGAAGATATCAGAAGATGGAAAGATCACCCATGCTTGTGGATCAGCAGAATTACCATAGTGAACATGGCCATGCTACCAAAAGCAATCTACAGAGTCAGTGAAATTGCCATAAAAACACCAACACAATATTTTACAGACCTTGAGAAAACAATTCTCAATTTCATTTGGAAAAACAAAAACCACAGAATAGCTAAAACAATTCTGCACAATAAATGATTTTCTGGATGTATCTCCATCCCTGATCTCAAGCTATATTATAGAGCAACAGTAATAAAATCTGCATGGTACTGGCATAAAAACAGACTGGAGATCAGTGGAATCTAATCAAAGACCCAGAAATAAACCCACACAACTCTGGACATATGGACACCTGATGTTTGACATATATGTGTATATATATAATAGAAAAATGATGGTATCTTCAACAATTGGTGCTGGCCTAACTGGATGTCTACATGTAGAAAAATGCAAATAGATCTATACTTAAAGTCTAGGTAGATCAATAACCTCAACGTAAAAGCAAACACAATAAATCTGTTAGGAAAAAAAAAAAAGGTGTGCTAGAGCCTTGAACTTGTTGGCATGGGAGACAACTTCCTGAACAGAACACCAACAGCACAGGCTGTTATTGATCACGAGTCAATAAATGGCACCTCGTAAAACGAAACTGAAAAGCTTCTACAGAGGACTAATATCCAGAATATATAAAGAACTGAAACAGTTAAACACCAACAAACCAAATAATCCAATTAAAAAATGGGACACACAACTAAACAGAATTCTCAACAGAGGAATATCGAATGGCAGAGAAACACTTAAAGAAATGCTCAATGTCCTTAGTCATCAGGAAAATACAAGTCAAAAAGACTCTGAAATTTCACCTCACACATCAGAATTGCTAAAATCAAAAGCTCAAGTAACAACACATCCTGGAGAGGATGAGGAGAAAAGAGGAACCCTCTTCCATTGCTGGTGGGAGTACAAACTTGTATAACCACCTTGGAAATCAATCTAGCCCTTTCTTAGAAAACTAGGAATTGTGCTACCTCAAGATCCAGCTATACCACTCCTAGGCGTATATCCAAATGATGCTCCATCATTCACCAAAGGCATTTACTCAACTATGTTCATAGCAGTGTTATTTTTAATAGCCAGAATATGTAAACAACCTAGATATTCCTAAACTGAAGAATGGATACAGAAATTTTAGTGCATTTACACAAAGAGATATTACTCAGGTATAAAAAACAAGGATACCATGAAATTTGCAGGCAAATGGATGGAACTAGATAAAATAATCCTGAGTAAGATAACCCAGAAGCAGACAGACACACATGTTATATACTCACTTATAAGTGGATATTAGACATATAATATAGTTTAAACATACTAAGATCTGTACATCTAATGAAGCTAAGCAAGAAGGACCCTGGGTAAGATGAACAATCCTCACTCAGAAAGAAAAACGAAATGGACATTGGAAGAGTTAGGAAACAGGGAACAGGACAGGAGCCTACCACAGAGGGCCTCTGAAAGACTCTACCCAGTAGAGTATCAAAGCAGATGCTTAGGATCATAACCAAATTTGGGGAGAGTGCAGTGAATCTTATGAAAGAAGGGGGAGATAGAAAGCTCCATAAACAGAGAAACAGAACCAAGAAATCTAGGCCCAGGGGTCTTTCTGAGACTGCTACTCCAACCAAGAACCATTCATGGATATAACCTAGAATCCCTGCACAAATGTAGCCCATGGCAGCTCAGTATCCAAATGTGTTTCCCTAGTAATGGGAACAGAGACTGTCTCTGTCATGAACTCAGTGGCTGGCTTTTTGACCACCTCCCCCTCATGAGGAAGCAGCCTTATCAGGCCACAGGCGAAGACTATGTAGCAAGTCCTGCTAAGACCAGATAGGCTAGGGTCAGATAGCCTCCCCTATCAGTGGACTTGGAGAAGGGCATGGGAGGGCATGAGGGAGGGAGTGTGGCATTGGGAGGGAATGAGGGAGGAGGCTACATTTGGGATACAAAGTGAATAAACTGTAATTAATATTTAAAATTTAAATTTAAAAATAAACAAAAAATAGATATCTATTTATTTGATCATGATATTCGCCATTCATCTCGATAATGCATACACACTACGTAGTCTCATGTTTGTGGGCATGTATCCTACAATTTTCTTTTTAGGTTTGTTTATTTATGTTTTTATTGCATGTTTGTCTGTGAACCATGTGTGTTCTAGATGTTCACAGTAGTCAGAAGAGGCATAAGTTCCTCTGGAACCATAGTTACTGATAGTTGTGTGCCACAGTGTGAGTGCTGGGAACCAAGCCTGAGTCCTCTGCAAGAGCAGCAAATGCCTTTCCACTGAGCCTATTCTATAGCCCTGAGTCATATATCTTAAAAACTTTGTATCCCAGCTGTAGCCCACAAAGACTATTTTAATTATAAAATGTATGTTAAGGAAATACCGTGAATCTCCTCACTTTGACATGCTTAGCTCTCTGATGCTTCCCAGGCAGGAACAGATGCTTATTAAAGTCTTACGGAATAAACAATCCCTTTTATGAAGAAAACTTTACGAAGCTTGATGATAATGAAGAATATGGAGTCATCATTAAAGCAGAAGGTGTGGTAAATGCTGAGGCTGTTATTTAAGTGAGAATTCCTTACCCTTTCCTCTTCAGTAACTGCTGGCAGAGTTCATCGAAGCCAAGGGAATGGTGAGGTAGAAAAGCCACACCTCTCTATTCTATCAGGTAGATGGACTTGGGTAAATGATCCACAGTCGTTCTGATAGTGAATTTTGATGTCAAAATATCTTTTCGTGGTTTATAAAATTCACTCTCCACAAATGATTCTTGACAGGGCCCAGCACAGCTAATCTGTGGTTCTGTTTCTGCCTAATGTGCTGCTTCCTCTAAGAGTAAGTTTACTTCCTCAGGACTATTTCAATGCATGTGGTTGGACTGGATTATTTCTAAAGATCTCTTTGAGCTCTGAATTTCTATTCTGTTTTGATAAGGCTGAAAATTTTAAAACCCTTACAATGTAGCTTTTCTTTTAAACATAAAATTACTGAATAGTACTATTTTTTCTCTCAAAAAAAGTCTTTGTCAGCATTTCAAGGCACTTAGATATAAACTTTTATCTAACTTCTGCCAAAATGCTAATTACTTAGTTATGTTAGTCTTTATACAGATTATGCAATATTACTCATTATTTTAGTGAGAGTATTAATGAATAAAAGAAACTGTCTTAACAATTGTAACATTTTGCCTATGTTTGTCCCTTGAAGTTGACTGATACAGTATGCTATATATGCAATAAAATACTTGCAATGCACTTACATAGTATTTAATCAACACTGATGTTCTCAAATGAAAGATGACATTACTACAAATATAAAGTGTATTTAGGACTTCTTTTTAGATTAATAAAGTAGCGTGCTATATAAACATTACAAGTGCCATATAACACACACACTCTCGCTCTTCTAATCCTTTATCAGGTGATTTTACAAGTAATATATAATACAGTATTATCATACAAAGTTGCTTATATATTGTTAAAACCAATAAACAAAGACATAATAGGAAATAGCACATGAAAATAATTAAATTTAGAAATAGTGGCTTGACTAGTGTATTTCATGGTCTAACAAATGACTAAATAAGATTATTTTAGATGAAAATATTTTACCTCCATAACTTCATGAAAAGGATAATTGAAGAATGATGTAAGGTTTAAGCTATACTATGAGAATAAGTTATCAAAGGAGAGAAGAAAGAGGAATATTAGGTGGAGAGTACAGCTTAGTTCTGGCTTCCCTCTTTGCTACCATTGCAAAGATTTGTTGGACCTCCATCTGAGTGGTTTTACTGGTTACTCTGTGAGCAGTGGGTGGACAGCATAATCTGAAAAGAAATATGGATTTTTATAGCTATAGCTCAACAAAATTATAGGGTTGCACCACAGACAGTAAGGGGATTAAATATGGTGAGTTCACATCCCTTGCTCAGATCTTCTGCAGCCTAGCCTAAAAGCAACCATGAGGCAGTTGACAGGGAATTTACCAGTCTATCCATGTAAGCACAAACAGAATAGATAGGGCACGTGGAAGAGCAATCAGAATGTAGCAATCAAAGAATCTAACAAAAAAATTACTTCATTTGATTAAAATTATCAAGTAAATGCAAATGTTATACTGAAAGTAAAAGGATCTGTTTTCTCCTTCTTCCAATGTCCATCCCCTTTGTCTTTCTGAGTGAGGGTTGATCATCTTACCCAGAGACCTCCTTTTTGCTTAGCTTTTTTAGGTGTACAGATTTTAGTGTGTAATTTTAGTGTGTAATTTGTAGGTAAATGGTGGGATCTAGAAAAAATCATTCAGGCTGATTTTTTCTAGATCCCACCATTTACCTACAAATTTCATGATTTCCTTGTTTTTAATTGTTGAGTAATATTCCACTGGGTAAATGTACAGGACAGGAATCTACTGCAGAGGGCCTCTGAAAGACTCTATCCATCAGTGTATCAAAGCAGATGCTAAGACTCTTAACCAAACTTTGGGCAGAGTGCAGGGAATTCTATGAAAGAAAGGGGAGAAAGTGAGACCATTCATGGATATAACCTAGATCCCCTACTCAGATGTAGCCCATGGCAATTCAGTATCCAACTGGGTTTCCTTAGTCAGGGGAAGAGGGACTGTCTCTGACATGAACTCAGTGGTAGGCTATTTGACCACCACCGTCACCCTCCCCTACCCCCGAAAGGGGAAGCAGCCTTGCCAGGCCACAAAGGAGGACAATGCAGCCAGTCCTAATGAGACCTGATAGGCTAGGGTCACATTGAAGGGTAGAAGGACCTCTCCTATCAGTGGAAGGAGAGGAGGATGTTCCCTATCAGTGGATTTGAATAGAGGAATGAGAGGAGATGAGGGAGGGAGGGTGGGAAAGAGGGAGGGGGTACAGCTGGGATACAAAGTAAATAAGCTGTAATTAATATAAAAAATAAAATTTAATTAAAAAATTGAAAGGATCTGTTTTGTTTGTTGTTTGTGTGAAGCTTTCAGAATAGATAAAAATGAAAACCTAATTAAGGAAATTATTTATCAAACACTGATACAACTAAAAAAAAAGTATAGGTCCAATCTACAAAACAGAAAAATAAGCAATAGAATCTTTACATCTGTAGACACCAGACAAACTACCACATAAATAGAGATTTTTATGAATTGAGACGTCATAAATTCACATAGATTGGAGCACAGAAAGAAAAAGATTTAAAATGTTTGAACAGTTAATAGATACAAATGATGGATTATAAAGAACTAGCATGTATCTAATTAGATTTTTAGAAAAGTATTAGATAGAATGGCAAAGAACTTGACAATAATTCAGAATGTTGCACAGGAAAAAAAAATGAGCCCTCAGATTAATAATAGTACGAACAAAGCTACAGTGCAATAATCCATTATATTCCTCTAAGTAGGAACAGAAAATTTGATTCTTAAATAACACTTAAATATTGATTAAAATAAAACCCTTAAGAATAATGCATGAGGCATGCATGAGGCTGTTCCATAATACAACATTATTGAGAAAAATTAGAGAAAGTCAAATGAAAAGTACAACACAGAATTGTGTCGTGTGTGTTGCTGTAATCGTATGTGTAAGAAGGCACCACAGCTCAGGGCTCAGAAGGACCAGCAAGCGCCTAATGGATTTTTCTCAAAGAACCTTGAGTGAGATGAGTGTGCTGGCCGGCTGGTTATAAGCTGGAAATCGCTCTCCTGGATGGAAGCAGGCTCTCGGCTGGGATAGACCATCTCTGCTCCCTGTCTCCCTTCTTTGAGCCATCTTGAATAAATTTTAGTGGCAAAGGAGTGGTAAGGAGAAATATTGATGCTTTTCAATCTGCTACTGCAACTTGCCAGTCAGCGAGGCAATGTCCGTGGTCACTAACAGTCCTCTGATGCTTGAGAACCGCAGTCCTATGATAATGTATGGCTATGGGGTCAGGTGAGGAATCTGAGCCAGGGATTTGGTCAACGTATGCATTTGTGATTCAGAAGAACTTGATGGCTGACTCTTTGACCCTCCCCCATACAAGCCAGGAGTGACAGACTGGCTAGATCCCAGGGGAGGACATTGCAGCCAGCCCTGAGGAGACAGGATAAGCTGGGGTTGGATGGAAGGGGAGGAGGTCCTCCCCTGTTGGTGGACTTGGAGGGGGCGGGGAGGAGGTAGATGAGGGAGGGAGAGGGAGGATAGGAGGGAAGGAAGGAGGGGGGCTACGCCTGAGATGCGAAGTACCTAACCTGTGATTGATATAAAAATAAATAAATAAATAAAAGAAACAGTTATATAGAATGAAAATAAATGATAATTGCTCTTAAAAAAAAAAAGAGTCTGCATGTAAACCATGTCAACTCCCATTTTTTATTTTGCTCCAGGTGGTACTAAATTTCCCTGCTCCACCCTGGAATCAGCCACCAATCTAAGAAAATCTGACAGATTTTCAAAGTTCTTTTTAAGTTTGCATTTCATGGCTACTTCTACACCTAATATTGAAAAGTTTTCAAAATCTAAGTTGTGCTAATATATCCAGTAGAATTACTACAAAATATTTCTACTGTAAAAACATTTGAATATGAATTTTCATGTATATAAAATAAATTCAAATAATGGCTTTTTATGTTAAGGTATTGTAATTTTCATCTGTAAAATAAAACTTTGAAATTGCAAATTTATTGACTATATTCAAACTCAAGAATGCCAAGGATTATATTGAAATTGTTTTTAAACTATTTTTTGGTTAGAAAATCCAAGTTTGGGGGCCTGCAGAGATAATTCAGAAGTCAAAAGCAGATACTGCTCTTGCACAGGACATGAATTTGGTTCCCAAGACCTACGTCAGATGATTCACAACCACCTGTAACTTGAGCTCGAGGGAGATCTGATACCTCTGGCCTCCGCTAGCACCTGCACTCACATGAATATACTAGTCCCAATGTACATACATACTGTCTTGATAACTGCTCCATGGCTGTGAAGGGACATCATGACCAAGGCAACACTTATAAAAGAAAGCATTTAGTGGGGGCTTGCTTACCGTTTCAGAGATTTAATCCATTACCATCGTGGTGGGGAGCATGGTAGCATGTAGGCATCACTAAGAAGGAGCTGAGAGTTCTATGTTTGGACTGGCAAGCAGCAGAAAGAAGAATGACATTGAGCCTGGCTTGGGAGAGTGATAACTCAATGTCGAACTCCAGAGACACACTTATTCCAGCAATGGCACCTCCTAGTCAGTCTCAAGTAGTGCCATTCCCTCATGACTAAGTTTTCAAATACAGGAGCCTCTTGGGGCCATTCTTATACAAACCACCACACAGATACACAATTTAAAATGATAAAAGTAAATATTTAAAATCCTTGCTTGAAGGTACACTGGATAACTGGCTTGAACAAATACCAAACTAAAGAAAATCTTCATCCAACTCTACTAAAGAATGATAAATACAGTGGAAATTATGATAAGAAGTTGTATAATGAAAATGAAGACTTGAATATAGCAAGAAAAATAATTCTTGTTGATAAAATGTAGCTATAAGATTATTAAAATATTTCCAAACAATTCATAATTTTATTTTGGTTCCAGTCAGAATATTAATGAATGCATTCCAGGAACTTAAAAATTTATCCTAAAATTAACAAAAGTAAATCATGAAATATAAATCAAATTTTAAAAATAAGAATAAACAAGCTAAGGGACACTTCTGCAGATCTTTTTGTGACGTTGGTGCCACATGAGCTTGCCCTGACTCTGAAGGTCTTAGTCAAACAAATACCACGCCTTCTTACACAGGTGGACACTGTACCACGTCAGAAGAATTGAAAAGGCTGTGTGACTGTTTGGAACCCTCACACATACAGAGATGTCATAAAATATAAGCCAACAGCATATTGAATAAATGTTAGTGTAAGAACAGGTTTTACTTTACTTATAGAGGTAAGCTTAAAGATATAGCTTATAATTCACTTTAGATGGATGAAAGATCTGATCTTTACACTTCTTAAAAGAAAATATAAAATGTCTTTATGACAACTATGTAGGGAAAAAATTCATAGGTGTGATTCAAAAAGCTCAAAATACGAAGGCTGATATTCAAGACAAAAGAAATAAAATATGTAATCATTATATATGTACATAATGTATGTATATGATACAGGAGTAAAATATCAGTAGAATATTGAAAAATAAAGTAAGTTATGCAGTAGATATATTATCCATGCATATATTTATAAACACTAAAATATTTTAAAATGCAATATATTTAAGGAAAAATCATATATCAATATGGACATATACATGAAATGAAAATTAATAAGTAGTCTAAGTAACAAGAGTGAATGAAGAAAGAGCAGACAAGATTCTGTAGTTCCTTCTGCCGTATTTCCTTTATTTGGTATATATTAATTGAATTGTTAAAGGTTCGGTAACATTATATGGTGTGATAATATTGTTTCTTCAGACTTTTGTATTTTTAAAAATATTTTTGGGTGAGATTTTTTTAACATGTTTATTATAAATAAAAATGTTTTTATAGAGAAAAACAAATGCAAGCACAAAAGTTTAAAAAAAGGAAAAAAGAAAAAGAAAAGAATCAATAATGGTTGCAAATTTCTTGCTCCATAAGTGTAAAATGGCACTCTGATGACTTTTAAAGATGAATAAAAGTAACATCTACTTGCCTTTTTCCAATCTGCAAAACAGAAAACCAAGTCATTTTCATTGAGTGTTTGTACTTTTTAGCCACACACACAAAAGTTTGGTTCAAAACTATAATAACCTGGGTAGTAAAGAACTGATGGTCTGATAATCAAACACAAAGGATTCAAAGAGACCCTTATGGGATCCATAAACTGTCAGATATGTGTATAATGTTATAACATTTTACTTAGGTGGAACACTGAAAGCCATTTTTGAAAGTGAGAACCGAAGTTGTAAAATAAGATATTTGCCTGTAGGTGTTACTCGGTGTACATAACATGTTGACCATGTATCAGGCACTGGTGTTGATTTGCCCATGCCACAAAGGAAAAGAATCAAGTTACATATGTTAAGCATGTTAGTTTATATAATTTACATATGTTAAATATATTTAAACATGTTATTTAAGATAATATTCTTAATCATTTAGACCACAGTGATTTGAATTTACCAATTTTACTAGTAATTGTAGATATTTCCCCTAGACTTCTGGTTATTCTGTTTGTTCTGCTACTGATTAGTACCATCGTTTCCTGTTAACCAGATCTCATGTACCTCATTGCCATTTAACAGAGTGGATGATCATTTGTAAACAAAATGGTGATACATTATGATAGCCAAAGGCCAAAGCTTTACCTGGAAAGAGATTCATCATTTCTTAATGCAACACAGCTTGATGCTTGCAATATCATCAAGCATTCTGAAAGCTCCTTGCCAGAGATTGATGACCTAAACAATCACAGAGACCTAATAATAGCAGCAACAACTGCAGGCTAATATTTTACACAGCAGAATACTACTTTTTTTTCCTGTTGTAGAGAGCCATCTCAAGGTTTTAGGTGTGTTAGGCCAGCACTCTATGCTGAGCTACAAGGCTAAGATACTGTTTTTGTCCTTGTTTATATAGTGAATGTAATTACAGCAACAGTTAAACTACACAAAATGTAAAAGAAAGTTACAATTCCACATTGCCAATCACATGAGTCTTAAAGACTTCTTTGTTAGAAAATGTTGGTTAGAAATAATAAACTTTCAAAGCTCCAATATATTTCATGCTACAGTCATTGATAGAAGCTTCAACCCAGTGTTGTGTTGGATACGTGACACATTGAAAGCACAAAATGGAGGCCTAGTTGAAAATAACAGGATGCCAGTCAGTTTGCTTTAATGTCATATACAGCCAAAAAGTATATCATGGAACATTCTGCATTCCACTTGTGATGTAGCTTTTATATACCACTGTCAGAATGATTTTTGTGCTTTTCTTCTCTTTGGTTTTTCCAAAAAGCACTTTAATCCCTGCTTATAAGAAATTTCTTACTTTCTTACTTACATTTCCGTTACTGTAACAAAATGCCTGGCAGAAACAACTTAAAAAGGGAAGGAGTTACTTTGACTCATGCTATAAGAGGAATTTGATATAATTATGGGGAAACGAGGTGGTTTATAGAGATTTTCAACTTTACAGGATCAAACATCCTCTTGAAGAGAAACCTCTACATGCATGTGTGAGTTTTGTTTCCAGATTTAGTTAAATGAGAAGGGAAAGCTTACACTAAAATAGGAGTGGCACCATACCAGGGCCTGAGGCTCTAAACAGAAGAAAAAGAAGCAAGTGAGCCTAGTGTGAGCATTCCTATCTTTTGCTTCCAGAAAACAGATGCAAAATGCCCTGGCTGTCTCATGTCCTGGCTGCTCTGTCTTCCTCACCACGAAAGACCGTAGCATTCAACTGTTAGCCTAAATAAGCTCTTCTTTCTTAAGTTCTTTGGTCAAGTGTGTTGTATCTGTAACAAGATAAGCACCTAATATGGAAAGGTATGGAAGAGTGGAAGCAGGACAGTCCATGGTTTCTAGAACACGTGATAGCGCATCAAGCAGCTTCGTCACATGACAGTAGATAGGAAGCAGAGATTTAAGGCAGCAGCTAAGGGCAGGCATAACCTTCAAAGGCCCACTGCCAGTGAGCTACTTCCCACTTTCTATGCCTTCAAACTTCCCAAACAATAGCCCATGGGGGACATTCAAAACTGCAATAATCTATTATCAGTTTGATAGTTTCATAAAAGCATGTGCTTTTCTGGAGGTTACTTCTATTTGGATTTAAAAGAATTGTAATGTGTCCAATTTCAATAACTTCAGTGAAATGTTAAAAATGATACTGCTTATTATGAACCCAGCATTAAAAGGTAAGCATACAGCTCTTGGAACTTCTGAAGGCATCATGGTATGTTCACGCTCATCTCCCCACTTACAATAATTTCTCTCCTCTACAGAAGTCTCTACAAGCACATAGAATCCAAGAACACAACTGAATAAAATATGAATTTGCAAGTGACTTGCTTATTTGAATTTCATAGGGGGCATTATTAACAAAGGCAGGCCATTGAAAGGGTTATTTCTTTACTAGTGAATTAACGATGGGAGGACAACTAATGTAAACTATTCTGCAGACAAGCCAATAATGAAAACATAGCGAAAGCTGTAAAGCTTGCCAACTCCTGATGAGACTCAGGAGAAATTCCTTAACAGATGTTTCCCCGAGCAAATATATACTTTTCCTACTTTGATTACGATGGCCCTGAGAATTTGGGACTTGATTCAACACTCAGCTACTCTTCAGCAGCCTCATAAAAATATAATTCCTACAAAGAGTATATTCTACATTTACATTTCTCTTTCTAAAAAAAAACAATATGTAGCATATTTATCATTCTTCGTCCCATATGGTGAAGCAACGGTCCAACTGAACTGTTTATAAAACTATAATTAAAGCCGTGTCAGCATTTTATCATGAACCAAAGGAGGCTGAGACTTTCCTGCCTTCAAGTCAGAAGCTTCCTTCAGTTGAGTACCCACTGACTGTAGCAACGTGTTCTAACCACCCATATGCCTCCTGCTAGGAATTTCTGATTTCTGGCTCATGGCTGAATGATTTGAGTCCAAACAGCTTATAACATATACACACATGCACACACATGTTCACATGCATTCAGGCAGACACACACATATCCTTCTTTTTAAAGACTATGTGTTAGATTGTGTCTCACACAGCTTAACCTTTCAGGTTCAAGGGTAATCAGTGAAACATTCTGAGTGAACAAAGTCTGATTCACAATAACAAAAGCAAAAGATAAGGAGAGGCGAGGATGACAATTATTTTGTTCCACTGGCACCTGAGGGTGTTCCTATTATCTACTTCTGTGTATCAAAGTCCTGATACTTTCAGTTATTTCTTTCTAAGTTTTTCCTGTTGTCTCTCTTTTTTTTTTAGGTGAGTGAGATAAAACTAAACATATAGTCTTAGTTGTGTGACATGGGCAGTGGGTTTTACTTGCACCTTAGCCTCAGGTCTTCTGAGGTTGAATGTGAATAATACCTGCTTCCTCAAACATGAGGTTGCATTGGGATCCTGTGTAATGCACAATGACTATCCCCCAACAATGGTCCACATTGTCATTCTTACTCAACATGGCCCTATTCTGGTTAATACCACAGAACTATAGCTGTCTGACTGTGAATGCAGACACCTAATTTTCTACCCAAAGCTTTAAAAATCCTAGACCACTTTTCTCTTTTTTTCTAAAACAAGCTGAAAATTAACCACAATCAATTACTGCTGTAAAATTAAAAATGTATCCTCTAAGCTCTATGAAGGGGAAAGACCAGGTCTCTTTTATCAAAGCTGAGCCTGGCGTAGAGGCATGTGCCTCATAAAACATTAGTCTTCGGAGCCATTAGCTACTTCCAATATGCGAAAATAACCATCTTTGGGGCTATGAATTCAGATGCTCTGTGGCTTCTACATCAAAAAGACAACCTTCTGAAACTATAACAGTTTAGCATTGATCACAATATGAGTAATATTAACTTAAACTTCAATAATAGGCTTGGCGATAAGACCATCAAACATACGCTTTGCCTATCAGAAGGTGTACTAATTAAGTGGCTTAAAAACAGCAAAGAGCAGGAAACCAGAACTCTCAGAGAAGGAAGAACTGAGCAGCCTTTACATCCTCTTGTCTGAGAATTCTACCATACCTACTACAGCAACCTGATGTTACTGAAGCAAAACTGTCCCTGCTCCAACCTCACAGACACAAAGCCCTCATTACCCCAGACATCTCTTCCTTACTTCCCTACGCCTTATAGAACAATAATTGCATGTTTATGATTAAAAGAATAGTTACCAAAATGACGTTTTCCACTTATATTTTCATTTAACATATTCTAGCTTATCTTATTACATGTATACAATGTGTGTAATTTATTGAGACCCCCCCCCAGTGATAATTTTGGCTATACCTCAAATTTATCAGTGTTAAACTGACCAGTAGAACATCCATTCATCTTCACAATGTCTTTTCATTGACATGCTCAAACGAGACAGGTGGCAGATTGGCTTTTTGAAACCCGTATCAGTGGATGGTTACCATGGAATCTAAATATTTAGGTGTATGTCCTGGATACTCACATCTGAGAGCTCTCCTGTTATGGAGAGCTGAATAACACTAGTTTTTCTCCTGCTTCTTTCTCTAGTTTCTTGTAATACTCTCAGTGGTCAAAAGCTACTGGGGTCACTAGATACCTCCAAATTATGTCTTCTTGTTTCTCCCCTGCAAGCTTGCCTTAGCGTAGCTTGCTCATCCCGGGTTCTGTGGCTCCTGGCGTTGCTGCCTAAGCCTGTGCGCCTGCTATTTCTTCCATCGCCCTCCTGGGAGCGCTGCTGGACCGTGAGCCGGCTCTCGCTGTTTGGCGCTGCCTTCCTGACAATCTCCAGCTGGCCCGAAAAGAAAAAAAAATTCTTTGTTAGAGCAAGGATGCATGCTCTATAACTGGAGCTACAGGCCACGGATTTTTTAACTTCTGATTCCAAAAGACAACTTGTTTATATCAATAAGTACGAACAACGACCACCCACCCTAAAGGGAGCCAAATTCTTTTCCTGGGTGATAGGTTTTCAAGGAACTAGAATCCAAGAATCTGCTATTTTTAATAAAGTCATGTAAGTGTCCTTTCCTTTCTGATTTCATTAAAATGATGACAATTACTTTTTGCCTCTTGGTTTATAATATTTAAAATATGGCTGAAATAGTAAACTTGAATCATTTATTAATCATATGACAGATTTTACTTATATATCCACTTGTGTTTTTGCTATATTCACACTACTTAGAGTAAATGCAGCTTAAAAACTTAATTGTATTAATATTATTTAATAATTACACACTAGGTAGTTTTGGAAACTAGTAAATGTAACTCATTGTGGCTTTGTAAATAGCACTTCTAGGACCCTAACAGTGTCTCAGGCACACATCCTTCAATTTATTTTCATGTAAAATGTAAAGATTTCATAAACTTTATTTTTATATTTTATATTCATAATATTTTTCAAAAACATGTATTTAATGTATGTGGGTTCTGTTTTCATACTCTCTTCCATGTGTTGTTCTGATACTAACGAGCTAGCTAAAGTAGTGAAGAAAACACCCAGTGTATAGAAATGTTTATTTTCTTCAGAAATTTTCTGTTTATCATCAAGATCCTTACCATGAAAGTACAAACCTCAAACAGGAGTTCATTATACATAAATAGGATCATATCACACCTCTGCTAAAAATCTTTTTATTTCAATTTTTATTTATTCATTTTACATCCTGGTCATAGCCACCTCCCTCTCTCTTTTCCCTATCCATCTCTCCCCTACTCCTCAGAGAAATAGAACCCATCACCACCACCAGAGCATATCAAGTTGGATCAGGACTGAGCACATGCTTTTTTTCTGTGGCCAGGTGAAAGTGATTGAAAAGCAGGCAACAGAGTCCAAGTCAGAGTCAGCCCCTATTCTCCTTACTAGGGCACCTATATGAGGACCAAGCTACCCATTGGCTACATCTGTAAAGGTGGCCTAGGACTAGTCCATGCATGATCCTTGGTTGGTACTTCAGTCTCCAAAGGCCCCTTTGGTCCCTGGTTAGTTGGCTCTGTTGGTCTTCTTGTGGAGCTCCTGTCCCCTCCTAGTCGTTGTATCCTTCCCCTAACTCTTCCACAAGGCTTCCTGCATTCCAAACCTGATGATTGGTAGTGGGTCTCTGCATCTGTTTCCATCATTTCTGGGTTGAGCAACTCAGAGGACAGATATGCTAGGGTCCCATCTGTAATCACAGCAGAGTTTCATTAATCATGTCAGGGGTTGGCTATCTGCTATGGGATGAGTCTCAGGTTGGGCCAGTCATTGGTTGGACATTCGATCTGTCCTGCACATCTTGTATGCTGGGTAAATTGTGGGCCTTAGACCCATCAGACTGGTTAAGATTAAAAATCCAAGTGACAGCACATGCTGATGAGGATGTGAAGAAAGGGATATACTCCAGCATTGTTGGTGGGTATGCAAAATTGTACAAACACTCTGGAAATTAATCTGGTGCTATCTCAGATAATTGGGGATCAAGACTTAGCTATACCACTCCTGTGCATATATCCAAAAGATGCTTTACCATACAACAAGGACACTTGCTTAGCTATGTTCATAGTAGCTTTATTCATAATAGCCAGAATCTGGAAACAAACCAAAGAATGGATAAAGAAATTTTACTACGTTTACACAATGGAATACTACTCAGCTATTAAAAACAAGAAATTCATGAAATATACAGGCAAATGGATGGGACTAGAACATATGGTATGTATTCACTTATAAGTGAATTTTAGCCATATAGTATAGGATAATCATATTGCAACTCAGATATCCAAAGAAGATAAGTAACAAGGAGGACCGAGGGAGAATGCTTAACTCCCACTCAGAAGTAGAAATAGAAGACAGTGGAAGTAGTTGAACAGAGGGAACCGGGTAAGAGAGGGAGCAAGGAGAAACCTGGAAAGAGCAGGGGGACAGGGAGTGGAGGGGAGGTTGGAAGGCTGAGGGCTTGCTGGGAGAATAGGAACCTTGGGCAGGGACTTCTCTGTGACAAGCTGCAGACCTATGATAGGGTAGGCTCCTGGGAGGATATGACAGTGACTCTACCTGAGACTCTCAGTAACAGGGGTCATAGAGACTGAAGAGACCACTCTGAAACTAGACAGGACTCCTAGTAGAGGGAAGAGAACACGAACCCATACACAAAAACTCTGCTAAAATCTTACTGTGATGTCGCACTGAAATAGGCATGTACTACACAATTTATATACAGTACATAGTCAACACTCTGTGCCCTCCCTTTCTAGCCTCTGCTTCCAGTGTCTGACATTCCTTTGTTTTGGCTTAATGGTATCATTGGGGCTCCATGCAATCCTGGCTCTTTATGTGCTAGCCCTTCTTGGCCTTTGCATACAATTCCTGGTTTCTAAAAATGACTTTTCTGCATTGATCTGCTTTAAGATATCATTGTCTTATAATCCTAACTAACACGGACACTCTCTCATAACTTCTGTGTTGCTTCCAGAAATATTTGCAGGTTGAAATATTTGCAGGTTTTGACAGGCACTTATGTGAATAAGCATTCCTCATTTCTACTATATTTGTGCTATAGACCATAGTTTACTGGCTAAAACTTGCTTTTAATCAATGGCTAGTTGTCTACATAAACTTTGGCAACTGCTAGTTTTATGCTCTTTCTCATTTATGAAATGTGGCAACTGTTCAAAGGCCATACATGTATAGCTCGTATGTATCCATTTTGTATATTATATATAGTGTAGCTTTGGGAAAGTTACTTTTAGTACCTGCGAAACACTTAAAAATATCTGTCACAAGTATTTTTACAGGAAATACATATATATTACATTATATACCATATATGAATGATTTAAAGTAATTAGTATGTGGGAGCTGAATGGTATTTTGTTTATTAAAGTTTTCAGCCACATATTAGTCTATCAGTCAGTGTCAGGTTACATATATGACTATGGTTGCATAAAGTTACACCAGAGATTAAAAATACCTACTGTTTTCTGGCTTCATAGCCACTGTAGCATCACAGTACAGGGCATTACTGTTATGATGTGATGATTTGGGGGCTTCACACGCCCACTGAACAGCTAATCCTGCAAGAGGACATACCACTTTATAGAGTATACAATATTTGATTAAAGAAAATAATTAAAATGTAAATACTTAGGATGTTAATTTTTCTTGTAATTGTAGAATTTATTCCCTATAAAATGTTTGCTATAAGGTACGATATTATGTCATGTTATTAGAAAAGTCGCACATCCCATGTTCAACCTCTGTCTTGCTCTCTAATTTGAGAAGATATGTCCCTGTGTTGCCCAGCTGGGGTCCAAGTATTCTTGGGAATACAAGCATGTACTATCATGTCTAATATCATGCCTGATGTATCACCTCTCATTCTATTTTTGAAACATTATTGTGTGTGTGTGTGTGTACAAGATTCCTTGGAACTAGAGTTACAGAATTTTGTGAGCTGCCCAACATGATGTTGACCGCCAAGTTTGTATCTGCAGCAAAAACGGATACAAACTCTTGCTCTCTTGAGTAAAAAAAGTCATCTAAGGGCGTATTTATCATACCATCTATCCCAAAACTAATATAGAAGTACTAAAAAAAAAGGTATTCATTATCTGAATGCATGAATGAAAATATTTTCCATGTCTTCATACAAAACAAGATATTGATGAAAGAATGCTTTTACTTCACTCAGACTTGTATCTGAGCCTTCTTGAGCATTCCTGAATAAAAATGATGATGAGTAAAAAGAGGGATGGGTAATTTAAATAATGGAAGTTTGAAATCACTTTACATTTTACTTTGCCATTCCAATATCCTATACTTCCAGATTTAGGAAAAAAAAAACCAAGGCTAGTATATTTCCTCTGATGGTAAAAGGAAGGTATTTAATTCCCTTAATTGTTAGGTTTTTTTTTTTTCCTTCATCCATTATCTTCCAGACATTGTTCTAATGGTCAGGGATATGATGGAACAAAGCAAACAAATATCTTTGCTCTTCCATTCAAAAATAGTGGGAATCAAGTGGGGACATATTTGTCTTATTTTCAGTTCTAGAGACACATGTAGTTGAGTATCAGGAAAACCCCCTGTGTAAAAATCCCAGACTATTTGTTTTCTAAGTATCACTAAGGGATACTGGACCTTCAGGGGCGACCAGTTACCAAGAAGTATAGCCCTGTAGAAGTCACCTAAATCAGTGACACATTCCCCGTGAAGCATGCTGTTGTGATGTGTGTTACTCAAAATGCTTGCTTTCTGGACTAATGTGCAAACACAAAGGACAATGGCTGTAAAAGCTCTTTCTTTCGTTGCTGCCATTACAGTGGCTTTTGTTCTGTCCTTTGTTTCATTTTCATGTTAATTCAATATCCCCTCATTAAAATAGTTGTTTAAATACCAAAGCAGCATTTTCCTACTGTGTGTACTTGCTGAAGTTACTAAACCTCTTTTTCTGTTTTTGTTTCCATACCTGCAAAATGGAGATAATAACAGCCTTTTACTCAGAAAATCATTGAGAACTAAGTAAATCAATACCTGCAAATTGTTGGCTATGGAATTTGGCACACAGTAAGTACTTAATAAAGGCTAATTGTGTTCTTAAGTTTATTATATGTGTCCTGATTACACCAAGAAAGACTTTATTCCAGAAATTGATTTCTATCAGACTTACTTGGGAAATTAACACATTAAAAATGCTGAAAAAGCCAATGAAGCTCATGCTGGGAACTCCAACAATTAAGCCATAGGTCAACAGACTGGCTTAAACCACCCTTTTAAAAGAAAAGTGACTAGGAAAGAAGGAGCAATCCATGTGACAGAGAGATGCTGAGACCACTGTAGTAATTTTACAATCCTGTTCTAACACAGACATCCGTGACATTATGATAGAGTGAGTTTCCCTGCTACATAAGTGATGACATACGCTGTCTATATTTAAGGAGACTTCTCATGGCACCAATGAGACGCCTTCCATTTTCTCCAAAAGTTTATCAAAATAAAAATGAAAAATATAGATAGCATTTTTATGGTTAAGTTCATTAGTTCCTAAGCTGGCACTATATCCAAATGTCATACATTGATTCTCTTGTCTCCTTCCGAAGACATTTTAAACTCTTTGTAACCCAATTCTTACTCTAGGGTGATTCATCTCTTACCCATGTTTGAGAAATATTGTTCAGCAATAATTAATAAGGTTAGTGTAGATGCCTGGAAGATTTTTTTAAATCATTTTCCTTGAAAATAATGTCTTGTTTTTCTTTTCGTTGAATTCTTTTTCAATTAATGAGGTGGGTATCTTCAGAAGAGGCAAACAAGTGTAACAGAACAAAGAGGAGCTTGACTTCTGTTGTCTACACCTTTGGATAAGACATCATTGAAGACATTGGAGCTTTGTCCCATGGCTTGTGTGGGGTCCATACTTCCCAGGTTCTTGTGTACACTAAACTTTCGGTTGACTCTCAATTTGATTGACATTGGAATGCAGGTTGAGCAAGACAATTGACAGCATTGCACATGATCCAGCAATGGACCTATAATAAGATGAATGCCCTTTAACTTCAAAGCAAATTAACTTACAGTGGTTGTTTCCACTTGTTTATTGTTAATTTCTTCTTAGCGTAGAACCTATGTTTTTAAAATGTATGAAATTAGATATCTTGTTAATTAATACTCAAAATTTTATATCATATTAACATGTATGATCTACTCTTTGGCCCAATTTCAAAGAAAGTAAAATTCTCTTGGCTCAGTTGAATAGGACATTCCATAGAATACTGTTAAGATCAGGTTGTTCAGAATGTCCCTCATTCACATTGTCATTCATTTCCCTCATTCGTATACTTTCCTTTCTGCCTCTGCCCTTCTCTCTGTGTCTGTTTCTCTCTCTCTCTCTCTCTCTCTCTCTCTCTCTCTCTCTCTCTCTCTCTCTCTCTCTCTCTCTCTCTCTCCCTCCTCTCTCAATCCTTCACTGTACTGAGGATTAATCCCAATACCTTGCACAAGTTAGGCAAATACTTTATCATTTCACTACTACCCCCCCCTTGATTGCCTGAAATCCAAATACATAATAACTAATATGTAATTACTGACTCAGGACTTTAATATAACAAGATTTCATTACAAAGAAAATTGCATCATTATCACTAAATATAAGAATGAATGTCAAAAATCACTTTAGCCATGAACTAGATACGAGATCTTTCCTGGAGCAGGGCTATCTCTAGTATGAACTCAGTGGTCTGGCTATCTGATCACCTCCCTCTTTGGGGAACAGCCTTTCCAGGCCACAGAGGAAGACAATGCAGTCAGTCCTGATGAGACCTGATAAGCTAGGGTCAGACAGAAAGGGAGGGGGTCCCCCTCTATCACTGAACCAGGAGACAGGCATAGGGGGAGAAGAGGGAGGGAGGGTAGGATTGGGAGGAAATGGAGAAGGGGGCCACAGCAAGGATACAAAGTGAATAAATTGTAATAAATAATCATAATTAATAAAAATAAAATATATATTAATAAAATGAGAATATATGTCATAAATAATTCTGGGGGAATCAGCAACATGTATTTAAGAGTTGTCTGAGATACGATTTCTAAACACTCACTATGAAAATTGAGTCAAATATTTACTGGTTACAGCTATCATTAAAAAGACATTATTGGGTTGGAGTGTGCCTGAGTCTGTATGTATGGTGCTTCTTACTGTTAAACCATGTGAAACGTTGTCAAGTGTCTTGCTCAACCTGCATTCTGATGTCAATCAAATTGATATTCAAGAAGATTGTTGACAGCATTTGCCTATCAGACTTGAAATGCTGAAAGTAAATGAGGTTCCTCAGCTTAATTGCACTTGAGTGAGATTTAGAAGGTAAATGTGTTGGGGTTTTTCTAATGACCACATAGAAATTTGTTGATTAATTGCTTCATTTATGAGCTGTTGTCTTCACTGCTTCTTTAATTTTCATAAGGAATTGTCACCAACAGTGGTAGAATTGCTCTGTTATCCTAGATCCAAGTCCAGTACTTATTTTATAGGAATAGGTCTTCTACTGAAAGGTTTTTGTTTAAAGAAGTCATACCCAGGAGCTCAACTAGTCATTGTCCCTTAATATAAAGCTAAAATTTCTATTTAATCTTCTTTTTGAAAAATATTTACACTAAACTTTATTTTTACATTGAGTTTTGACTGGTATTAAGACTAGCAGCAGCTGCAGAAAATATCTTCACAGATGGGAAATGGAAAGTGATTGTAAAACCATTTTTTGAAACAAGGATGATTCCAATGCCATTAAAAAATGGAAAACACGTAGCCCATAGCACACAGTTACTCATATTATCACCTTCAGTCACTTGAAATAAACTGCCTGTCGAAGAGAAGATTTTGACAGATGAAATGACTCCTATGATAGACCATTATGGAGGGAATGACGAATACAGAACTCTGGCTATTTCTCATTATATGTGAGCGTTTAAAAAGAAAGAAGAACAGAAGAACCGGCGGGGGCGGGGGTAGGGGAGAAAGGACTGACTGGCTCTGAGTTTTAAATTCTCAGCTCAAGGCGTAAGTAGAAGATTACAGAACATCTATTACAATCTCTTGCAGCCTCAAAACTGACACAGCCAGAAATCAGATACAGAATCAGTTCCTAGATTTGTTAAAAGACAACATAAATTGAATGCAAACCTTGTCATGCCTCATATGTCAAAGCTGGAACATGTTGCAGGAAAAAGTGGAAACCTGACTGAAGACATTTTGGTGGAATTCTTGCAAATCTGAGCATTCCACAAGCCTCAAACTCAGAGAAAACAGTACTCCCTATAAAACAAGCCCTAATTTATTTGGGACAGTGCAATGCCACCTCCCAAAGAAATGACTACTATTGTATCTCATGAGTCCTACACCTGTGACAAAAACCTAGTTTGCTCTAACAGAACAATCTAAGCCTAACACGGGATACATTTCATAACAAATAAATTCACAACTTGGCTAAATTAGATATTAACAGAAGGTTGGAATTTTGTGCAACAATAGGTTCTAATATAGCAGAATGGGGAGAAAAAATTTATGCATCAGGCCAAATATATCAATATCCAACAGAAATTATAGACTCAAGGTACTATATAACTCATGCTTGCCATTAAGCTATGGAATGTTGGCTGGGTGAACTGCTGGAATCTGTGCACCTTCAAAAAATGAAGGTGAGACTCCTAACATTATTTAAAGGAAACCAGAGAAAGGAATTTGAATTTCAGAGAGACAGAAATGGAGTGGGTTTAATTGATGCCCCTTTTACCCTCAGTCTAAAAGTAGGACTCCTAAAGAGGGTCGGAGTGGAATAGATGCAGATCAAAGTTCATCTGTTAATATTTCTTTTGTCCCAGAACAATGACTTGGAGCATAGATACATAGATAACTATAGACTTAAAGGTAGTTTATTATGAGAAAAAAAAAGGTATTCCTGATGGTGTGTCAGAAAACAGATGCTCAAAATCCCCTCACTATCTGAGTTTTGAGCCTTTATGCATCATTTACATAACAGTCTTCTCCAAAAAACCTCTGCTTGTTCTTATTTCTTACATGAAGATCTGATAGGGAAAACTTTCCAATCTTTCTACCGTTTGGCTTCTTTCATGTCAATATGGATGCCTCCTCTGTCTTACCACAAGAGGGTCCTCTACCATGGGCAATTTAGAAAAAAATTAAGAAAAAAATAAAGGCAAGAGTGGTAGGGAGATGGTTCAGAAAGTAGGAGCATATATATACAGCTCTTTCAGAAGACCACAGTTTCATTCCAAGCACCCACACATATATGTAGAAAATAATCAAACAATAAATAAGAAAACTAACAAACAGTGTTGTGGGACCACTTGTTTTAAAATGTCAAGGGGTGATTGGAGAAAGTGGAGAGTCTGCAGGAGTTGGAAGAAGTCCATCATAGTGCAGCCACTGTAATAACAGTTAGCATGGAGAGGAACCATTAGCTGATGATGATATTCAGATGTTAAGTCTGAGAATGAGCACAACAACATGGCCTTAAACTGTCTCTCTACAGATTGATTATTAACTTCAATGTTTAAAAACAAATAGTTAGTCCATTTCCAGTGAGGAGCTTGGATTCGTGCTTGTACTCATACTGCCCAAGGTATTGCCATCACTAAGGACTTCAGAAGCCAAGGGGCAGCCCCAGCATTGGTACACTGAGAATTGGAATATGGCCTCATCAAGGTGAACGGCATCTCTTGGTAGTGATTGAGCAATGAAAGTCTCAGTGCAAGGTTCTGGAGCCCTTTCTGTTTCTGCACAAACATTGACTTGCTGAAAGGGACAATGTGAAGGGTGGTAGTCTTAGAGCCCAGATGTATGGTATGTGGCAATCCATTTCCAAAACATTGGTGGCTTATTAGCAGAAATACATGTATGAAGCCTCAAAGGAGAATATCAAAGATATCCTCTTCAAGTATGACTGAACTTTATTGGAATCAATCCTGTGAATCCAGTAAGTGTAGAGTTCCTCACTTCCAGAAATCCCACCAATACACTCATCTAAGGATCAGATGCTTTTTTAATTAAAAGCATAAGATTTTAATACAACTGAAAACAAATAACTAATTAATGCAGAACTTAAATACTATTGACTGGTTATCAAACACAAATGCAGGGACTGGGGAGATGTCACAGCAGGTAAGTATCTGACACAAAAATAAGCAATAATACCATTATGGCTTTTGTCTAAATTTTAAGACATTTATTAGTTCTTTGAGAATTTTGTACAGTCTGTTTTTATCATATACACTTATCCCACCAACTCCTCCCAGATCCAGCCCCCACTGTCTTACCCACCAAACTTTATGTCCTCACTTTTTTGGCCATCTAATCCAATATTTGCTGCTCATGCATCCTTGGATGGGTAGCCTATTACTGGAATGTGGGGAACTTCCCAGGAGTTACACTCTTATCGAAAACTGAATCATCTCCCTGCAGCTAACAACTGTCATTAGCTCCTCGGCTAGGGATGGTGCTTTATGCCATCTTGTCTGTCCATGCTGAGGTTTGAACTGCCTTGAGCTGTCATGAGTCTTGTACACGCTGTCACAATCAATCCTGTTATGTTTAGGAGGTACTTTTTTCTTACAGTCATCCACAGTCTTTGGCTCTTACACTCTTTCACTCCCTCCTCCACAATTCTTTCTAAGCCCTGTGGGTAAAGGGTATGGTATAGATGTCCTGTTTATAGATGAACATTCCATATTCTCTTATTATTGCACCTTGCCCAGTTGTGGGTCTCGATATTCATTGCCATCTGCTACAAATAGAAGCTTCTCTGATGAGGGGTGAGAGATACACCCATCTGTGAATCTAATGATAACTCACTGGCAGTCAGGTTAATCCTATGTCCGTTAAAAGTAGGATTTCTGTTAGGACCTAGCAGATGCTGCCAATGATGAGTCTCACCTTATGAACTGGGACTTAAATTAAATCAGAAAGTAATTGGTTATTCCCATAATGTTGTATACCACTGTTTCACCAGTGAGCATGTCTTGCCACACCACAAACTTCACAGCTACACAAGGTTGATGACTATTTTTCTTCTTCAGTAGCATGCACAACACCTACCATCACTAAGAAAGTGAGCCTATAGGCATGAATTTTATAGGTCAGTACCAGTTTGAGATCTCCATCTTGTATAATTTAAATATGTAGTGCCTTAAGCAAGAGGGTCTTAACCATCAAGTTCTGAAAGGTACTCAACAGCATTGGTACCAGTCTAGAATATTTGTGAACCAATGAACCTCACTGGCCAACAACTCCATAACTACTGAGCTGTCTATCCAGCTCTTAAAATTACTTCCTAACAAACTATTCTATATGCTTTGTCATTTGAGTTCTCTCAACAATTGATAATAAGTTACATAATCTTCTGGTCCTTTACCACTAAATAACTAGCCTGTGGGCATAAGTTCAGGTCCCTAAACCCTTTGTAAAAGTTGGGAGTGGTAGGATAGATTTGTAATGCTAGCACTGAATAGATGAAGACAACAGGGTCACTGGGAGCTTCAAATTCTGTTAGAAACTGTATCAAAAAATAAGGTGTTTACAAAAAGAATAATAAAGTGGAGGACAACACTTGATCAACATGCAGCTTCCATGTGCACATGTGAGAACCCCTATACATTCATACTAATAATTCATTAAAAAAATTGAGTGGCTACTGTGGGACTCTTGATTTGATACCTTCAGACCAATGCTGAGTCATAGCATTCCTTATGTAATATTATGGGAAAGACAACATCTATACCCAGCTATGAATAAACAAACTTAATATAAGAAATTTACTATTCTGCTTCTTATTCTATTTTTTCTTTTTTATTATTACCATTTATTACAATTTATTAAATTTGTATCCAGGCTGTGGCCCTCTCCCTCATCTCTTCCCAGTCCCACCCTCCCTTTCCCTTCCCCCCCTATGCCCTTCCCCTAGTCCACTGATAAAGGAGGTCCTCCTTCCCTTCTGTTTGACCCTAGCCTATCAGGTCTCATCAGGCCTAGTTGCATTTTTTTCCTCTGTGGACTGGCAAGGCTGTAACCCTTCTCCCCCAGGGGAGTTAATCAGAGAGCCTGCCACTGAGTTCATGCCAGAGAAAGTCCCTGCTCCCCTTACTAGGGATCCCACTTGGAGACTGAGTCTATGGGCTACATCTGAGCTGGGGTTTGAGGTCCTCTCCATGCATTGTCCTTGGTTGGGGTATCATTGTCACAAGACCCCCGAGACTCAGTTTTCATGGCTCTGTTGGTCTCCTTTTGGAGCTCCTGTCCAGTCCAGGTCTTTCTGTCTCCCCTTCTTTCATAAGGTTCCCTGCCCTATTCCCAAAGTTTGACTATGAGTCTCAGCCTCTGCTTTAATACCTTAATCAGTAGAATTTAGAGGCCATCTGTGGTAGGCTCCTGTCCTATTCATCTTCTCCTGCTTCTGATGTCTATCATGGTTGTCCTTCTGAATGAGGATTGAGCATCTTCCCTAGGGTCTTCTTTATTGCTTAGCTTCTTTAGGAGTATAGATTTTAGTATGTTTATCCTATATTATACAAATAATATCTACTTATGTGTGATTATATACCATGTGCTTATTCTATTTCTTAAATGATGAGGACTAGAAGTGATCTAAGTATTAATATAATAACCTACAAATTAAATGGACAAAAAATGTGACAATTAAGTGTAAGACTTACTGAAGGACAATCAAACTCAATAAAGGACAACACTGGGTTAAATGATGAAACACAATGTTTACCACAGATTATATAACATAGTGAGTTCATGTTAAATTTACACAAGATGCTAAATGAACAATTAAGGACATAGTAATTTCTTAGAAAGTAATTACCTAATGGCACAAGTCCAGGAGGTTATCCCTGTGAGCTAAAATGAAAAAGTATATGAATCTTAAGGAAAAAATTCTGAATAAAGGCATTGCAATGTTATATTTTTTCATTTCTGTGTTATAAGTTTTAATTATTTATAACTTAAAATTAAAAATACAGGTGTTTATAAAATGTTCATATGGCACCTTGCAAGGTGCTGTTTTTACACCATGTAGGAAGCTAAAATATCCCACCTCTAAATATTCTTAGGAGTCTAGTGAGGATGATGGATCCCAGAGTGGGAAAGTCTAAATGGCAGCACTTTACCATGAAAACAAGGTGTTGATCATCACAAAGACATATAGCACTAACTCAAGGATAATGAGAATGATGTGTCCCATGGGGATATTTATAAATTGCTAAGTGATGGTGATGTCTTTTGTTAGGCTAAGGAGTAAGGTCCTACTTGATCTGAATAAACAAAGATCCTTGTGCTATGTAGAAGACAGATTTGGATAGCACATGGAAGGACAAGTTAGCTAATCTAGCTCTTAATCACAAACCATGTCTTAGAAAGTGAGAAACCCTCACCTAATAAGTAAAACAGCTCTCCTGAAGTGAAGTCCTTATAAAATTGACTGTTATTTCTTGCCTTTCTTCAAAGGAGATAGAACTGTATACTATATGGCTGAAAAGGAAACCCCCGACTTTTAGTGAATTGCTGAGGTTCATTCAATCCATAAAGCTTTAAGGAATCACAAAGAGTGTAAGTCAGAAGGTATGTCTTACCTTCTGAGTATTTAGATGAATCTCAATAACAAATTAAGAGTAAATTTTAAGTCTAATAAATATAATTGAGAAAATTGTTAGGTATGGTCAAGTAGGTTAGGTAACATATTAGTCACTCTGAGTCATTATAGAAATGTTTGAAACACAGCATAAATTCCATGCCACTGTGTCTATTATATGAGAATGCCTTAACTCACATCTTGGTTTGGATCTGTTCAGTTGCATAAAATTCTGAAAGTAAACTGGGCATTTTATGTCCTGCTTGGCCATTTGAACTTCTATTTATGAGCCAATAAAGAGACAAATGTCCAAGCCATGGCACTTCAACCACGTCAGTGGGTCTTTCAGTTAAAAAAAAAAAGGAACTTGAAGTCTTGAGACTAAAGCCACCAAAAAGCACTATTTACTTCAGAAGGTTTAAAATTCTGTAATTTTCATACTAGAGCCATGAATCATGTCAAAGATATAAAGGGATTACTGATAATGAAAGATTTTCTTCAATCTGACAGCTATGCAGAAAATTTTTCTTAACAATGATTGCATTTAATTGCATAAAGAGTGGTAAAGTCTCTTTCATTTTATCTCCATAATGAAGCTTTGATTCTGAGGCTAATCCTGGGCCTGCTCACCAAGGCCATCATGTGAGTAACACTGAATTCAATTCCAAGTCTTAGCTCTCCTTAGAGGATAAAACAAGAATAACTTTTCACATACATTATAGAGATGAAAAACGTTACCTTGGGGCATGATTTCTTTAATGTACTCTAAGGAACATATTGGTAGATTAATAGCAGCACAAAAAGAAAAACAAATTAGCCTCTGAGTAGTTTCTAGAGTTAACTGCAACACCATTCAATAAAATTAAAGAATATAAAAGAAACTCCTCATTAAAAACATACTACTTTGTTAAATTTTTTCTTAGTATACATACTTATTTGAGACTTAGCCATGGCTTCTGACAGCTTACAAGATCACTGGTTTTATGAAAATAATTAGGGAGACCGCTCTGCTTTGTAAACCAGAGCCTTGAGGTTAATTAAAATGGAATGTAGGCTATGCATACTTGGACCACCGAGAAAGCCTGACAGTCAGGTGTTCAGATTCCTGCCATCTGCAAAGAATACAGGTGAAGAAAGATAGCACACTATTTCAATAGACTTTGTAGTTGTATATACACTGATTTTGGTCTCAGCATTCATATGTCTTCCAAATGATTTCTGTGAGTTCGTAGTCTGTGATAAGTATTTTTTTTTACGTTTTTGAAAGAGAACTTGGTGCAAAAAGCTTTTGAAATAGGCACACAGAAGTTGGTGAAGACATCGCATGTCAGGTGGGGTAATCGGCTTCACAAGTTCACGGATTCCCATGAGATGCTAGATGTAAGCAAGGGTAACTGGCTAGATTAGGTTTGATAAATTCTATTTTGGAAATTACTTATTTCAAATGTTATTAAAACATAATAATAATGATACAAAAGAAAAATTAAATATCCTACTTCTGGGATGGATTTAGTATCAGGAAAGCAGAGTATAGAGCCCGAATCTGCCTTTTCAAAGGAAAGTGACCTGGGCTTGCCTTCTGACTTTCAAAACCCCTGTTTTCAAGTATAAAATTGATATTAAAAATGCAATAACTATTGATGACATGGTGTTTGTATGAGAGAAAAACTTTTTAAAAATGAATGATCTTCGTACTGATAAGCACTGGGTATAGTCTGTAATTTCACAAATTATAGCTCTTTATTCATTCCAATAAATATAAATTCTATTAATTTTTTAACATGAAGTCAGTTTGGTAAGAAACAAAGAGTTGTCTTTTCACAAATGTGGGACTTACAAAGTCTCTACTAAGTAGTCAAAACTTGCAATAATGCCCAAAGGAAGAATAAGGGGAAATTCCACAGACATACTAACCAATGATTGAAAACAATGTAAATCACTCGGTGAGCAGATAAAGGCTGTCCAAAGTGTTTCCGTGCCATACAACTCAGAGAAGCAGGACAAACACACACTGCAGAGAAGTCCAGTCTCCACGGTAGTCATTTGAAGGCTTCAGAAAACATCCAACCAAACTAAGTGTATGTTCTCCTGTAGCAGATGTTTAATATCGAGCACACCCAAACTAGAGCCAAACACAGCATAAGGATAATCACTTTCAAATTAATAGTCCTAGTAAGTTTCCCATAGGAAAGAAAGGAAATGCAGTTTGTTAGACTAGGAGCTTAAAGAAGCAGGTAAAACAATATCACAATAACTTTGCACCTCTTTCCATTCTGAAACAGACACCAAAGAAAGAAAGTGGCATTTCCTAGTGAAATTCAAGACCATAAGCTTTAGAGTGCAGACAAGAAATATCATTGCTGAAAGACCAAAGAAAGAATCTCCCTTAATTCCTAATGTATCATGTTCTGAACAACCTCTAATTAAATGCATGAAATCCACCTTTATATAGAACATGTATACAAACACATAAACATATACACATCTCAGATGAGGAAATTATTTTTTCATTGTTGAAACTGCCCTGCTCTCCTTTCTTATACAAATTAAAACTCAATTGGCTGTTTCCAAGATTATGCACTGTCATGTCACATTAATCCCCATCTGGATGACACTATAATTTCACTCACGATTTCAGAACTCCTTTCTCCAAACAAAATCTCAGAAGCTTAATTGAGCTCATTATTAGGGCAGACTTAAAATAAGGAATCAATCATTTTGGATGTTTTGGCAGCAAATGTCAGAATATAAAATGAACAGTGGCTTAAGCAGAAAACGTATGCTGTGTTGCTGCATAGAAGCAGTCTGGAGGCAGAGCATTGTCCTGGGGCCACACTAATTGTGCCACAGTGACCAATGTGTTCAGTCAGCAACATGCTGACCTTTTCCTTCGAACATGCTAATATGATGACTGCAAGATACAGAGTACATCCTCACATAAAAGTTCCAGTCAGGAATCCGTGAGAACAAAGGTCCAAATTTCTTTCTCTTTGTACTTTAAGGAATAATATGTATCTTTGGCATCTTTATTTCTGTCTTTGTTTCATCTTCTAGGAGTGAGCCATGTGCCTATTCCAGATCAGTCCCTAAAGAAGAAGCAAACAAGCACATGACAGACCTGGCAGAAACCTATCCTATTTCTCCTCAGCAGGAGATGCATTGTCAACCAAACATAACAGAGTTTCTATTGATAGGAGAGAAAGAGTAGACAGGCAGGCAGGTCACAGGATCTCCCTGCCTAGATAAATTCACTTCTCAAAATGGGGCTGAATTCAGATTAAAGAATTAGTATTTAAAAATAAAAGTCGATCTGAAAAAAAAGCTGTTTTCAATTAAGAGCCACATTATAAATATATAGATGTTTTATAACTATAAGTAGGAGCTACATTATAAGTATTTAGCCATCTTATTACTATATTAAATACCTTAGGAACCTTGTCATTTATTTTTCTGATAATATTACAACCATTAAAATTTTTTTCAATTGCAGAACATACAAAATCCGAGTTAGAATTAATCCTTGTGTGAGTGGGCAGGGGTTTCAGCGTCTTCCATTCAGTTAGTGCACAAGTGGGTGACAGAATAAGCTACTCATAAAAACTCACAATCTAGGCAGCTGTCCCTCAAAGGCAAACTTAATATGCCGCTGCCTTCATTTTTACACAGTGACTATTCTAACATGTTTTATATTTTTGAAGCTTTAGTATATAAATTGATGTTGGTGTTGACAATCAACAAGATCTGCAGTTGTCTAGGAGATCAACCTCAATGTTCTACTCTAGATTATTTTGATTATGTTAGCTGAGGTGGGAGCGCTCACTAGTCCCTGAGTTTGCATCCAGGAATCCATAAACGTACACACTGTGCAGAGCACCAGCACTCCTGTCTTTCTGCTTTCTGAGAGGGGAGACCAGGTCTCTCAAGTTGCTGCTGCTTTGATTTTCCTGGTATGATACACTGTATCTTAGCACAATGAGCCTAAATAAACCCTTTCTCTCTTATCTTGCATTTTCAGGGTATTACATCTAAACAAATTATATAAAGTAACAAGAATTTATTAACTAAGTTAGTATAAAAAAACCTACAGTTTCTAAGATTTCATGCATACTTAAATAATGTATGTCCTACCTGAGGAAATATCGGGAATATGAAAGGTAGCTAGCTGTCTTAGTTGGGAATACTGTTGCTGTGATGAAAGAGTATGACCCAAGCAACATGGGGTGGAAAGTGTTTATTCAGCTTATATTTCCACACCACTATTCATTATCAAAGGAAGTCAAGATCAGAACTCAAATAGGGCAGGAACCAAGAGGCAGAAGCTGATGCAGAGCCCATGGAGGAAAGCTGCTTACTGGCTTGCTCCTTATGGCTTGCTCAGCCTGCTTTATTTCTATATAACTCAGGATCACCAGCCCAGGAGTGTCCCCATTGACAATGGGCTTGACACTCTCCTATGTATCCCTAATTAAGAAAATGTTCTATAAGCTTGTATGCTTACAACCTGATCATTCGAGGCATATTCTTAATAAAGGCTCCCTCCTCTCAGATACCTTGTATCAAGTTGACATAAAACTAGCCAGCATGGTTGAGCAGATGTCCTTGTTATATATTTGAGCATTTTTTGGATATATGCCTAGGAGTTGTATAGCTGGATCTTGAGGAAGCACTATTCCTAATTATCTGAGAAAGCTCCAGATTGATTTCCAAAGTGGTTGTATAAGTTTATATTCCCAAGAGCGGTGGAGGAAGTTCCCCTTGCTCCACATCCTCTTCAGCATGTGTTGTCACTTGAGTTATTCATCTTAGCCATTCTGATGGGTGTAAGGTAAAATCTCAGGGTTATTTTGATTTACATCTCAGGATAAACATACTAAAATCTGTACACCTAAAGAATCTAATCAGGATGGAGGACTCTGGCTAAGATGCTCAATCCCCATTCAGAAAGGCAAAGAGGATGGACATCTGAGGAGGGAGAAAACAGGGAACAGGACAGGAGCCTACCACAGAGGGCCTCTGAAAGGCTTTGTCCTGCATGGTATCAAGGCAGATGTCGAGACTCATAGCCAAACTTTGGACAGAGTGCAGGGAATGTTATGAAAGAAGGAAGAGATAGTAAGGCCTGGAGAGGTCAGAAGCTCCACAAGGACAGTGACAGATCCTAAAAGTCTGGGCACAGGGGTCTTTTCTGAAACTGATACTCCAGCAAGGACCACTCATGGAGATGGCCTGGAACCCTTGCACAGATGTAGCCTATGGCAGTTTAGTGTCCAAGTGGGTTCCACGGTAATGGGAACAGGGACTGTCTCTGACATGAACTGATTGGCCTGCTCTTTGATCACCTCCCCCTGAAGGGGGAGCAGCCTTACGAAGCCACAAAGAAGACAGTGCAGCCACTCCTGATGAGACCTGATAGACTAGGATTTGAGGGAAGGGGAGGAGTGAGTACCTCCCTTAGCAGTGGACTGGGAGAGGAACACAGGTGGGGATGAGGAAGGGAGGATTGGAAGGGGGGAGGGAGGATACAAAGTGAATAAACTGTAATTAATTAAAAAAATTAAAAAAAAACTAGCCAACATGGCAACCAAATCAGTGTATGGGAGCTACACACCTCTCATTGGTATCATCCACCAGGAAAGTCAAAGCACGCTGAAAATGTTATTAAATGGCCAGGCATGGTGCCACACACCTATAATCTGAGCACTAGGTAGGTGGTTCTTTGTGAGTCTGAGGCCAGCCTATTCTGCATAGTGAGTCTCAAGCTAGCCAGGTCTCCATAGAGAGACTTTCTCTCAAAAAGATATTATAAAATGAACTTAATATATCTGAAGTACTGAGCATCAAAACCTAGGAACATAGTAGACAACAGAGTACAAATACTCTCCTTACACTGTGGCTGACAAACACTTTTCTGTGGCTTGTCTCTGTTCACCATCATAGAATATCTGACTGCAATGTATGAAAGCTAGTCCAGGAAACATTTCAGACATAAAATTCTAAGCACCCTGAGTACATGTTGCCTTCATATCATTTTGAAGTAGAAAATTGTCTTATATAGTCACTGTTAAGTTAGGAAACATCCGTACAAGTATCCTAAGATGCTGAAGTAATTGCTAGTCTGAGTAAAAAAATTCCTAAATTCTTGTGAAGGTACTTCATCAAAAACCAAGCTAACTGAAAATCTCCATAAAAGTCAGGTGCCGTGGTGTGATGTAGCTGTAGCTTCAGCTACTCAGGAGACTAAGGAGGTGGATTGCTTAAAATTGCGAGTGCAAGGCCAGTCTAGGCAACCTATCAAGATTACCCCTTTCAAAGAAACAGACAGATATTTCAACAGAGATACATAACAGCATGAGCTTGAGAAGTATAGTTGACCATTTTCATAGCAGTAGCTGCCAAAGAGATGCACATGCTAAATAATAGAATTCAAGGCTACCTCTTATAAGTAGATTAAACCTCATTCTTAATACCAGAGACTATCACTTTATTGATGGTATTTTAAGGCTTTCAAAGGAAATTTTAAAAATCATTATGGAAAATAGATATTCTTCATGAAAAACAAACAATTCATCAGTCTGACTGGTGTCTCTGCTTAATTTTTTGAACCTGATTCATCAAGTCTCTACCAATTTTAACCACTCACTTCTTGTTCACTAGAAATGTCTTCACCCTCTTGCCCAGGGCCGTCAGAGGGCTCATCAGTTGCTTGTTCTTTTCTCTTTTCATACCCACTAAAAAAGCACACCAAGAAACCTTCTAAACAAAACAAAACCACGAAAACATAATCACCAAGGCATTTCCACAAAAGAATAAAAACTGTCCCTTAGAAAACTGAAATCACATTTGGGAACTCTGTGTTTCTGCCTTTAAATGCAGTCAACAAAATTGTTCCTCTCTTAGAAATGGTTTGTTTGTGATAAGTGAGCCTTCATTCTGAGACAAAGGTCTCAGAGAGTTTCTATCACCAATGTTTTCTGTCCTTGGACTTTAGAAATTCATTTACAGCCAACACATTTGCCCAGCAGCACAGAAATGTGCTAACCTCATGGAACTTCTAAACAACTTTAGAAAACAGTTTCCCACCACACTCCTTGGGGAGTGCCAGGAATTGTTTATGGGGGTACTAATTAATACTCTGCAGATGCCCAGTAAGTTTTGTGGTGGATTTCTCAATTGGCCTTTCTGCAGCTTTTGTGCTAAGGGAGTTTGAGGCTATTTGGAGGGTCTAAACATCACAGAAGTGCTGGAGATAAGTTAAAACTATTCATCGCAAAATTATCTAGGAAAAAAAGTTCTAAACACTGGCATAGACTTTGGTAACTGGCACAGCATGGAACTATTGAAACGAAAATGCTCCCCACTCAAGTAGCCTAGTTTGATTCTTAGGGTTATTTCTTATGAACTCTATTGTTTTAATTAAGTTGTTTGGCTCTTTCGTTGTCTGAGGAGAATAAGGTTAAGAGCACCAAATATGAAAACCCTTGCAGGCATTCTTGGATTTAGTTGATATTTACTGAGTCAGACTCCAAGCAAAATAATGAGAGCATAACCAGAAGAAGACATCAAACCATTGTTTTCTAAAGTACATATATATGGGAAACCTATAAAACAAAGATACATAGTAGCAACTGTGATAAAAGAAAGACTTTTTTTTCTGTTTGGTTTTGTTTAGAGGTGTTGGGGACACACAGAGAGACAGAAAAAACATGAAATTGAGTGGATAGGGAAGTGAGGAGGATGTGAGAGGACTTGGAGGGGAAGGAATGTGATCAAATAAATAAATTTAATAAAAATAAAAGGAGAAAAATGTAACAATGTATTTGAGGTGTACAACAAAGATATGCTATAGAATTTCTGTTAACAAATAACAAATAAGAGCTCCTCATGAATGTGATTAATGGAAAAAATGCATATTCATGTAAATTTAGAAGTTGTTCTTAATATATAAGATTTCTCATATAAAGCAAAATTCCATCAAGCAACAGAGAAGTGATGAAAACAGGATACAGAAACTGATCAGGGACCCCCAAAGTTCTGAGGCAGGACTTGAGAAATCCAAGTTGGAGGCAAGATGCAGGAGAGAGCTCTGCTTCCCATTTTCCTGTTAGGTCTTCTAAATGAGTACCTCTGCCTTTTCTCATACCTGTGAGAACATGGTTAAACTATGCTGGAAACCTTGCAGTTGGGCATTTTGACTATTTAGTTCATCCCCTTCCCCAGCCTCACCCAAATGTCTGCAGTATGCCTTTTTAGAATTCCCAAAATGGTGCTATTATATTTCTAGGGACCTTCCCACTATTCAAGAATCTCTTGGTCTCGGTCTCACTCTTGCTCTCGCTGTCTCTTTCTCACTGGCTCTCTCTCTCTCTCTCGCTGTCTCTCTGTCTCTCTGTGGAGGACTTTGGAGGCCATTGAGTTTTCTGGGACCCTGGATTTCCTAATCCAGTTTCTCCAAGTGCCAAGAAAGTTCCATCTCTCTAAAAACAAAGCAAAACCCTAATAAGACTGAAGAGATAGTTCAGTGGTTAAGATCACTTGCTATTCTTACAGAGAGAAGATCCAGGTACAGTTCTGATCACCCACATGATGGCTCATCACCATCTGTAACTCCAGTTCTAGAGTTTCTGTCTCCTTTTCTCACTTCCTAGGTGCCTGACATACATTTTGTGCATCTACAGACAGCTGTCAAAACCCGCATACACTAAGATTTTATATATATATATATACATATATATAAACTTTTATATATATATATATATAAATTTATATATATATATAAACTTTTATATTGATTAAGTTACTTACTTATTCTACATCCTGACCGAAGCTTCCCCTCCCTCCTCTCCTCCCAACACCTCCTTCATCCCACATCTACCACATGAAAGTGATAGACCTAGGTCCTTATTACATATGTAGCAGTTATATAGCTGGGTCTCCATGTGGGATTCTCCTAAAGTGGGAGCAGAGAGTTTCTGTGACTACACTGCCTATCTTTGGCTCCCTTTCCCCTAACTGGGCTCCCTTGTCTAGGCTCAACAGAAGAAGATACTCCTCATCTTACAGCATCTTGATATACCAAGGCTGGTTGATATCCATAGAAAGCCTCCCAGATTGAAAGAACCATAGTGGTCAAAGCTATCACAAGAAAACCTACAGAATCAGGACAAACCTTTAAAAAATTTCCCATATCAAAACTGAGTCCTCCTACCACACAACTGTCCGCCTTTTCTGTTCCAGTCAGCCATTGTATACACCAGTACATAGACACAGTCATGCCACTATTGGTATGGGCAGTGAGATCTGGATATGGTTTACAAAGCTGATTGGAGCAATTCAATCATGCATAAAATTAGATGGCTGATAAGCCATACCAAAGCACAGTTAAGAAAACAGTTCAGCCATATCTATTAACCAAACAGCAAATATGCTTAAAGTACTCCTAGCAAAAGGAAAGGAACATTGCTTACTTACTAACAACAATTGAAATATCCTCAAAACATAAATTAAATCTTACTAATTATTATTAAGTCTCATTGAATAACTCAAAACATGTAACTCAATATAACTTAATGTTACCAGTTTATGCTTTCTGTTTTCTACTTCAAAGCAAATCCTTTAGTGCATTCATAGGTTGTAATGGAAGTGACTTTGTGATGAGACTGAGATCTCTAAAGACAGCTGGCTCTGTGCTGACATATGATGCTCTCTCCCATATTGAGCTACTGATATGATGCAGCAAGAAACCCTCACCACCTGTTTTTGGGCTCCCCAGCCTCCAGCACTAGGACCTAAATAAACCTATGTACTTTATTAACACAGCCCATGACAGTCAGTTACAGCTTTTATGTCCTGGTCCTTATCTTACCTATTAGGATGATATTCGGTTGGATGAATATCTTGTTGTGCCTTCTCAGCTCTTTGTTGCTAATAGATTTGATGGTCTCAGTTTTGGAGAGGATGGGCTAGGATGGGGTGGGTGTATTTATGTTATGTATATGGATGTTTGTCATATATATATATATATATATATATATATATATGCCTAGTACCCACAAAGACCAAAAGAGGGTATCAGAACCACTACAACCAGAATTCAAGATGGTTGTGAGACACTATGAGGGTACTGGGAATCAAACCCACATCCTCTGCAAGAGAAACAAATCCTGAATTATCTCTCCATCCCTGCTCCTGTTTTTTTTTTTTGTAGAAATTGGGGGAAAACTATATCATAAGTAACTAAACTTTGTGGTCACTTTATTGGGTTCTTTTATATACCACTCTTCTTCTCCCCAATACCTTCCAACCCTACACTAGATAGAAGAGAAATAAGAGAAAGAAAGGTAGCATAGATCTCTTTAGACTACTTCCTGCTGATTAGGGATATCAAGTTTCTTGGGGCAAGCCCAATCAGAGTATCTCTAACTAGCAAAAGCAATCCAGCAAAAAGCAAAAGGCAATCAATATCCAACAGAAGCAGCAGCAGGAACCAGAAGCAGGTGCAGGAGCAGCTGCCTCTTTGGGGGTTCTGGCATTAATATACCCTCTATAGAGTCCACAGAATTCCAAATGTAAACTACCTGCTGCTGGCAAAAACCATCCCTCATCCTATAGCATAAGACAAATCATAATTAGTTGACTCTGTTGGTCCTCTTGTGGAGCTCCTGTTCCCTCTGGATCTTTCTTTTCTCCCCCACTCTTCCACAAGACTCCCTGCACTCTGCCCAATGTTTGGTTGTGAGTCTCAACAGCTGTTTCGATCTGCTGCTGGGTGTAGCCTCTCAGAAGACAGCTATGGTAGGCTCCCATCTGCAAACATAACAGGAGTTGGCTCTCTCCCATGGGGTGTGTCTCAGGTTGGGCCAGGTTGGACATTCCTTCAAACTCTGCTCCGTCTTTATCCCTGCACAAATTTTGCGTCAAAGTTTTTGTGGGTGGGTTGGTGTTTCCTTCCCTCCACCAGAAAGACTGTATGGCTAGAAGGTGGTCTCTTTAGTCTCTGTGACCCCTGTGACTGGGAGTCTCAGCTAGAGTCACTCCTATATCCTCCCCAAAGCTCACCTACCCTCTTGTAGGTCTCCAGTTTGTCACAGAGATGCCCTTGCCCATGGTTTCTTTTCTCTCTGCAAGACCTCTGTCCTTCTGCTCACACTCTTCCCTAGGTCTGATTTCATTTTTCTCTGTGTTCCTTCTCCTACCATTCCCTCTCCTTAACCACTTCTGTTGTCTGTTATATTTTCCCTTCTGAGTGAAATTTAATCATCCTCCCTTACATCCTCCTTGTTACTTATCTTCTTTAAGTCTGTGGATCGTAGTATGATTATCCCATATTATATGGCTAAAATCTGCTTATAAGTGAGTACATAAAGACACCATGTGTGTCTTTCTGGGTCTGAGTTACCTCACTCAGGATGATCTTTTCTAGTTCCATCCATTTGCCTGCAAATTTCATGATTTCCTCAATTTTAATAACTGAGTAGTATTCCACTGTATAAATATACCACAATTTCTGTATCCATTCTTCAGTTGAGGGACATATAGGTTGTTTCCAGATTCAGGCTATTACAAATAAAGCCGCTATGAACATAGTTGAGCAAATATCCTTGTTGTATGGTAGAGCATCTTTTGGATGTATGCCCAGGAGTTGTGTTGATGGTTCTTGAGATACAGCTATTCCCAGTTTTATGAGATAGCACCATATTGATTTCCAAAGTCGTTGTACAAGTCATTGTACACTCTCACCAGCAATGCAGGAGTGTTCTTCTCCACATCCTCTCTAGCATGTATTGTCACTTGTTTTTGATTTTAGCCATTCTGATGCATAGAAGATGGAATCTCAGAGTTGTTTTGACTTGCATTTCCAAAATGACTAAAATATTGAGCATTTTTTTAATTTGGACTTTTTTTAAGAAACCAAAATTCTAACTACAATCATGATTATGTGATTCTAAAACATGCAAAGGTAGGGTGGAGGTTTTGGCTTAGTTCACATGGAGACAGAAGTTCAATTCTTAGTAAAACACCACACACACACACAAACACATACACACACAACCTTTTACTTCCTTATACACACAATGCAAATAACATAATGTTGTTATTTTAGAGGCAGTTTTCTATTTCAAAGCTAGCCCATTTTCCTTTACTGATCTATTTATTTGAAAACTATTTTTAGATTAGGTTTTCTGTTTTGATTCAGACTTTATCAGATTATACTATACAGCTGGTATTTTTTCTACTAACTATATTGTCATAGAAAAGTGTGTGTGCCAAAAACAAATGTTTGTTCTTGCCAAAGTCAATGTCTAGGTGTCAAGAACGTACATGTCTAATGAATAAAACCATGAATATCTATAAACACAGAGTATGTCTCAAGTCACCAGGTAGGAAATATAGGTTAAAGGTTAGAGAATGTGCTATAAAAAAATAGCAGAGATTAATGAAGCAGATTTAAGCCTTAGTTTTTAGCATAAATATTTCCATTCCTGAGAACAGTAAGAGGAAAAAGCAGCCAGCTCCTTCATATTACATTCTATGAAGAAAGACAGCACATAGGAAACGATATCCTGATTCCCTTTTTAAGGTTACAATAAAGTTGAAAATCATTGTAGATGGACTTATCAGGAATAATGAAAATTATAGCACTTATGAAACAGAAGCTACCCATATGCAATAGTGATTATAATGTTCTTAGCAAATTGTCTTTGCAGTGAACAGGAACATCAGGTGCTGACAAGCATACACCGTGAGAAAATAAGCATGCAACAGAAAAGCCAGCCCTGATGCACAACCTCATGGGAGCAGAGGAGTCTAAAACATATTTAGGATTAAATGCACAGCTATTAGCACTTAGACACAGTGCAGGAAGGGAGGGAAGCTGGTGTGCATCTGTCCAAAATTGTGAAAGCACTTGAGCAAGACAAAGGAAGCATGTGTCAAATACAGCGGCACATTAAAATCTACCACTGAAACAAAGAAGTGTTAAGAGCAAGAAAATTAGGAAAACTATCACTTTTATGGGCTATTCACTTATAACATAAGCAAGCCAAAGATGTAAATATGTTCAGGGGAAGAAACCACATTGAACAAGAAGGTAATAGATTTCACTTTTACTATATTAAAAGGACCTTGTAATTAATATACTTTGAAGTAAACAATATACTTCTGTCTGACAGTCTCTTTGATTTTTCTAAGTACCTTCATCAACCTAAGCGAGCATCTATATTTTGAACAACCATTGTCCATATAGGATATGAATCTTTTTAGAATGCTTTGGGTTTAACTGAGTTTGTTAAGCATTAAGTTTGTGATCTCATCATGAAATACTATAACATTTTTCAAAAAGAATATACAGTATTTGAGTGATAATTAAGTTAGGACTCAGGTTCCTTTGCAGTTTTAAATTTTACTACCTGGGTGACTTGCTATTTCCCCCTTCTCTTTTTCTCCCTGACTCATCTGCAGCTTCCTGGCTTTGTCTACAGAATATATGTACTAATTATCGTTTCAAAGGAATAACTGAAATATTGGATAGAAAACATCTAGTAGTATCCTCAGAACAGATAAGCATTAGTGGCTTGCCTTTTCTTCCAAATCCTAAAGGTTCTGGCAAACTTTTACTTCAGCAAAGTCATCACTGAGCTACATAGTGAAAAAAATAGTTCTTAGTAAGAGTGGAGTAAATGTATTAATGATGAAAAACTCAAGCTAAAAGTGGTAGCGTCAGATTCCTTCAGGGAATGTTCACAGTATGAAATGTTTTAACTTGAGTTGGCTGATAGCAGTGGACAGTGTTGCTTGCAATCAGAGATAAGCTCAGTGGGAACAAAACATCTAATGATTGAGAAGCAGAAATAGGACAGTAAACATTATGCAGAATACAGTGCTGTGCCCCCTGTGGGCACACAAAAAATATGATCCATGGTGATTATGACAATGATGAACAGGACCAGGCCCTGCAATCACTTTCTAGTGCCGTTAAGGAAAAGCCGTACCCTTGGGAAGAGGGAGGATCTTGCCTCTGTGATACTAGCAGAGGACGTTTACACACAAGGGGTTACAGAGCAGTGATTTGAAGAGAACAGGGCTTTGAGAAGACAGGAAATAGCCTGTTTTGTGACCCAAATAAAATTCTGACAGTTTGTCATGAAGCCATTTTCACTTGCTGCCCTGAACCCTTATTAAATGTTTTTGTTTTTGTTTTTTCGTAGAATCTCCATTTTAGGGATACTAAATTCTCCAAAGGGGTGGGGTGTTCTTCATGTCATATGTATCAGAAAGCTTAAAAGAGGCTGCTTTGGCTCTCTAAGGTAAATCCAGGAAAAGAACTGTTTTCAAATATGGAATGTTGGCGAGGGGGGCTGGAGAGATGACTCAGAGGTTAAGAGCACTGGCTGCTCTTCCAGAGGTCCTGAGTTCAGTTCCCAGCAACCACATGGTGGCTCAAATACAGACCAGAAGAAAGGAGCAGGCATGATACATAAACAAATGAATGAAGTAAAAAGAACTAAGAGATATTTATCTGTATTTGCTTTCTTTTATTCTTTCTTTCTTCCTTCCTTTCTTCTTTCTTCTTTCTTTGATTTTCTACAGTCAACCTACAACAGAGCCACTTACCATTAAATGAGCTTCTATTTTACTGAGGGTGAGCTTCTGTGTTCCCAGCCTAATAAATAAATCAATATATTCATCTCTTACAATTTCTTTAACATTAAGAGAAGCTTAGCCACTCCATCCAATACCCTATAACAGACATGCCAGAGAACGGCCTTCCTTCTGAGGAAAAGACAAAAAGAATCATTTCATCTCTTTCTTCCTGTCTAGTATGGGAATGAGACACTGAAACAGGAAGTGCCATCCCTCCTGCAGAAATGGACACCATCTTCCTCTGTTCAGGCTGCTGTCACAAACCCCTTCGTCTGGGTAATTTATAAGCAAGAAGAATTCCTTGCAGATGGATCTGAAGGATGAGCCGTCCATGGTTCAGGATAAATCAGACTTTCTATCTGGCAAGACTTAGTTCTTCAGAGGTAAAAACTTTTCTGTGGCCTCTCAGGGCAGAGGAAGCAGACCTCTGGGGCCATATTTATAGGGACAATAGTCCCAGACAAAGTACAACCACTTTCAAAGGTTTCATCTGTTAAAAAACAACATATTGATAGCAATGCACTGAAAACTGAGTTTCTACACATGAATTGGTATGAGGGGGTATTCGAACTAGCAAGCACAAAGAACACATGGTATGAAGCTAGAGCAGGGATGCAGGAGTTTTTCGTGACTTTATGCCCTGGACTGCCTATTTTTTGCACAGGGCATCTATGAAAAAACATCATTATTTTTGTTTAAACCATGGCTCAGAGATAAATATGATTCATTACACCTACAGGAAATGCTATTGTATACTGATGTGATACTTAAGTTGAAAACAGCAAGACACTTGAAAACCTCTCAGAGATTGGACAAGCAGTCATGGAACACTCATTTTTACTTTGTCAAAATTAGGGAGAAGGAATGTTCCCAGGAAGAAACAGATTGGGAGACTTCTGAGGAAGTAAATATGTCTTTAATGATCTGACAAGTCATCTTGAGACTAAAATCTACCTAAGGAATATAATTCTGTGCAAGGATGCAGATGCTTCGAGAACCTTTGAGTGTTTGTTGTTTCTGTTGAGACCAATGTCTAGTTTTATAGCCCTAAGTTGACCTGAAACTGACCATACAGCCCAGGCTCTCCTTATACCCATGGCAATCTTACCTTTTATCAGACTCTCAAGTAGTTGTCTTGTCTAAAAGAAAAAAACAAAAAACCACCACCACCACCACAACAACAACAAAACCTGCCTGTACCTAAGTTAGGTTAGAAAACTGAAGATGAGCACATATTTGCTTCAAGTTCTAGCAGAATAAGATCCTCCTACAGTCATGGAGCCCCAAGTTCTGTAGGCTATACTGTTTTCAGTCCAGAATCCTTATTTGAAATAACTTAAACCCTATCTTATGTACTCAACTTGTCTTGACTTAGCATTATCCCACACATTTTTATAAAATATATTTTCATTTGAATTTGGTTCAAATTGTCTCCTTTTTTTTTCAATGATCAATTCGATATTTAGAAGGGAACCCTTTAATTTTCAAATGCCTACACATTCCTAGATGCTATTGATTTATAATTTATTTCTGTTGCTACCAGTTAGCAATTTACAATATAAAGCAAAGTAAATTTATTGAACATTTTACGACAGATGATTAATCTTGGAGCTTGTGCCATATGCACTTGATGAAAAAGGTTAAAATCACCATTGGACTTATCTGTTTCTTTCCCATTATTTCTACTATGTTTTGCTTTGGATATTTTCAGTACCAATACATTCTATCATTCAGGCTTCAACTCTCAAGGCCATAGGAAGACTAATGGAGGATTTGGTCTTGATTTTTTACCCAGATTTATTAATAGAGCATAACGTCCTTAGCCTTTTTGTATGTGTGAGTAATTGGGCTCTTGTTATTGTCCCGGGCACTTTGAAGGAATATAGCATTCAGCACAAGCTCTCAGTATGTCACTAAGAACTTCAACTTTGCACATTCAGGCTACTTTGCACACAGTCTATTTCTAATCAAGCAAAATATGAATAAGAATGTATAACTTACAAGATAACTAACAATCCAATGTCAGAAGAAAATGGCAGAAATTCAGAGTAGACATTGGTAAATCTTTTGAAGAACATGGAGCTGCCTGGCCAGTGTCTTCTCCCTTTTTTTCTTCAGTTAAAGAGCTTGCATCTATATGTAGTAGCAAAGGAACTAAATATGAAAACCCACATCTCTGGATTTCTTTCTCTTTCTTTTTTTTTGAACATTTTTATCACATTTATTTATGAAATGATTTATATGGAAATCATCACAGTTTTATAATTATGAATATGGTACTCTTTCACACATAATTAGAATGCATATATTGAACACTCCTGAGAAGATAGATGAGAATCTCTTGATTTTATTTTCCTCAGTCTATTATTTATATTTTTCTGTGTGTTTTTAAACTTTCATTTAAACAATTCTTTCATATGTGAACTAATAGACACTCATGGGTAAATACTTTTTTGTCCATCTTAGGCTTGACCCAAGAATACTCAGTCCAAAAATTCTTCAAAAACAGGTTAGGAGACAGTTGTATTGAGCAAGACGACGCAATACTACTTCTTATCCTTTTACATTCTGTTCCTCTAACTTGCCAGCAAAGACAACAAAACACACAAAAAAAAAAAAATTTCCCCCAAACAATGCTATTGCACACAGGATCTTCTAGGGACATCTAGATGGCAGATTTAGTTTCACATTTCATGTCTGTTAGTGGATTCATGCCCTACTGAAAGATCAATTGTTTTAAATCTTTGGAGAGAAGATACTGAAACGTGTTTATTAGTAATATCTCTCACTGTCAAGTTAGAGTATGTATGTGAGTACCCAACCACATGATAGTCTAAACACTTGCCTTTTCAGTTCTACTTACCTATCATCAATTATTTTTTTCCTTTTTAAATTTATTTTTATGCTAATTATAGTTTATTCACTTTGTATTCCAGCTGTAGCACCCTCCCTCATTCTCTCCCAATTCTACCCTTTCTCCTTCATCTCCTCCCTTGCCCCTCTCCAACTAATAGGGGAGGTCCTCTTCCCCTTCCATGTGACCCTAGCCTATCAGGTCTCATCAGGACTGGCTCCAATGTCCTCCTCTGTGGCCTGGCAAGGCTGCTCCCCCCTCAGGGGGAGAAGGTAAAAGAGCCAGCCACTGAGTTCATGTCAGAGACAGTCCCTGTCTGTCCCCATTACTAGGGAACTCACAGGTTTTCTTAAAGCAAAAGTAACCTACAAGCATTGTTTTTATAATATTTTATTTAAATTTTTATTAATTACACTTTATTCACTTTGTGTTCCCCCTCCGTCCTTCCCTCCCAACCCCACCCTCCCTCCTTCTCCATGCATGCCCCTCCCCAAGTCCACTGATAGGGGAGGTCTTCCTCTCTTCTGATCCTAGTCTATCAGGTCTCAACAGGAGTGGCTATATTGTCTGTGGCCTGGTAAGGCTGCTCCCCTCTCAGGGGGAGGTGATCAAAGAGCAGGCCAATCAGTTCACGTCAGAGACAGTCCCTGTTCCCATTACTATGAAACCCACTTGGACACTGTACTGCCATGGGCTACATCTGTGCAGGTGTTCTAGGTTATCTCCATGAATGGTCTTTAGATGAAATATCAGTCTCAGAAAAGACCCCTTTGCCCAGATTTTTTGTTCTGTTGCTCTCATTGTGGAGCTCCTGCCCTCTCCAGGTCTTACTATTTTCCACTTCTTTCATAAGTTCCTTGCACTCTCCCCAAAGTTTGTCTATGAGTCTCAGCATCTGCCTCCGTACCCTGCAGGGCAGAGCCTTTCAGAGGCCCTCTGTGTTAGGTTTCTGTCCTGTTCCCTGTTTTCTCCTTCTTCCAATGTCCATCCTCTTTGCCTTTCTGAATGGGGATTGGGCATTTTAGCCAGGGCAAGGAGATTAGCTAATTCCTCCCAGAGATTCCTCTATAGCTCTGCATTTCTGACCCAAGTATCAGCAATTCCTTCTTGGAACTGAGAAAGAAGATCAGTGGAGAGGAAAATTATTTCACAACTCTTCAAGAAACATGAGGAAGGAGAAAATGCAAAAAGCATGAAGCCACTGTATCACCCTTGCTTATTCGTGCTCTATACTAATATATATGAAGAAGCCACCTCTGCAGTGTTTCTATTACATTCATTTGAACATAGCCCTTAATGCTACCAAAAGAGAAAGTCTGAGGAAGTTTCTGAATCCCTCAGAAGCCAGAACTATACTTGTCTGACAGCTATGCCTGCACATTTTCTACCCTAGAATCATTTTCTTAAAGAACAAGCTTTAAAAGTTTCTGTGTAATCACGCCAAAATACTTCGTGGTCTTTTCTCCATTATGTGTCCTTATTTTGGTAATCAGAGATCCTTCCAAGTGGTGGGTTGTTTTTTGTTTTTTTGTTTTTTGGTTTTTGTTTTCCTTCTCTTTGAAGTATCACCATTTTTTTTCTAAAATGAAACCTTAAGTTCAGACTGTACCAAGAAAGATTGTTGACTGCCCTTCTGTAAATGAATTCAGCTTCCTACAGAATTTGAAAGACATTTCGAAGGTAAAATTTGCATGAAATTATTTTCATATCTGGAATCTTCCCAAACACGTTTCTGTAACTGCTTGGCTTTTCTGAGTTGATATTATGCTTAACCCTTTTCTCAGGGACAGCTTTGAATTGTGCTAATCCTTTTCACATCAGGACCCACTCAGAAGCAAAATCTAACATGCATGTGCAGAGACATTAATCATCTATTTATTATCAAGCTGTCAGAGAAATGCCTACCAAGGCAAACCTCCCCATTAAGGTAGACTACAATTCCAGTCAGCATTATAGAATGTGGCTCTGGATGCCCTAGTTGAAAGTATATGAAGTGGATGTAGTGTTTCTCAGCTTTACCAACCAAAATTAGAGTGTGTGTTTGTCCCTGAAAGAGCCTAAAGCATGTGCATATTTACATGCATACCTGTGCATAATTGTGTGCATGTATGAGCACACACATACACATATAACCACACCTTAATATTTTTCAGTGAAATTACTAGAACACACACAAGGCAGATGGCTGGTATTAAATTTGTAAGAGAAATGTCTGGGATTTAAAAATGCTAGAGGGGTTTGATGCTGATAAAGCTTTCAAACCCAAGACATTAATAATGGAAAACACAGCCTATTATGGTTTGGTCACTCATTCAATTTGTGTCTAAGCCAGTGACAATTTAATCAGAAATGCCAAGAAACCCTTGTTGAGGATGTGGACAAAGAGCCTGTGAACTCAGCCCAGCCTGCATAAGATGAAACATTTCAAAAAACACTTTTTCCTTTATACTGGATATCAAGATATCTACAAATCACATATGAGTGACTTGTTCTGTTGACTTTGGCAGTTGATTAAAATTGCAGGTCTGGTAGATGATCAGTAAGTGATCTTTGATTTGGCTGCTGAGACTGACTGCTTTGTTCTAGTAAGATTATCAGCCCATTGTACTGCATTATAGCAATTGCATGCTCTTTGAGACATTATAAACAGGAGATTGGACAAAATTGGCTCCCAAGATTTCTATCCCTGCCACTACATAAGTAGAGATGGCTATGTCTATAGCTGACAAGTTATCTTCCAGGTTTATACATGTGACTGACAAAGTTAGCTCATGCTCAACTATTAAACAAGCTCACTATATTTATACATGACCTTTAGTTAACGATATAACCTGCTTCTGTATGGTCTGTCAAGCTCAGGATGGAGTATTTCTGCTTAAACTTTGTACATCTTTGAGTGCTTCATGCTAGCAAGGGCCATCTGTTGCTGTCATTTCTCAGCTATCAATTTCGTTGTTATCTTGCTTCCAATCACACCTCAGTATGATCAAGCTGAGCTGGAAATATCCATAGACCGGATAATGTGGCATGATGACACAGCTCAAGCATTCTGTTTTCAAATTTTCAGCTTTATTCTTAAGCCTGTGCTCTCTTTTTCTTTTTTTTAATTAATATTTTTTATTTTATGTTAATCACAGGTTATGTATTTTGTATTCCAGCCATAGCCCCCTCCAACATTTCCTCCCTATCCCCCCCCCATCCCTCTGTCATCTCCTCCCTGCTCCTTTCTAAGTCCACTGTAGGGGAGGACTTCCTCCCCTTCCATCTAACTCTAGCTTATCAGGTCTCTTCAGGAATGGCTGCGATGTCCTCTTCTGTGGCCTAGCAAGGCTGCTCCTCCCTTGGGGGACAGGGGGTTGAAAGAGCCAGCCATTGAGTTCATGTCCAAAATAGTCCCTGTTCCCCTTACTAGGGTACCCACTTGGATTTTGAGCTACCATTTGCTACATTCAAGCAGAGGTTCTGGGTTATATCCATACATGGTCCTTGGTTGGAGAGACAGTCTCATAAAAGACCCCTGTGCCCTGATATATTTGTTCCTTGTGGAGTTCCTGTCCTCTTCAGGTCATACTAACTCCCCCCCTCTTTCATATGACTCCCTGCACTCTGCCAAAGGGTTGGTTATGTGTCTTAATATTTGCTTTGATACACTGCTAGGTAGAGTCTTTCTAAGGCCCTCTGTGGTAGGCTCTTGTCCTGCTACTTGTTTTCTCCTACAAATGGTGCTGGACCAACTGGATGTCTACATACAGAAACATGAAAATAGATCCATATTTATCACCCTGCACAAAACTAAAGTCCAAGTGGATCAAAGACCTCAACATAATACCAGACACATTAAATCAGTTAGAAGAAAAAGGGGAAAGACCCTAGAACTCATTGGCACAGGAGACTACTTCCTAAACAGAACACCAACAGCACAGGATCTAAGAGCAACAATCAATAAATGGGACCTCATGAAACTGAAAAGCTTCTGTAAAGCAAAACACATTGTCATCAAAACAAAACGACAGCCTACAGACTGGGAAAGGATCTTTACCAATCCTACATCTGACAGAGGGCTAATATCCAGTATATAAAGAACTCAAGAAGTTAGAAAGCAACAAATCAAGTGATCCAATTAAAAAATGGGGTATGGAGTTAAACAGAGAACTCTCTGTAGAGGACTGTAGAATAGCAGAAAAATACTTAA
>CM053764.1:77861403-77897640 GCA_028658305.1 Pachyuromys duprasi
AGGACATTTGCTCAACTATATTTGTAACAGCTTTATTTGTAATAGCCAGAACCTGGAAACAATCCAGATGTCCCTCAGTTGAGGAATGGATACAGAAATTATGGTACTTTTACACAATGGAATACTACTCAGCAATTAAAAAGGAGGAAATCATGAAATTTGCAGGCAAATGGTGGGACTTGGAAACCATCATCCTGAGCGAGGTATCCCAAAAGCAGAAAGACGCACATGGTATATACTCACTTATATAGACCTATAAGATAGGATAAACATACTGAAATCTATACACCTAAAGAAGATAAACAAGAAAGAGGACCTTGGGTAAGAGGATTAATCCTCACTTAGAAAGTCAAATGGGATGGACATTGGATGTAGGAGAAAACCAGTAGTAGGACAAGAGCCTACCACAGAGGGCCTTGGAAAGACTCTTCCTAGCAGGTTATCAAAGCAAAGATTCAGAATCATAACCAACCCTTTGTCAGAGTTCAGGGAATCATATGAAAGAAGGGGAGTTCGTATGACCTGGAGAGGTCAGGAGCTCCACAAGGTCCAAATATATCAGGGCACAGGGGTCTTTTATGAGACTGTCTCTCCAACCAAGGACCATGTATGGTTATAACCTAGAACCCCTGCTTATATGTAGCAAATGGTAGCTCAATACCCAAGTGGGTATACTAGTAAGGGGAACAGGGACTATTTTGGACACCACTGTTTTAATTGTTTGCATTAGAAATCTGGTAGGAGTATGGGGGAAAACCAGCTTGAAAAAATGGTTGACAGGAAATATGAGAACAGTGAAGGAGGCATACATCAAAAACATGGATGTCCTCAACCCTTTCCAAATTTTCTAAGTAATGTAAATTTTTAAGTTCTGTTATGAAACTTTGAAACTTATTTATCTTATGATCATTTATATAGACTATTTGACGGGCTAAATGAACTTCCTCTAGAAAATGCCTTTTATCCAATGGTGGGCCCAAACAGAGTCCTTTCAAGGTTGACAAGTGAAGCTTTAAGAAGTAGATGACTTTTACCTTATGAAAGTTCTCTAAAAGACAAAGAGAGGGAGGAAGGGAAGGAGGGAAGGATGAAGAAAAAGGAAGAAAGTGAAAAAGAAGTAAGGAAGAAAGGAGGAAGAAGGAATATAGAAGAAAAATGAGAAAGAAGGAAAGAAAAGGGAAGAAAGGGAGGGAGGAAAAAGGAGGAAAGGAGACTATGAGACCATATGAATTATCTTACAAGGCCAATCAATACCTTGCTATTAAATTTCAATAAGGATGGTATAGAAGAAAAATAAAGCATAGTCTTGGGCCATCTTTTAATACAATGGGAAAATATTAAAGACACAATTAACCAAGCAAATCTGAATGCATTAGGACTAGTTCAATAAAGATAATGAAATAAAGACAATCAAAGAATGGTTTACTGACCAAAGCAAAACGAATATATTTCATCATAAGAGCAAGCTAACTGAGAAAAATAATGTAAACATATATGAGACAAAAGGAATTTAATTAAAGTTTTCACTCAAAGATAAAACAAAGAATTGTGAAAAAATCTATAAGTAAACATGATAACTTTTTCTTATGATCTGTTTCTGTCCCCACCAGACAGCAAATGTTTGCGGTTTGTTTTCTTTTTTCCCCTGTTCAAATATATTGTCTAAGTCTCTAGACATAAACTGGGTGCTCAAAATTCAGTTCAGGTCTTACCATAACCACATGCTAATGCAGTCCACACCACTTACAGGCTTCATCCCAAAAGACTGCAATCCAATCCTGACTGATACTGCAAGTCCCAGATCACTTATAATTTTGACAGCTCTTGTGAGGAACTTCCATGACCTAATGTTTGATATTAGCTAGGAAGGCTCACAGAACTCAACAAGACAGTTTCTTCACACATTTTGTCTTATTACAAAAGAGACAAGTTAGGAAAAGCTGACGAGGTGATTTAGGGCAAGGTCCAATAGAGAAAGTAGACAGGTTCCATGCCTTTCTTAAGATTGCTATCATCACATAGTTGTTTTCACTAACCATGATGCTCCCCAAACATCTGTTCAAAGGTCTTGTTACTCCTGACCTCCAGTCTTATCTCTTTTCCTTCCACTTAGGTTAATGAGCAAAGTGTACCCGTCTTCTATTTGGTCTTATTAGTGGCCATCACATATGAACCTATCAAAGGATCTTTATTCTAAGTCACCATATCAATATAAACTCAGGCAAGTGTGAAAAGAGCTTACTCTGAATAACAACTGGTATCCTATCACTCAGAAAAGTGTTTTTTTGTTTTGTTTTGTTTTGTTTTGGAGATCCAAAATCAAGCTCTATTTTTACTACAGTTCAGAAAAGTTTTTCCTTTACAAGTTGTCTAGATGAAGCATATTGAAAACTTGTAAACTCAGCAAGATAAAGATAATTTTTACCAGTATTGTTGGTAGCCAATAAAATATGACACAGAAAATAATTACATATGGGAAGAACTGGAAAGGAAAAGATAAAGTTATTGTAATTCATAAATAATGAAATTATTTTCAGTGAATAACCAAGAGAATATTAGTATATCAAATTAGTGTGTCACAAAAAAATAACTAGACATAAGATAAAGTTTAAAACTATTATGGTTCCAGAAGGTAGCATGGAAACTTCCAAAGACATTAAATAAACAACAGTCCTGCCAGCTATGATATCTACGAACCACATCAATGTCCAGCATGGCACCTTGTAGGGTACAGTAGTGGCACACATACTTTGGTGGTAACCAATAGTTTTTTAAGTGGACTTAAGACCTACTCAACAAGAGGGTTACCATGTATGCTACTGGAAACATTGCTAACTTCTTAGTGCTAGCAAAATCATGGTTATTGGAAAAGATTAGAATTCTTTACAACACTGGTTAAACTATTAGTTCCCCTTAAAGTTGACAAATAAAATCATTATATATAGCATAAATAAAACATATGAATGGGTGTATGAGTGTGGTGTGTGTGAGCTACTTCTTATACTTCATGATATAGAGGCTAAGAACAAGAGTGCCTAAGCTTATTAAGTCTTCAGAGGGCCACTTACTATCTGTGTGAATTTATACACAAGTTACATTCAACATGCATTTAAGGCAATCCACTCCACATTCATTTTTAATTATTTAATCCTACTACACTAGTTTGAACTGGCATGCCCAAACCAAGGGCACAATAAAGGCTTACTTATTCTTAAACTTGGTACAATTGCATGATAATCATAACTTTAGAAAATAGACATAAAGGGGGTTCTTAAATCATTAAGATACATAACCTTGAAGGAGATGTGTAACTATAGTCCCTCTTTCTCATGCCAATTCTCATAAAGAATTAAAAATAAGTATACATGAAAGGAATGGAAAGTAGGTAGTGAAGAGCAATGGCTGTTTTTTCAGAGGACTTGGGTTCAATTTCCACAACTCAAACAGTGCTAACCACATCTGTAACTCCAGTTCCAGAGAATTCAGTTCCCTCTTCAGGCCTCTGTGGGCACTGTACACATGTGGTGCCCAGATATACATGCATCCAAAATACCCTATACACATAAAATAAAATTAAATACATTTAAAAAATAAGTATAGATGGAAGCACTAATATTTTCTCATGTTCCTCATTTATGTGTGCACATTTCACAATGGAGTTCAGTGCCTATTGTAGTTAAAAACTCCTAAAATTCTAATAAAAAATAATATGCTACTCAAATGTCAGTCTAAACCACAGAATGAGAAGGATCTAAGCCAATAAAAAGGCCAACTGTATTCACAAAGAAACATAAATTCTTGAAGTTAATCAAATGAAAGTTAATAAAAGGAGACACATTAATATGGTAAAGCTATTAATTTTTCCTAAATTTATCTATAAATTTCATGTATTTATAATTAAAGACTCATCAGAATTCAGTAGGAACTTCAAGTGATTCTAAATATAACTTGAAAGTTTAAATAGTCATAGAAAGCTAAGCAATTTCAAGACGAAAGACTAATTGTAGAAACTCACTTTGAAAGATATCAAGACATATTATAAGGCTTCAGTAAGGAAAAGAATAATAGCACAGACTAAGCTGAGCACAGCAGAGCAAGCCCTGTAGTCCCAGCTACACAGGAGGCTGAGATGATTAAATCACTCGCGCTGGCAAGTTCAAGACAGCTGGCCTAAGACAACCGGACTCCCTACCTGACCCCAGATCAAAGGAAATCACTGAATAAATAAGTAGCAAATAACAGGGCAGGGGCAGATAAATCTAATGAAACAAAAGAAAGCAACTGAATATATCACGTACTTTTATCTATGACACTATTTCTCTACCAATATTGTGGCAGGATATTTGATCCCTTTGTGAACCCCAAAACTATGAACTGTAAATCCTGTTTCCTGTTTGGTGTTTGAGCCCTATCACCTTTAATCCAAGAACTTTCTGTTTATTGTGAACATATTTGTTCTGTTCTGGTGTGGTTCAGCCAGTCCTAGCACACACCTTTAATCCAAGAGCTCTCTGTGCACCAGATTTCATAAAGTTAACCCCAGGTCAGGAGGTGGAGCTAGAAACCAGCTGACAGGGATTAAAGAGTAGGAGGGACTCTGAGTTGAGGGGTATTTAAGACAGCATGGAGAAGTAGAAAAGGCACTTTTACCTTAAGTTTCGGCTTTAGCTTAGGCTTAAGCATCTCAGCTCCCTGCTTTGAGGTAGCAAGCCTTTGGCCTTGGGTATTTTGGCCTTTTCCTCCTGGGCTGTCAGTTGAGCTAGTGAGCTTTTTGAGGTTTTTTTCATCCTGGCCTGCTTCTCTGAGCTAGCAAGTTTTCACCCCCACAATGGCTCCTGGGTTTTTATTGGTAAAATAAAATAGTTGGGATTTTCATTTCTATTTATAAAAACACTATATATTGTGTCATCATAGATAAAAATCTAGGTACGGTGATATTATCTTCCTAGATTATGCTTCATTAACAACTTATCTTATGTCTCGGTGGTTCTTGACAGTATACACTATTTTTCAATCATGAATTTATGATCAGGGACAAGAATGCACATTCAGTTGGCTAAAAGGGATCCAATGGCCTGTCCTGACAACATCCAGTAAATTCTGTTCCTCTTGATGAAGATATGACAACAGCAAGATTACTACTTTAGTGAAGAAAAAATAAATTTCATTTTAAATGTTTAAATTTGAACTTGAAAGAAAAAAAAAATCCCCCTTGGAAGAATTTGGCATACCCCAACTAGAATGATAGTACCACAAACAAAGATGACACAATACTATGGAAAGGCTAAATATGTGGACGGAGTTTTATGTATTGGGGGCACAACCTTGAACTAAAAATTTTGATGTTGTCTCTGCAAGTTGACAACTTCCACCTTTGCACCTCTGGTCTCATTTAGATAACAAAATCAGCTCATCTGCTCTTTTGCAACATTGGGGGTTTGTGCCAAACAAGGAAAAGTGGCCTGGCAATGCGGCCATGATACAAATCCCCAATGTTGCAAAAAAGCAGATGAGTCAATTTTGGTGTCTAAATGACACAGTGGAAGAAGATCCAGGCAGTCCTTATGAGATTTGATAAGCTAAGGTCAGATGGCAGGGGAGAAGAACTCCCCCTTTCAGTGGACCATGGGAAGGGGATAGGGGAGAAGAAGGAGGGAGGGTAGGACCAGGAGGAATTGAGAGAGTGGGCTACAACTGGGATATAAAATTAATACATTGTAAAAACTAAAATAATAATAATATTAATAATAATAAACAACAAAAAGTGTCTGCATCTCCTCCCAATCACACCCTCCCTCATCTCCTCCCATGCCTCTTCCCCAAAACCACAGATAGGGGAGGTCCTCCTCCCCTTCTATCTGATCCTAGTCAATCAGATCTCATCAGGACTTGCTGCATTGTTTTCCTCTGTGGCCTGGTAAGGCTGCTCCCCTCAGGGGGAGGTGATTAAACAGCCAGCCACTTAGTTCATTGGTGACAATTTTCTTGATTCAAAGAAAATTCAGATAGCTTTGAGGAAAAAATAGATGCTAAAAGACCCTTTTTTCCCCCCCAGGCTTTACTGTTGTCATTTTGGCTAGAAGTTTCCTCAAAGATCTTAAGAAGTTTCATAATCCAAAATGTGTCAAAATAAAATATTCAGATGGAAGGTGTGATGGTTTGACTGAGAATGCCCCCCCCCATGGGCTCCTATATTTAAATGTTTGGTCCCTAGTTGGTAGAAATGTTTTTGGAAGAATTAGGAGGTGTCCTCTTCTTAGAGGAGGTGTGTCACTTGAGGGAGGACTCTGAGGTTTCAAAAGCCCACACCAGGCCCAAGTTCACTGTCTCCAACTTAGAAATAAAATGTAAGCTATCCACTGCCATGCCTGTCTGTTCCCATGTTCCTTACTAATATAGTAATTGACTTACCCTCTGAAATGGTAAGAAAACCCAAAATAGGTAGTTTTTTTAAAAAGTAGCTTACGATGGTGTTTCTTCACAGTAATAGGAAAGTAAATACGACAGAGAATTTTTTAAGTTGTCCTTAATTTCAGTGGGAGGCTGATTAAAGATTTTCTTTGCTCCGCCAAACAACTTGAGTTGTTGATGAAAACATGTGGTCGTGAGTCAGTGTAATATTACTGATATTGCAAAAAACTGTCTGGTTGACTACAGCTTGCCTGTTCAATCCCACATCTATAACCTTGAATATGTTACGTGGCCTCTGTGTGTCTCATTTCCTTCACGTGTATATGACAGTAACAGTCTGACCACAGAGAATTATGATGATGATGAAAAAGAAATGTTTATATTAAAAATTCTTCAAACCATTATGGATTTATCATCACAAAGAAAAATAAACCCACCTGGCACTTGTAACTATTCTTAAGGAAGAATAAGAAAACCCATATCCAAGCTACAGCTTCAGTTCATCTGCTGAATATTGTTCTGGATTTAAGTTCAATAAATTTAATAAGTCAATATTTCAGGTTAGGAGAATATTGAGAATTAGTGAGTTAAGGACCACTGTACCTGCTCAAAAGCTTCATTGACTATCTATTACTTCACAAAACAAATTTAACTTTTCCTTTTCTAAATTACCTATGATACACTCACTTCCCAATGTTATCTATCTCTTCCTTGCTTGACATTATTACATTAACCACCATGGCTCAAATACATCTTGTCTTTTCCCACTTTAACCTTGTTATGAATCACCTTAGTTGACCTTAGTTGAACTTGCCTGGGAGTCCCACTTCTTTTTTTTTAAGTAATTTATTTATTTTTATATTAGTCACAGGTTATGTACTTTGTATCCCAGCCATAGTCCCCTCCCTCATTCCCTCCCAATCTCCCCATCCCTCCCTCATCTTCTCCCTGCCCCCTCAAAGTCCACTGATAGGGGAGGACCTCCCCCCCTTCCATCTGACCCTAGCTTATCATGTCTCTTCATGGCTGGCTGCAATGTCCTCTTCTAGGATCTAGCTAGGCTGCTCCTCCCTTGTGGGGGAGGGAGGGTCGAAGAGCCAGCCATTGAATTAATGACCAAAATGGTCCCTGTTCCCCTTACTCGGATACCCAGTTGGATACTGAGCTACCATGGGCCACATCTGAGCAGGGGTTCTAGGTTATATCTATACATGGTCCCTGGTTGTAGAAACAGTCTCATAAAAGACCCTTGTGCCCTGATCTACTTGGTCTTTGTGGAGCTCTTCTCCTCACCAAGTCTTACTAACTCCCCCTTTTTCATATGATTCCTTGCACTCTGCCGAAAGTTTGGTTGTGAGTCTTAATATCAGCTTTGATACAATGCTAGTTAAAGTCTTTCAGAGGCCCTCTTTGGTAGGTTCCTGTCCTGTTGCTTTTCTCCTACATTCAATGTCCATCCCATTTGTCCATCTAAGCGAGGATTGATCATCCCAACCTGGGTCCTGCTTCTTGCTTATCTTCCCTAGGTGTATAGATTTCAGCGTGACCATCCTATCCTATAGGTCTATATAAGTGAGTATATATCAAGTGTTTCTCTCTGCTTTTGGGATACCTCACTCAGGATGATCATTTCCAGGTCCCACCATTTGCCTGCGAATATCATGATTTCCTCGTTTTTGATTGCTGAGTAGTATTCCATTGTGTAGAAGTGCCATAATTTCTATATCCATTCCTCGACTGAGGGACATCTGGGTTGTTTCCAGGTTCTGGTTATTATGAATAAAGCTGCTACAAACATAGTTGAGCAAATGTCTTTGTTGTGTACTTGAGCATCTTTTGGATATATGCCTAAGAGTGGTATAGCTGGATCTTGAAGAACACTATTCCTAATTGTCTAAGAAAGCACCAAATTGATATCCAGAGTGGTTGTACAAGTTTACATTCCCACCAGCAATGGAGAAGGGTTCCTCTTTCTCCACACCCTCTCCAGCGTGTGTTGTCACTTGAGTTTTTGATCTTAGCCATTCTGACAGGTGTAAGGTGAAATCTCAGGGTCGTTTTGATTTGCATCTCCCTGTCATTTTGTTTTGATGACAGTGTGTTTTGCTTTACAGAATCTTTTCAGTTTCATGAGGTCCCATTTATTGATTGTTGCTCTTAGAGCCTGTGCTGTTGGTGTTCTGTTTAGGAAGTAGTCTCCTGTGCCAATGAGTTCTTGGGTCTTTCCCACTTAATCTTCTAACCGGTTTAATGTGTCTGGTGATATGTTGAGATCTTTGATCCACTTGGACTTTAGTTTTGTGCAGGGTGATAAATATGGATCTATTTTCATTTTTCTGCATATACATATCCAGTTGGACCAGCACCATTTGTTGAAGATGCTGTCTTTTTTCCATTGAATGGTTTTGGCTTCTTTGTCAAAAATCAAGTTTCTATAGGTGTGAAGGTTCATTTCTGGGTCTTCTAGTCAGTTCCATTGATCCACTACTCTTTTTCTATGCCAATACCATGCAGTTTTTATTAGTATTGCTCTGTAGTACAGCTTCAGATCAGGGATGGAGATTCTTCCAGATGGTTTGTTGTTGTACAGGATCATTTTGGAAATTCTGGGTTTTTTGTTTCTCCATATGAAGTTGAGAATTTTTCTTTTAACGTCTATGAAGAATTGTGTTGGTATTTTGATGGGAATTGCATTTAATCTGTAGATTGCTTTTGGCAGAATGGCCATTTTCACTATGTTAATCCTACCAATCCATGAGCACGGGAGATCTTTCCAACATCTGGTATCTTCTTCAAACTTCTTTCTTCAGATATTTGAAGTTTTTTTTTTCAAACAGGTCTTTCACTTGCTTGGTTAGAGTCACCCCAAGGTACTTTATGTTATTAGTAGCTATTGTGAAGGGTGTTGTTTCCCTAATTTCTTTCTTGGCCCTTTTGTCTTTGGTGTACAGGAGGGCTTCTGATTTTTTTGAGTTGATTTTGTATCCAGCAATATGACAACTAAAGGAGATCAAAGAGATACAAATTGGAAAGGAAGATGTCAAAGTATCACTATTTGCAGTGGATATGATAATATCCATGAGTGACCCCAAAAATTCAACCGGAGAACTCTTTCAACTGATAAACACCTTCAGCAAAGTGGGGTCCCACTTCTTAAGGCCAGTCAATTCCCAGGTCTTTTTGAGCATTTTCCTTCAATGAATTCTCTGCAATCTATATCCTTTTTTTTTTTTTGTATATGGAGTGACATCAGAACTCTTTTCCTTTCATTGTATTTGAAAATGTCATTATCTCTAACACTATAATTTTTTTTTCACTAGCAAGGGTTCAACGTCAGAATTTTGTACCACAGAGTATAGCTTCATACCTCACAGAGAAGAGATTTGTTTGCTGATTTCTATTGTTGTTATTGTTTTGTTGTTATTGCTGTTGTTTTAGATAAAGTCTTAATATGTAGACCAGACTGGTTTCAAACTTACTGTGTAGGTCAGACTGGCCTTTGATCTTGAATTCACAATCCTCTTGCCTTGGCATCTGTAGTACTGGGATTATAGTTATAGGTCACCACACCAGTGTCAAACAAACATCCTTGGAGGTGGGTAATAAAATGCTTCAAAGTAAATTTGATGTTTATGTTTGGCTTCCATCTGTCTCATTTTAGAAAATTCCTGTGCCATTTAAGAACTGTTAAAAGCAGTACTGTATAGATGACTGAATACTGACTGCCTGAGGATATAAAGTAAGCTGTCTTTCTCCACATGTCAGGTATTTTTATTTAATCAATGACCATGCTCCAAGTGAAAGACTTCTGGTTTAAAAAAAAATCACAAAATTCAGTTTCTGTTTCTGTATTGGCACCTACAGGCATTAGTTACACTTTGTATTGGCACAACACAATACTTGACAAAATGCTTGGTGGATGGTGGATTTATTTTGGCTCCTGGTCTAAAATTTTTATTTATTTTTATATGTATATGCGTTTTGTGCCTGTACATATGATATATGCAGCAAGTGAATGACTGCTGCCCAAGGAGGTCAGAAAAGAGGATCATATCTCAAGTTAGGTTTATGGATTGTAAGCTTCTTTGTGGGTGCTGAGAAGCAAACCTGGGTCTTCCATAAGAGCAACAGTTGCTCTTAAAAACTTTGCCATTTCTCAAGATTTCCATTCTCTTTGCTTTAAAGGGTTTAAATGGAGGTTGCTTGACCTCATGCTTGAGCAGAACATTATGATGGCGACAGTGTGTGGATGAAGCATTTTTACCTGATGTGCACAGGAAGGAGAGAGGGGCCAGGAGGAGACCAGGGGAAGACATGTGTTGCAAGGCAAACTCTCTATGACCTACTACCTACTACCCTCCAATCAGACCCTAATTTATACAGCTCCATCACTTCCCAGGAGTCTATTAAATTTTGAATCCATTAATGAATTAAGCTATTGATTAGATCCTTGCCCCATGATCTGGAAATACCCTCACACACACACACATTTAGAGGTGAAATTTTCCAATCTCCTTGGCAGTTCTTTAATGCAATCAAGGGAACAGTCCAAAGTTATCATCAAATTCAATTTCCTTACCTATAAAATATTAATTACACCTATTCTGACTATGCTATTAGGTTGTGAAGATAAATACATATAAAATGATGTATACAAATGGCTGTTCTTACTATTTGTCTTGTGTCCTATGGAATAAACCAAGGTTACTAGTTTTCTGGCCTAACATATAGTTCACAAGCACATTAAAGAATAACTGCATACATTAATTTCAATAGCATTTATTTTAGAAATAGTTTCTGAAAACATTAATTTTTAATTATAATAAATAATGTTAAATATATAAAACATATGTAGTTAGCATGAAAGATTTTTAGTGAAATAAATCTGAATGTTTTTAAATTTCATATTTGTTGCATGTATATTATGTGCCAAAAAGCATCCTAGGGCTATGAAAAACAACAAAAAAAGATGTTCAGAATATTCACCTGTCATCAAGGAATGGAATCTATTGTCATGAAAGCCCACTGATACACAAATTAATATAAAAATGTTTTAGTGAATTTTCTGAAAGACCAACTATGTAACACAAGAGACTCATTCTAGCAGGAACTGGAAGGTTTCAAGAGGTGATCACACAACTCTTCTTTGAACTTCAAGGGAATGTCATTAAACTAGGATGAGAAGGAAGGTTTTAAGAGAGAGAGAAAAGAAGAAAGCAAACCATTTGAATACCCAGTCATTGTGGTACATGACTGTCGAACTTAGGAGGCCTTAAAGAAAGATCAACATATTGGAGCCAACCTGGGCTATATAGCAAGACTTCGTTTTAGAAACATAAATGGTTAATAATGATTGTCAACCTGACAAGATCTAGAATCACTAAAGAGATAAGCCTATTGAAATACCTGTGAGTGATTTTATTCTTTTGATTTGGTTATTTGAATGGGAAGATTGACCATAAAGATGCACAATACCTTTCTGTGGCCCATATAAAAGGAAGGCCAAGAGACAAGCTTTCACTTTTTAATATCCTGACTTCATGTCTTGCTGGCCAGATCATCTACTCTACTGCTGTCACTGCCATTCTTCATTGACATCAGATCTCAGCTTCTATGAACTTTCAATACAGATCAAAGACCAGTGGCTCTCTGGGACTCCTCCAGGTCTTCAGCATCAGATTGGGACTGCTAAAGTATTTGGCCTCATCATGGTCTGAAAAGTTAAAGAGCTCTTGATCTCTTCAGAATGACGACAGCCATTTTTGGACTACCTATTAAAATTTAATAAATCCCCTTTTTATATAGTCATAGGAATAAGTTGTATTCCTCTGACTAGATAGATAGACAGACAGGTAGGTAGGTTGGTAATAGATGGATGGATAGATAGATAGATAGATAGATAGACAGGCAGGCAGTCCAAAAGGAAAGGAAAATACAGAAAGTACAAAGTGCACTGTGGAAACAGAAAATAGAATTGACTTTCTTTGAACTTCAAGACATGAATTTCTCAACATTACAGAGTTTTCACAGAATACGAAATAGTAAGGAATGTTTAGAGCAAAGTGTCCATCCATTTTGTGCAGGTAACAGGTGAAGTTAAAGAACACCTTGAGGGCAATTCTCACCTTTAACTATGTGGGCTTGAGGCATTGAACCGAGGTCATTAGGTTTGATGGTAAGTGCCTTTACACTCCGAGGCATCTTGCTGATGCAATAACTGGTTTGTAAAAGTAAACAGTAGTCCCAAGAGAGTCAGACCGTGTGAAGAGTAATTCAGTTAAAACATCTACTTATACCACCCTCAAATAGCTTGGATCTCATGGTGGTTTCAATGAAAATGCCCGCCTCATAGGCCCGTAAGGAAGGGCAATATTAGGAGATGTGGCCTTGTTGGAGGAAGTGTGTCACTAAGAGTGGGCTTTGGTGTTTCAGATGCTCAAGTTGAGCCCAGTGTCTCTCTTCCTTGCTGCCCGAGGATCCAAATGTAGAATTCTAAGTTACTTCTCCAGCACCATGTCTGCCTGCACATTGCCGCGATTCCCACCATGATGATAATGGTCTAAACCTCTGAACTGTAAGGCAGCCCCAATTAAGTGTTTTCCTTTGTGAGAGTTTGCCATGGTCATGGTGTCACTTCACAGCAATAGAAACCCTAACAAAGACAGTCCTCAACCACCTTGCATTGTGGAATAGGGCTGCCCCTTGGCTGAGTCTTAGAAAATTCAAGCCACCTTCCAAACAACTACAACAACAACAAAATGTCATTATTCACTGTAGAGCTGATGAGAATGAGTTTTAGAGAAAATTAATGACGTGAATAAAGTTATCAATGAATAAGTTGTGGAGAACAGGAAATAATGAGGAAGATTCTTCTCGTAACAATATGAAAAATAAATTACAGTGGGCAAGGTAATTCAGAGATTACCGACATAGTTTAATCATAGAGCACTAAAAGTGCTCCAAAGTATATGGTGAAGAGGAGTTAGTGACTGTAACAGACTACTGTGTGTCAGTGTTCGTCCTTCATGTAAAATTCATGGTGGGATTTAACTCTCAGTGTGGCCTTTGCAAAATGATTCTACATGAATATGGTTATATATCCTTTATCCTAGGTTTTAACAGAGAGAATGTGTTAGGACACAGGGCACAGCTTCCCACTCCCCCTAAAGGGGGCTTGCTACTCAAATCACCAGCTTGCAAACAAAACCAGATCTCACCAGACAACCAAACTATTGGCACTGTGACCTTGAGGTTCTCAGCTTCGCAAATTATGGGAAGTTGGTTCCTCTGTAGCCTTTAGAAAACTGTGGAGCCAGCTAGACTTTGCCAACTTCTAACTCACAGAAACTTTCAAATAACAAATTATGTCATTCATTAGATAACAAAAAACAATACAAAGGTGAAAGGGAAGAGGCTATTTCAGACTCTTCTCCCTCATAGCACAGAGATCTGAACTGACTCCAGACAGTCCTGCTTCTGATGCAGACAACTAAAAACACTCATCACTCCCTACTAGAAAGCCGTTAGACAAATCTGCACATTTACTTTTCCACTTTAACTGGCGGCGTATAGCGCTGAGCTTTTATAAAACCACAAACTGACGTTGTTTTTATGTGCTATATTTCAGCTCAAAAAGCACTGGCTGAGTAGCTCAAATGTACTTTCTAAGTCTTCAGCTCCCTTTCCTGAGTTCTTACATTAAGCCTGTTTCTGTGGACTCCTTTCACTGTGCACTGCCTCCACAGGAAGACCAATGACCTGAGTGTGACCTGCTGCACCATGGGAGCGCTGACCTTTAGGGCTCCGGGGAGGAGTCAGCACCACTTGGGCGGGGCCTAGGCACAAATGACAGCGTGCCTGGGCGGGGCCTGGGAGGGGCTGGGCGCGCGGAAGATTTGAACTTTCTTTCCGCCCAGTCTGTGTCGGCTGGGAAGTGCAGTTGTTTGTTTTTTTTTTTTTCTGTCAGGCCTTGCACCTAGCAGGGGTTCCCCGCAGCCTACAGAGATGGTGGAAGGGCCAGGCTGCACACTAAATGGAGAGAAGATTCGGGCGCGTGTGCTGCCGGGACAGGCAGTGATTGGCGTGCGAGGAGTAGCTCTGCAGAGCCTCCTAGGCCCTGCGTTGTGCCTGGCAGCCTCCCCGGCTGGGGTCTCTTCCCAGGTGAGTCAGTCTGGAGTCTGCGGTGGGAACTGGAGTGAAAACACCACCAGGTTTCGAGGAGCCGTGGCATATCTACTACTCGGGTCAACGTGGCTGAGGGCCACTGTTTCCCAGTGTTTATGGCTCCCTAGGAAGTGAGCCCTAGCCAAAGGTGTTTTATTACAACTCTGTGAGTCAGTCAGCAAACAATGTTTTCTAGTGTTTACAGTCTACTTTCACTGACAGTGTCATAAGACTTGGGCAATGTCTGGTGTGTTTTTCTGTTCACATTGTAAGTCTAAACTTTTAACATAAAGTTCTACTTCGTTTGCCTAAAACTCCGTGGTTGATAAGTAATATATAATTTTAAAGTTGCACATGGAAAATTTAGCACTAAATTCCCACTCAGTTGAATATTGCCATCTAATGAAGGGGCAGTAAAACCTAGTTCTGGTTTCCTTAAATGAATTTATTTCTTTTTAAAGTAAATTGTAGCACAGCTTCTTGCCACTCAGGCATACATTGCAGATGGCTGGATAGTCATTTGGTAAGAACTTAGAACTATACTAAAAATATTCTGATTAAACTATCATGCTTTTAAAGCCCTCTAGATGTGTGGTTGATTGTATTTTATGGATACATGCAATATTGTGCTGTACTTCAATTTCTTTTGCAAAGCTTCCTCATAGCCTTTGGTCTAGGAAAGAAGTTGCCTGCTAGGAAACTAGCATATGCTCCCAACTTGAAGAAAAAAAGGAAAATGTATTTTGAAGCTGGAGTGAAAAAGTTTTGGATCTTTTAACAGTTGTGCTTCTATTTATTTTGACTTGTTATGTCAGCAAGTGCTCTGTATTTTTTTTTTGTAATTATGTTTCTCGAAATTATTTCAGAGCACTATAGAGATCTATGGGATTAGTGTTGATGAAGATCACTCACTCAGGAAAATTTTGAATAGTCTCAAAGTACAGGGGAGGGAAAATAAGTTTGTCCTTCTGGTTGGAGAAATGCATAGCTACTCAATAAAAGGTATCATAAAGAATTAGAATTGATTTGTTTTCAGAGGAAGTATGTGGTTCTCTCTTAGATCAAAAGAAGAGACCAGAGAGGTCTCCCTATGGAGGGAACAAAGCTGATATGTAAAGGGGGCGTAGGGGGCGTGGTATGAAGGTGGGCCATTTATGCAGAAAAACAGCATACAAAGGCCTGAAAGAAAAACCCGTGTGTATGTAAAAGAATGAGATAAGAAGGTGGTTTGGTATTCAGCTTGATAGGTAGATTATCAAGAATTCCATATACCACAATTGGGATTTTGATTATTTGAGCTGAATTTTATTTTTGTATGTACTTGTTTGCGTGGTTGGATGTAGTTACATGTGTGCCACAGTGCATGTGGAAGCCAGGAAAACTTGCAGGGTTAGTTCTTTTTCTACCTAGTGTGGGTTCCAGGGACCAAACCAAACTTTCGGCCTTAGTGACAGATGCCTGTATCTGCTGAGCTATCTCAAATGCTTCACATTCAAGACTTTTTCTTTATCTTAGGCATCGTGAGAAACTTTGAATTGTAGAAAGATTTATTTACAGTGTGGATAGAACACTGTATACTGGAGAAGAAAATGCTAGAAGAAATCTCAAGTAGGCATTGCAGTGACCCAGGTGAGAATCTTGGACTCAGCTGCTGGTGGTACAGATTAAGTGAAGAAAGCCAGTCAGTATTCTGAAGTAAAGACTGTAGCACTTAGCAACCCCTAAGATATGACATCCTATTGATACCATGATGTATATCATTCAACAGTAATATTTTGCGATGTACTCTTTGCTAGTTCCTGGTAAAATAAACCCATTTTATTTATGAAAAAATTATTATGTATAAAAATAAGATTCCTGTTGCAAGGAACCAAGACTATGTTTTAAATAATCACCTTACTGGTATTTAGACAAAATAGCATTAACACTTCATTTTACGCTTATTTTGAGTATCTGTGACAAAAGTTAGTCATGAGGAAGAATAAATACTACAATAAAGGTAAGCCTGGTGCTACAGAAAAGGAACATGGGAGCTGAAGGCGAGTTTAAATCAATTGAACACTATCACATGTTGTAAGGTGTTGGGCCAAGGTTTGAACTCCCTCCAAACTCTGCAGCCAACATTTTTATGTATGTTATAGCTACTCTCAGTAATAAAAGATTCAGTAATAGACTGATTAATGTGATGGCACACCATAAGGCCCTGTGCATGATAGTGATTTCTTATTATCTGAAGAAGTGTGACCTTGGGTTTTGGAGGTGTCCTCCACCATTTAAATTTTGTTCACCTCAGTCAATTATCTGCTCTGATAATTCTCTTCATTCCTGTGTTCAGATGGCACCAAGGAATGCATCTTGATAACCTAATAAAAGTGCTTCTTTAATGGTTGAGCAATGATTAGAGTCACTTGGCAACACTACTCACTAAGCTATGTTCCACAAATAAATAGCCCTGCATTTAAAGCTATTATGGATAGTGCCTTAATAGAAAGAAGAGCTAATTAACTGAATAGAGCCATATGATTAGAATGAAGGATCTGCTTTTATTGACACTGGATTGAAAATCAATATGGAATTAATAATGTGGCTTTCAGTGAAATCCTAAATACTCTGCTGTGACTTCATTTTCTGGGCCTTTGATCTAAAAAGCATAATAACAACCCATGTAAATATCAACAGTCTTTTGCACTTGAGAGGGATGTTGGATCTATACTAAATTTCATTAAAATATGGACCATTGTCACAAACTTCTGGCAAGATCATTATTGTAACAGATGATCCCCATTTCTGAGGCATATACACCAAAGAGCTAAAGATATTTAATGTTTCTACGACTGGCTTGAAATGATTAGTTTTCTCAAAGCAGCATTTAAAAATAATTGCATATTGTATTCTTTACAGTGCCATAAATATGAAAAATAACAAAGGAGAGCTAAAGAAATATTAAGTGGCCACTTAATATAAAAGATCCAAACTTCAGATAATCATTATTCCAAAAACCAAACATAAAATTTCTTACCTCAGGAGCTACTGCCAGAGTGAACTACTTACTTTGTTTATCATATAGCATTTTTTGGTTATATTTTAAAGTCCATAGAAAAGCCACTAATTCCTCTCCCCTTGCGACAACTGGTTCATATTGTGAAAAAGGCTCGATGTAGAAGATCTTGTCATCTGCTGTCATTCACACACTGCATCGCTTCTCTAAGTTGTGATCCACTGTCTTGTCAGCTTAAAATCAAGCAACTGGGTTGCATGATGTATCAGTCTCTGCTGGAGTTTGTGGAACCTTATGGTAAGATACAATATCAGAATGTAAATGAACATGTCTAGCTAATGAGCTTTAACGAGTCCATCCTCCAATTTTAATTGTTGGGTGGATATGGTATTTTAGTGAAATCAGTGTGTAATCTGCATGTGTTTTAAATCTCCTTTCACAAAAAATGAAACAGTCTATTTATAAGCATTCATCATTTTGAAGCATGCACTGGTTACTCTGATGGTTCGTTAAGATGTCATATATGTTGTTAGTATCACCTACATTTAGTCATCTATATGATACTTTAGATCTTCATGAACAGAGTAAGCATTTATATATGAGTTGGATGGATGGAGAAAAGCAAAGCTTTGGATAATGTAAAATAGCTAAGTATATTTTAAAGATTCTATCTGGAGTATCTTATTATGACTATGTCAACCTTTAGTTGTACGTGTCATTTGGAGACATGAACTACATCAAAGTACAGAAACCCCGTAGTAAAAGTTTCAAAGTAGAAACTTGTTGAAAGTAGGAAAAAAAATTCTAGATGTTTCTCTTGCCTTTTATTTGAAAGAATGAGCTAATCAAATAGCCAAAAGGGTTTTCTATATATTTTATAGAACAGGCATAGTGTGTTTCTTGTCTTTTAAATGGATACTGATAATGACTTTTCCAGAGACGCAAGGTCATTATTATTAGCATCCACATGGACTTGGGAAATGAAGGGTAATGAAGTAGATTCTAATTTTTCTACTGGTGGGGTTCTGAGTTGTCCTCTTGCTGTTGTAGCTTTGATCCAACACTGTTCCAGATGCTGTTAAGAGCATCTGGCCATCTTTTCTTTTGTTACATCCTCATCTGGAGATGCTTATGGTCACATAAAGCTAGAGGACCTAAATCCTCTTAGCTTAGAAGTTAGCAAAATAAACTTTCCCGTGATTGCTTCTCTTTTTCCTGGAGCATAGCTTTCTCTATGGACCCAATTATGTTAGAACATGCTAGAACACCCTCTTCTTTCATGATATCATTAGGTGAGGTACAAAGTATTTGTACTACACAAAAGTCCTAAAGGCTATAGAACACATCATCATGTATGGTCCTAAAGATATTATTTTGGGTCTTAGGAATCATTTTTGAAATCAGAGGTTTTGAGGGTTTAGATTGATAGACAAGTGACCTATAATTTTAAAAAGTGTATTACTGAGATTCTGAAAGTTTGACATTTTCTCTGACAACAATATGCAACTGAATGAGAGTCAAAACATTAGTCTAGGAAAAAGTCTTATTTTGTTCTTCAAAGTTCATATTCCTGGTTCACCCACGAATAGGCAAGATAAATGGTAATCAGCACAATAAATCATGTGCTGTCTCCAAAAATATATGTTGTTTTCAAGATTTCATATTATTAAGCCACTTGAAAATGGGAAGGTGAACCCTACTCAATCATACTTAAAATTGTGGCAAAGGAAATTTTCATCTCTATTTCAGACAAAGAAAGAAAAGGTTCAAATGTTCAAATAACACAGTAACAGGATTATAAGGGTCAACATGAGAAAGTCAAGTACATATTGGGCAATTGTGTATAGTTATAGCAAAGATAATAGCCTTCTGGAAATTAATTTTTGAATTTGTCTGGGCAGTAGAAGCTTATAGAAAGAGGTGATAACCTTAGATTCCACAATAGGACAAGCGAGTATCTTGTAAATATCTTCGGTTTATTGCAAAAGCCTTGCCCAGTCTGTATGCAGAAGCTCATAAAACGAGATAGTGCAGAAAAAGCAGTGAAAAAAATATATGAAGGGGCTTGTGATACTTAGTCAAACATAGCTGAAACATTATTTTGTCCCAAGTGTTATGTATAGTTGATTATTTAAAACTGAACCAGTTGTCTTGGGCAAAATACCTGCATAATGGATAATGCACATTTAACCTATATAATTTTCTTTCAAAAATGTAGTATCTGAATGCAAATTTTAAAGCCATTGTTTGAATGCCAAATGGACCTCTCAGAATCATGAAAAATTTGGGGGAGTGGGTATAAACCTTTGATAGTAATAAGAATTGTGTTCCTTTAGCTGTAGATAATTACAAAATAAAAAAGTGGGTTTTTTTTCTTTCTTTGTGAAGAGATTTTGGTTATGGTAATTGTAAAAAAAATTTTGGTGGTGGAGACAGTAGTCCTATATTTTAAATCCAGTACTGTCTTTAGGAGGGAAAGGATGAAAGGCCTATTTAATTCTATGAATATTACAAATATCCCTAGACATTGTAGAAAGCCCTTGGGGATATTGGCTAAACAGAGTCTCTGTCCGCAGGAAACTTATATAGATAGAGGAGAAATACAAGTCACAGATATGGAATAATTCAGTGTAATAAAACCATAGCGGTAGCTAGGAAAACCTCTTCTAAGCATAGCCAGCACAGAGCCTCAAGATTTTTCAGCTCCCCAGGTAGGCAAATAGGAAAATGTGAGAGCTAGGGAGGTTTGCTTTATGTATATATATACATATATATTTATGTGTGTGTATGAATAAGGAAGGAACTATGTCAATATTCTACTCTAATTCCCAAATACCTCATCAGGTTTTAAAAAAAATGCAATTCTTTAAAATATATTCAAGCTAAGGTCACACAGCATCTGTGGCTAGATGACTTTCTGTCGTGTTGAAGTCATTTGATAGTTTCAGGTCATTGTTTTTCCATAAATAAATATTTTCCCCATCTCTGCGCATTCCTCTGCCTGCCCTTCTGCTAAAATACCACCTACATTATACTTTTGACATCCATTGGGCCATAGACATTTTTTTCAACTTGGTAAAACCCTTAATTTCATAACTGTTTTCAATTTTCCTATGATGTCATAATGTGTATTGTTTTTAGTTATGGAGAATAGGATAAAATACCAGTAGAGCAAGTGAGACACGTATTACACCTTTAAGGATTTTGTTTGAGGCTCTCTGAGGCGCTCTCAGCCAGGACAACATATTTCACTTTTCACTGACAGCTGTGTGAAGATATATAATGGTCTCATGCATTTTAAGTATATTGGCCTTTATATTTTTGGATTTCTCCTCCTAGGCACAACAGAATTGATTTGCAAGGGCATATGGTCTCCTCTAAGTTGTTAATAAGTATGTGGTCCAGTGATCATAAAGGTTTGGTTTATGGTTTGAAGGACAATCCACTAAGGCTTTGCTTTATAATACTATATGACTTAAACTTCCACCTTTAGATATTTCTACAATTTCTGATAGTTAACATAGATGTACTGATTGATGTTCTAAGAAAATCCTCTCTGTCTTGAGTAATTACACTGTGTGTGTATGTAGGGGTACAGGACAAAAATTTATTGAAATTAACCCGAGTGTGGTGGTTTATGTGTTCTTTACAGACTGTACATGGAACTATAATTCTCCAGCTTGTATGCTCTGTATAGTCACTTGGCACATGGTCAGAAATTATGAGAGAAAAATCCAGACTAGTTATCAATATGAAGATGGTTTGGTTCTCTCCCTAACAGGTGTTATTGAAGCCCTGGGTATTTTAATATTGGGGCAAAAAGTTCAGACTTCCATTAAAACTCATATTTATCCTATTATTTTCTTTTATTATTATTATTATTTATTACAATTTATTCACTTTGTATCCTGGCTGTGCACCCCATCCCCCATCCCCCCCTTCCTTCCTCTTCTCCTCCTATGCCCCTCCAGTCCACTGATAGGGGAGGTCATCCTCCCCTTCCATCTGACCCTAGCCTATCAGGTCTCATCAGGACTGGTTGCATTGTCTTGCTCTGTGGCCTGGCAAGGCTGCACTCCACAGGGGGAGGTGATCAAAGAGCCTCCCACTGAGTTCATGCCTGAGACAGCCTCTGCTCCCCTTACCAGAGAATGAGTCAATGCACTACATCTGTGCAGGGGTTCTAGGTTATCTCCATGCATGGTCCTTGGTTGGAATATCAGTCTCAGAAAAAAAAAAAAAAAAACTCGTGTGCCCAGGTTTTTTGGCTCTGTTGATCTCCTTTTGGAGCTCCTGTCCCCTCCAGATCTTTCTGTTCCCCCCTTCTTTCATAAAATTCCATGCCCACTGCCCATAGTTAGGCTGAGTCTCAACCTCTGCTTTGATACCTTGATCAGTAGAGTCTTTCAGAGCCCCTCTGTGGTAGGCTTCTGTTCTTGTTCTCTGTCTACTTCTGATGTCTACGGTGTTTACCCTTCTGAATGAGAATTGAGCATCTTTCCTACTGTCTTCCTTGTTGTTTAGCTTCTTTAGGAATATACATTTTAGTATGTTTATCTATATTATATGTCTAATAACCACTTTCTATAGTTTGATTTTGAAATATATGTCATATGGTGGTTTAGCATTAAAAATTAGATATGACTTTTACTTGTAAATATTTTGGTTTTCCAATTACAACCGTAAATAGTGGTATTTTGCTGCTTAATTAAACTTCACTGTTCTGATAGTGAGACAGTTGTACTTATAGGGTACAAAATATCTGTCAGATACTGGCCTGGCTTTCAGAATCTATATGATTAAACAACAACAACAACAGAAATGAGGTGCGTTCTGATGTAGGCAAAGCAAAGATTAAGCAGTAAAGGACAGAGAGCATTTTCTTTCAGTAACTATTAACTGATGAAATTGAGTTCAGGTAAGCAGGATTGAGCTTTATGCTATCCAGTGTGATTTCAATGCCATCTTTTTCATAGATGATTTATGGCAGATTTCAGGTGATAGGATGGAGCTGGTGATACCGTTTGTGTGAGGACATTGCCTTCAACCTGAGAATGATGAGCTAGAGTAACATTACCATACTACATGACATTTTTGAGGATCCAGATCCCTGGGGCATGTATTTCTCTTAGTTGATAATCTTATTTCCTAGTTTACTCAGAGACTTAATCAGTCAGTAGATAAATAACACATACATGACTTCATACTGACTCCCATTTATACCTGTATTGTTTGCCCTTCATCCTGATATTAAACTGTGTGTGACCTTGAACCTTCCTGCTTGCTAAAACTGGTTCTGCAGCTGCTCTGTTATGTGATCGTTTTCCATTACCGAATTTTCCCATCAACACACAAACATGAGTCATCTCAAAACAAGCAAAAATCCACTTATCTCCATTTCCTCTCATATAGTCGCTATTTCTATATTCTATACACTTTGTGAATTCGCTCTGCCTCTCTGCAGCAATTCCTGTTCTCTATGATCTCTCATCCTGGTGCCTTAATCAGGTTTTCGCCATTATTATGTCTCTAAAACTCTTGCTATGAATTACTGCTGTGTGACTGAGTTCAGGGTCCAGGCTCAGATTTTGCCTTGGCTTGTCAGCAGTCCCCTGTTCCTTGAAATGTGTTTTTTAGGTGTTCCTGGGATGCCATACTGGCTGGATTTTGCTCTTGCCTTGCTGGTTGCCTACTTGGTCTCCTTTGCTGTTTCCTTGCTCTATTTTCCCTAACATCATACGCCTTCTTAGCTGGTTCTTCTTCCTCCAAACCGTTTAACTCTGGAGTACCATAGACTTTTGTTATGCCTATGCTTTTTGTCTGTACATAGTCCCTTCTATCTCCTCTAACATCTCTGGTCCAGACAGTTCCTCTTCAGAACACTGAGCAAAATTTACTTCTTCAAGCTCAAACATCCTGCAAAACCCAGAATCCCACATTTATCGTCTTGATATTTTCCTAACAAATGCCCCAACTTTAACATGTCTAAATCAAACCTGCGTTTTCCCTTCCTGTATTCTTTCCTCTAGTCTCTCTGTGACTTTTCTTTCTTATTATTCTGGCCCCAAATTCATTGACTTACATCTCTGACTCACCTGTTCCACATTCAGTTCATCTGCAAACACTTTGTTTGACTTTCAAAATATGTTTCAAAATTTGGCCCTTTTAGCACCACGACGTCTCACTGACCCAGATGCTTGTGTTGCTTAACTGGATCTTTGCAGTTGTCTCATAAGTAATATTAAGGCTTTTACCTTTAACTCCTTCAGCCAAAATTCTACCCAGCAGCCACTGAGTGCATTTAAAGTACTAATGTAGGTCATATTTTTGCTCCACTCCATTAAGAAGAAAAAGCCACTCCTTACATTGGATTTTGGGCCATGCATTCTGATTCCTTTTATTTGTCAAATCTCACTTATCTCATTCCTAGTCCTCTGTGCAGTGGCCACCCTAGCCTGTGACACAAGAAAGGCACCGCACTGTAATTCTGTTTTCCAAAGCCGTGGCTCACTGCCTCACCTCATTTAAAACTTGATCAAGTTCACTCCCCAGTGAAATTATAGTATGTTCCTCTAAAACTGCAACTTGCTATACACCCTGCCCTCAACCTTGTTCTTCTAGTCCTCTCCTGGCCTTTTTTTCCTACCAGAGGATAAACTCTATGTGTGCAATAATTTAATTTTATTTTTTACTGGTTGATATATGCCCATCTTCTAGAACATGGCCTGAATAGTAAAGAAGTCAATAAATTTTCTGAAATAAATTAATCCAATTAAACAGCCGTGAATTGGCCATTTTTAGTAGAAAGGGTTGTCTTTCTAGATGTCATGTACCATTTTGGTTGTCAGAGAATGTCAGTTGTAGACAAAGCAAAGAGAATAACATAAGCTGTCATAGCTGTTGGCTTCTACAGTTTTTTCGTAAATGATGTAAGTTCTTGTCAAAGCTGTTAATTTAGCAATTTGAGGAGACTTCACATGAGACAATTTGGACTCACTGACTACTTTATTCAGCATTGTGACAGTATCTGAGTCTTTGCCAAGAGCCGTTATAAAACAAGGTGAAGCCAGAACTAGGTGAAGGAAAGAAGGGAAAATGTATGGGCAGGGACTAGATAGGAAGTGAGAACTATCTAATTATGTGAGTTCCCATGTAGAAAAGAGAAGTGGACAATGTGGTGTAGGACCCTCAGGTGACAAACAGTAATGTGACACCTTACAAAAGGATTTGTAACTGGCCAGTCAGATAGTGGGTAGATGTTAAGTTTGATATTTAACTTGTAAAAACATTGGCTCAAAACACTGGGGTAAATAGCACAAATAGCTATTTACCTTTGAACCAAGGACTGGGGAAACCTGCTGAACGTGAGTGTGTATGTGTGTTTGTGTGTGTGTTAAGCTCTATTAAAACATTTTAGAGAGTAAGTACAGTTAAAACCAGAAACTAATGAAAAATTTATAGGGCTGGGTAAGAGGTAGTTGACATTGGAATAGTGGAGAAACAAGGTTCTGAGCCATTCGTTTATAAGAGAAGAATTAAAATAAAAGTGAGTCTTTAAACATGAGATCCTGAAAATGTGGCCTAATCTATACTTAGACAAAGGTTCCTTATAAGAGATCCATGTCTGCTCTGTATTTCGTCATCTTAAAAGTGTCCTGGCTAGTTTAAAGAACTTTGTACATACTAATTGGTTGCTATGGAAACCTACCTTGAAATCTGCTATTGTAGTCTATACTTGGCTCAGAGTGTGCAGAAGTGGCTTAGAGACTCCAAGGATCAGAAATGTAAGACTCTTGTTTATCAATTTAGGACAGTTACACATTCATTTATAAAAAACAAAGCAGATGTAAATTCATTTTCTCTTCACTGAATACTCTAGCCTGCCTTATCGGCCCTTGAGTTCATTTCTGAAAAGCAATTCAGAAGCAGAAGTTCTAAGGACATGGTGACAGCTGGACCAGTAATTCCTGATGCTATAGTCCCCCAGGCTCACACTGTGCTTAATGCAGAAGTAGAAGGCTTTTGCTTTTAACAATTGTTTGATGCATTTGTCAATCAGTCTCAGCCTATAACTAATTCCCAAGTACTTATCACAGAAGATAGGATCTAAGCCAGTTATGGTGGCACACACCTTTAATGGCCAGCACTTGGAAGAATGAGGCAGGAGGATGTCTGTGAGTTCGAGGCAAGTCTGGTCTTCATAGTGTATTCCAGGATAGCCAAGGCTACGTAATGAGACCCTAACTCAAAAAGCCAAGGGAAAAAAGAAAAAGAAAAGGTAAAGGCAGATTTTAAAACCCTTTAAAGATCCTTGAGCTTTAGGTAATGCAAAATTCTAGCATGAGCCATGTCTACCACAACCTTGAATAGTGGAAGGGTGGCTATTCTCAGTCTTCTTATATATCAGCTTGTTATTTCTCAGAAATAAACACCAGTGTTTCTCATATATATATATATATATATATATGAAACAAAGACAAATTTAATAAAATAAAGGATAGACATTTACAACTAAGCATCCATGAGCCCAAAGTTTTAAAATTGTGGGAGAATATTACTCCACCTGAAATTGAAGACAACATGAGACATTTTTCAGCCCTATTTAGAATCTTCTGGGCAACTGTTGGCCCTTTGAGAAGAAAGAGAAAGAAATTTGAGGGGAATGACAGATTATCCTAGATTAAGAATTTATGTTTTATGTGTACTGTGTAGCATGTTGTGTATATGTGTATAAAATTGTGTTTCAGGGGAGAGCTGGAGAGATTCTTCAGCTCTTATATCATTTCATGCAGAATATGTGTACCTAATGCCTATAGAGACCAGAAAAAAGCCTAGGATCCTCTAGAATTGGAGTTAGTTATGAGTTCTGGCTAGGTGCTGTGAGCAAAACTCAATCTTCTGCAACAGCAGTAAGTACTCTTAACCACTGAGATGTCTCTCCATCTTCCTCTATTTTATAATATATGTATATAAAATAAGTTTAATATTTTTACTAAATTTTGAGTGTTCATTAAATGATACCTATGAAACATCTAAACAATAAAATATAATATAAGAAACACTGGTATACATAATGTGCAGCTTAAGAAAACAAACATTACAAATATCCAAATCAAATCCCATTCCTTACCTCCTGCTACAAAGGAAACTATATTTTGTATTTATCTTTCACATTATGTTTTGTTTGTGACTGCATAAATTTCAATTCTAACTATGTTGTTTTGGTTTGGAAGGTTGATGGGAAAGTGAATTTCCCTTTCTTTGTAGTCACATTATGGCTTAGGTGGGGCAGCTCATGAATTAAATTCCCTACTCTGGATGTCAGGCTTCATTCTTAAATTCCCAGTGCTACAAACAAACAAGAAACTTCTGGGCTTTCCTGGTTGTTTCTCTTATTGCAGACTTTTGACTTAACTATCCCTAAAATTTCACCAGTGCAGTTAAAAATCTTTGTTTTCCTATTTTATTCATCATCACTTTTAGCAGTACACTCTGATTAGATTGTTCCAAGGAACTTTATATAGCGTTTCAGAAGCAGAAAGTTTTATAGTCTAGTTGTTACAACATTCTCATAGCTTTCCTGTAATTGTATGTGTGCACACATGCACAATATGGTCTTGGAAAAAGTCATCTTAATTATTTACAATGACTTTTACTTTTCAATTTAAATATTGCCTATTCTCTTTTTCCAGTGACTGCACAGTAATTGGACAAAATATATGTAAATAGATAATTGCATTATCTGAATTGTTAGAGGTCCCTTTTCTTTTCAGGGATGAACCTCATCATGGAGTAATAGAACTGGGTTTAAGAATTGCATTGTAATTGTGTTTAGAGTTTGCATGTGTGTGTGTTACATATGTATGTATTTTCTACTAGGCTGCTACAATGAATGCTAAGGATTCTGGCCAGACATTCTTGAGCCTTTCTAATGGATATGTTTACAGTGGCGTGGAAACCTTGGGGAAGGAGCTGTTTATGTACTTTGGCCCAAAAGCTTTACGGTAAGATGAACCTGTCCAATACATCATGCTGCTCCATGTTTAAAGGTGGGTGGAAGGCTTGTGTGCTGTTTGCCAGGTTTCACATTTAATCATGTAGAAAGTTCCCAGATTTAAGGGAGCTCCAGTCTGGTATTGTATCATGGAAAGAAATAAGTATGAGAGGAATGCTCTGTGATGTCATCATTTCTTGTAGGCCAGTCAGTTTGTTTCTCTTAAAAAAGAAAAGTTAAGAGGCTAGCAGGACTTCTCTAGTACAGCAGAGTCACGCTTATTTTGATTTTCAGCAGATGTTATTTACTTACGATGACATAGGTTATTTTGGACTTGTGACAGACTCTATTTTGGCTTAACCGCATCCCTAGATTTTTTTGTATTTTTCTGTCTTCTTTCTCAGAATCTCTGAATGGAATTTGGAAACTTAAAGAATTCACAAGCTTCCCACAGATATACTAAGTTATCCATTGTTTCAGAGTTCTTATGGGAATGCATAGATAATATATTGGCAAAGAAGGACAAGCCGTATATATGGCCTTGACTAAGTTGATAACAATTGGACTTGAATGACCACCTATTGAACTTTTTCAGGGAAATAGAACAGGTCTGTGAGTCAATATATCTCTCAAATCACCATGTGGTTTTAGAGGCTAGCCTCAGGTTTTGCAAACTGTGAATATAGACTTGCTTCCTGGAGCATATTTTGGTGGTCCTTTAAGATACCAGCCAGTTATCACCTTAAAAGGAAAACCTGTTCCTGGACTCCGTGTTTCTGACTGAAGGTGTAAAATACTCTGGGAGGTGAATGACTCTCTGATTGTTATTTATTACATCTCCTCTCTTGCATAATTGGAGTACTTCAGTTTTCTGTAATTGCTTCTCCTTTGAGGTGTTCTCTTACTTGTCAGCAGCTTCTGTCCTTGGGCAACATTGTCACTTCATGATTTTCCTTAGTATGGAATTGATAACATCAGCACATGTCCTTTGGTTCAAGCAGTAATGATGTATTGCCGGTTATATTATTACCTCAGTAGATAGATGTGGTTGAAAACACTTAGCTCCAGACAGAGTCATGCACAATGGGATCCATGGATGGTAGTTGAAAACATTGATATGTTATTGATTCTTGGTGTTAAGTGCAGATTTATTTTGGTAGGATGAGAGGGGGAGGCTTTTTATCAAATGTTCCCTACCAGACTGATAAGGAGGGAATCATTTCTCAGTGAAAGGCTGTCAGTAAGTGTTCCATGAAGTTCTAAACAAGGGCAATCACATCTTCAAGCTATGTGAACGAGTATGGTCCCTGGAGAGTACCTATCTCAGTATATGGGTGGAAAAAAATTCACTGGCTTGCTTACTTTGAATTTCCTGCAGTCCTAATGACTATTCTGTGTATCAGTTCAAGGTCACTGGCAGACAGCTGTTGGAATCTGAACTTAGCAATCAAAACTCAACTGCATTCCATATTACAATATGACTTTCATTTTAAAAAAAGTGCACTCCTAACCTATGCTTCTTAGGGAATAAATGACTGCATCAAAGAAAGTTGATCTTTGTGTGAAACTGCAGGTCTGTGCACTGTAGACAGAAATTTAGTCTTCTGTTTGACTTGCTTTCTAACCATACTGCTTCGTAGAGAGTGTGTAACAAGAAACTTAGATGATTTCTTCCAGTTATCCAAATACCGAGAATGATATGACCAATAACCCTGTGAATTTTAGTCATGATGCATGTTCACTCACAGGGAAATTATCAGTCTTCAGGGATGCATTTGTTTGTGAAAGTAGAATATACTACAAGAGAATAGTGTCACGGTCCACTACAAGATAGCTTGCTGTATCAAAAGCTACACTTCAGAAAAAAATTTAAATTAAAGAGTGATCATTTCTGTTAGTAAAAGCTTTATCCAGGGGATCATAATAGGACCATGGAACACTAAACAGTATTTCATAGGCATTTCTTTTACAAGAATAGTTGCAGTATTGTGAGACCAATACCTATATAAATACTCTTTTCAACCAAAACAAGGCAAAATAATTTTTGCATCTATTATTGCCTGGCATGTGCTTGTATGTGTGAGCACATGTCTTACAGCACACATGTGGAGGTGAGAGGACAAGTTTGTGGAAGCTGCTTTCCTTCCATTTTATGTTGGTGCCAGCAAACTTGGGTCACCATGCTTACATGGCAAGGGCCCTCACCCACCGAGTCATCCTGCCAGCCGTAATTCTTAATTCTGCTATATGTGCAACAAATGTGTTCAAAAACTAAGAAATATAAATATATATACTAACCCCACTGGCAAATGCAGTCTTTATTTACTTTAGATGCAGATATGGCTAACACAGCATGTGCGTGCGTCAGTGTGTCTCATCAACTAGGCAGGTCCACCACACAGACTAACGTTCACCACCAAAGTGGATATAACTGTTCCATTTCTAAGCACTTGGCTCCTTCCAACTTATGCCTGATGTGGCTAGCATGGACTGTGACTTGCAAACCTATTGAGAGACCAGAAACTATGTTTGTAGTATTTTGTAGATTTTGCCATCGGACTTTCATAATCAGTTTTGTAGTTTAAGTGATATGAGCCTCTCCTCTGATATGCAGGAGATAGTATAACCTTAGTTTGCTAACCTGTCTTCATGGGAGCTACAAACTACTTATAAAAGACTTTTACAGCTTAAGATTGTTTTCACATTTCATCACAAAACATGTTGGATGAAATTTAAGTATGATAAAAATTCTAAACTAAACCATATATGTCAGAGTCATAAATACATTGTTTTCAAACAGTTGCCCCACTGGCTTCAGGGAAAATGTTTTTCTGGAAATTAGCTGTAATGATCATCTTTAAAAAAAAAATAGGGGCATTTTATGGCGAGACTTTTTGGGTTTTCTCCCATTATTGGATTACATTCCTTTTTTATTTAATCTTCTTTTATTTTTAAAACTTTTTAAAAGACTTATTATTTATACAGTGTTTTGCCTGCATGCCAGAATAGAGCAAAAGATCTCATTATAGATGGCTGGGAGCCACCATGTGGTTGCTGGCAATTGAACTCAGGATCTTTGGAAGAACAGCCAGTGTTCTTAACTTCTGAGCCATCTCTCCAGCCCCATTTTTTTTTTTTTAACTTTTAATGTGAGTGGGTATTTTGCCTGCATGTATGTTTGCTCACCACATGCATGCATGCCCTATGCGACCAGCAGAGGGTGCTCAGGTCCACTGAGAGAGAACACAGATGTCCAGGTCCTCTGGAAAAACAAGTGCTCTTAAAAGTTGAGCCATTTCTCCACATCCTCTCCAGCATGTGTTGTCACTTGAGTTTTTTATCTTAGCCATTCTTATTGGTGTAAGATGGAATATCAGAGTTGTTTTGATTTGCATTTCCCTGATGACTAAGGATGTTGAGTATTTAAGTGTTTCTCTGCCATTCAGTATTCATCTGTGGAGAATTCTCTGCTTAGTTCTGTATCCCATTTTTAATTGGATAATTTGGTTTGTTGGTGTCTAATTTCTTGAGCTCTTTATATATTCTGGATCTTAGTCCTTTATCGGACGTAGAGTTGGTAAAGATCTTTTCCCAGTCTGTAAGCTATCATTTTGTCACTGTCATAACAGTGTCCTTTGCTTTACAGAAGCTTTTCAGTTTCATGAGGTCCCATTTATTAATTGTAGATCTTAGAACCTGAGCTATTGGTGTTCTCTCCAGAAAATTGTCTCCTGTGCCAATAAGTTCAAGGCTCTTTCCCACTTTTTCTTCCAACAGATTTAGTGTTTCTGCTTTTATGTTGAGATTTTTAATTCACTTGTACTTTAATTTTGTGCAAGGTGATAGATATGGGTCTATTTACATTTTTCTACATGTGGACTTCCAATTCAACAAGCACCATTTGTTGAATATGGTATCTTTTTTCCATTGTATGGTTTTAACATCTTTGTCAAGGAGACAGGAAGCCCACAAGGAGACCAACAAAGCTAAAAGATCTGAGCCCAGGGGTTCCTGCAGAGAATGATGCATCAACGGAGAACCATGCATGGAGAAGACCTAGACCCCTTGCTCAGATGTGGCCAATTGGTAGCTCATTCTCCATGTGGATCTCTGAGTAAGGGGAGCAGGGGCTGTCTCTGTCATGAACTTGGTTGATTCTCTTTGACCACTTGCCCTTGGTGGGGCAGCCTTGCCAGGCCACAGAGGAAGAGGATCCAGGCAGCCCTGATGAGACTTAACAAGTTATAGGCAGTGGTGGAGAACTCCTCCTTTCAGTGGACTAGGGGAAGGCGATGAGAGGAAGAGAGAGGGTGGGATTTGGGGTACTTGAGGGAGGGTCTTCAATTGGGATATATAATGAATAAATTGTAAAGAAAAAAATTAAAATTATAAAAAGAATACAAAGTTGGAAGGGTATAAGAAGGTAAGGGAGGTTGGGGTGGATTTAGGAGGAATTACAGAGGGGATATATTCAAAACATTTTATAAAATTCTCAGAGAATTCATGAAATATTGTTTTTTTACAATCAAATCATCTCTCTAGCCTTTGAATTGGATTTCTTTCTTTTTTTGGTACTTTTTTGTTTGTTTGTTTGTGTGTATGTGTGTGTGTGTGTGTTGATGAGTGTATGTGACTATAGATGTTTGTACATGTGAGGAGGGAGGCCTGCGGAAATTGTCAGAAACAACAGATCTCCATTGTATTGCCTTGATATAAGAACTCTCACTGAACTTGCCACTTGATCTCAGTTATCTGTCCAGTGAGCTTCTGAGATCCACTGTCTCTGCCCAGGTGCTGGGATTATAGGTGTTCACAACCATGCTTGGTGTTTTCCATGGGTGCTGGGGACTCACACTCAGTCCTTCATGCTTATAAAGCAAATGTTCTTACCCACTGAGCCATACCTCCAGCTCTATATGTGTTTCTGGATGTAAGGCTTTGTGTCAGATGTGTTTTTGGCAAGTAGCTGCTCCTAATCTGTGTCCTGTCTCTTCATTTTCTTAATCATATCTTTGCAAGATCAACTATTTTTAATATTAATGACTTCTAAATTATTGTTTCTTCTTTGGATCAAACATTTTGTAAAAAGTTTGGAATGTTCCCCACTACAAATTCACTTGCTTCGTTTTATTTTTGTATTTTTTTTTACTGTCTTAGCACTTAAAATTAGGATATTGATACAGTCTGTGTTAACTTCTACTAGAGTGTAAGACAAGAGTTGTAGCATTTTTTGTTTGTTTGCTGTTTTCTTCCTGTTTATATCCAATTATCCTGATACCTTTGTTGTAGGAATTACAATTTCTCTAGTAAAGTTCTTTGAATGTTATTGAGAAACAGATGACCTCATATGTGTATTTCTGAGCCCACCATCTTCTTTAATGGATTTAGGTATCCATTTTCATCAAGTACAGTATCTTAAAGAACTATTAAAGTAAGTTCAAATATAGTAGATGAGTCATCTTGCTTTATTCATTTTATTTATTCTTTGAGAATTTCTTACAGTATATTTTGATTGTATTCTTTCCCTTCCCCCATCTCCTTTCCAGACTTTTCCACCCTCTCTACCTAGCAAACTTCGTATTCTTTTTATCGCCTTAAACAAAAAATGAAGTTCTGTTTGTTTTACCCAGCTTCTCCTAAGCATGCAGCCTGCCCTGAAATCTGGTTGATATGTCTAGTGATACTTCAAATATTCTCTCTAAAGTTATCAATTGTGAATAGCTTCTTGGATAGAGGTAGGACATTCTCTCCATCTGGGATTTTGCCTGCTTTGAATTTATGCATTACTTCTGCATGCTGTCACAGTCTCTGAGTTCATATGTATACCTTTCCTGGTATGTGTAGAAAATCCTGTGTCCTTGAAGTAATCTACCACCTCTGGCTCTTACAATCTTTCTGTCCCCCACCTCCACATAGATACCTGAGTCTTGAGGGGAATGATGTGATGAAGACATCCCTTATAGGGTTGAACAGTCTAAAGTCTCTTACTTACTGCTTGTTGTCCAGGTATGGGTCTCTGTATTAATTACCATCAACAAGAAGAAGCTTCTCCAATTAGGGTTCACTGATATACTCATCTATGTTGCACCATATGTTACAATATGTCATCAGGAAGCATTTTATTGCTTTGTTCATTGAGCAAAATAATAGTAGTAGGTATCCTCTAGGGCCCGTAACCTAGTTAGTCTCAGGTTTTTGGCTTCATTAACAATGTCAGGTATGGGTTCTGTCTAATACAGTGGGCCTTAAACACAAACTTTTAAAAAAGTGTTCAGTTGCTCCCGTAACATTCCTGCTACAATTGCAGCAGTGGGTGTCTTGTTTACAGGGTTCATAGTTGGGTGAGATTCATTATTACTTTCCTCTTGCAGTTATGTGTATAATAGCTTCCAGCCCTATGAACTCTAGCCAGTAGGAACAAAGCTTGCAGTTGAGTACCAGCTGGATTTCTTCATTTTCTATATTCTCACTATGTGGTATCTTCAGCAACAGGATCTTACCATCCAGTTTGGTGATAGCCTGTAATGTTTGGGGGAAGGGTCTTGGGACCAGTTTTCCCAATGTCACAAAAAGATGTAGTCCTTTCCTAGCACTGGAGGTTTATTTGGTAGCATATGGTATCTGGTTTGGGTTTTGTTTTCCCCATCATATGGTAGCTCTGTATTAAATTTAAATGTGCATATACTTTAGGAAGCTTTAATGGTAATAGATTTCCATTTTCTTTCAGGATTATTCTTGCTATTTTAGTTCTTACAATTTTTCAAATTTTAGGCTAAGCTTTTTGATTGCTACAAAAGTCTGTCTAAGGATACTTGAAGGTTTGACAAAGTTTACACTGAATTTGTGTATCACTGGGTGATTGTTACTAGGTTAACAATATTGTACCCTGCCCTATTAACACAAAACACATGTTTATTAGGTCTTTTGGTTTCTTTTCTCTGTGTTTCTAGTTTTAAGTTTCAGGAATGGTTTATATTTCTAGGTAAGTTAATGCTTTTAGTTGCTTTCTTTTGCTCTAACAAACACTTTGATGAAAGCAACTTAGGTAAGGATAGGTTTATTTTAGTTTACATTTCCAGGTCATGGTTCATCATTGAGGGAAGTCGGGCAGTAATTCTAGCAGGAAGTGAAACCATGGAGAAACACTGCTTACTGGCTCATGCTTAGGCAGCTTTCCTGTCTAGCCTAGGATCATTTGCTTAGGGATGGTACCACATAGTAGGCTAGGCCCTCTTACACTAATTAGTCATCAAGACCATGCCCCCAGACAGGCCCACACTGCAGCCAAACCCAGGCAAGTCCTCAGCCGAGGCTCTTTCTCGTAGATGAGTCTATGCTATATCAAACTGACAATCAAGGTTATCCAGAATAGTTGACTATTACTATAAAGGGTACTTTTTAAAAATTTTTTTTGAACTTTCAGTTTGTCTCTAGTAAAAATTTTTGAGTGTGCCTTGAACTTGTATCCTGCAACTTTGCTGACTTCAATTATTCTGGCTTTCTTATTGCATATCTTGACATATATAATGTGTTTTGCTCTATTCAGAGGTGGGAAATCTATGTAAACAGTTATGTCATCTATTAAAGAGGCATTTTTACTCTTTCCTTACCAAATATATTTTATTTCTCCATTTTCCTAGATTGTACTACCTAGGAACCCTACTGTGATGTTGAAGAGACTGTGAGATAACGTGCCCCTATTCTCTTTGATATTCGCTTTCCTTTTATTTTTCCTGCGTCAGGTAGTACCTATCTTGTGTAGATGGTATAACATCTACAGCACAGTTGCACTGGTGCAGTGGGGGTAGGTGGCAGACAGGTTAAAACAGAGCAGGGCGGTTTGGGAGCTAAAACAGTTTATTGAAAGCTGCTAACAAGGAAGCTAGCCGGAGAGGAGTTGACTTTCTGTCTGCTTTACAGCACTGCTCAGGTCCAGTGGTAGGCTGCTGGACAAGAAGCACTTTTGTCCCTGACGGGTCCTCACAGAATCCCTAGTTCTCTGTTCACACTGAACAGAGGGTGCTGCTGCCACAGCACCACTATCATCTAGAGGCTGCTGGTTGGACTGAGAGTGCTTGCTCCCTTACTTTTCCTTAATAATGCGGGGAGAAGAGTTTTAAACTTTAGAAGTCACAGTGGCATTAGCTCAACTTCCTTTGCCATTGTTTATGCAGCCTTCCAAGCAATAGCTGACCCAGCATACATTCAGGAAAACAGGTCTGTTCTAATTCATACAACTTGTTCTAGATCACACTTCTTTGTTTTGGTTCTAGGCCCTCCAGAGAGCCTTTATCTATATGTTCAAGTCTTTCATTGCCCCTTGATATGGGAATAGAAAAGAGTGTTTTAGGGCAGACTCTGCTGATTCTCTTTTCCTTTCAGTTCACATACATGGTGAATAATGGAGATTGATTCTTATCATATACATATTGTACCCTTTACTTCATTATGATGGTTTCTCCTTTCTGCATATTACTAGATTTCTTTTACTGAGAATGTTTTTATTTGTTTTCATAAAATAATGAAAGATGACCATATTGCCAAAAGCAATCTACAGATTCAATGCAATCCCCATCAAAATACCTTCACAATTCTTCGTAGACCTCGAAAGAAAAATACTCAACTTCATATGGAGAAACAAAAAACCCAGAATCTCCAAAACAATCCTCAA
>CM053764.1:77898140-77944354 GCA_028658305.1 Pachyuromys duprasi
CCCAGCTCATCCTGTCTCCTCAGGGCTGGCTGCAATGTCCTCCCCTGGGATCTAGCCAGTCTGTCACTCCCCGGCTTGTATGGGGGAGGGTCAAAGAGTCAGCCATCAAGATCATGACTGAAACAGTCCCTGTTTCCCTGAATAGGGTCTTCAGCCCTACACCAAGTTATCATGGGCCCCATCCGTGCGGGGGTTCCAGGCCACATACACACATGGTCCTTGATTGTAGAAACCGTCTCATACAAGACCCCTGTGCCCTGCTCAGTTTGGTCTTTATGGAGCTCTTGTTCTCACCAACCTCCCCCAGATCTACTTGGAGGGGCGGGGAGGAGGGAGATGAGGGAGGGAGTGGGAGGGTGGGAGGGTGGGAGGGAATGAGGGAGGAGGCTACGCCTGGGATGCAAAGTACTTAACCTGTGATTGAGATAAAAATAAAAATAAATAAATTTAAAAAAAAAGAATTCAGGGAAGGAACATACTGTAGGATTTGGGAGGGGAGAAGGAAAGGGTTTATGGGGGGATACAAAGTGAATAAAATGTAATTAATAATAAAAAATAAAAGTAAATGTATATGTGAAAAAAAAGAGACGGGTAAAAGTCAGTGTCACCTCGTCTCACTATGAATGTATTTAGTTATAGTTATGCTAAGTTTGATAACAGCTTTGTTGTTATTTTACCTTAAAATATTATTATATTCAGACATAGAAAATACAAAGCATTTAGACAGACTTAATATGTAAGGATAAATAGACTTTGGTTCATTCAGGTTTTACCATTGATTATGTGTCGTTTAGGTTATTTAGATGATATTTAGGTTTGTAAAAATCTGCAATATGAGATTATGTTTCTGCATGTACAACAAAAACTGTTCTATGGATGACATAAGTATTTACTAACATGTTAGTTAGCAAGCTCTGTAATGCTCATATAGGCCTCAGTAAAAGTGTATCATCTTTCAAACAATGGATGTTAACTAAGCCTGTTTTCCTACCAAAATCTGTTTTCTGTATTCAAAATGTATGCTTTTACTGTCCTCAGAGATGAAGGTATTATAACAGTCTTCATTAATTGATCTTAAAGAGTTAATGAACTTCCTACAGTGCCTAGCTGCCTTCAGAAGTAATGACAGTTTTACAGTGACCCATGCCCACTTATTCTTCCAGAGGAAAATGCTATAGAAAACACTCCATTCTGCCTACAACAAATTGAGTATTTCACTACCTTGCTTAAATTAATTCATGTTGTTTGTGTAGCTTCAGCCCATTTATAGTCATATTTCTGAGTTTTTACCTTTCGTACTGCTGTTGGAAACCAAAGATATTATCTTTGTAGGTGGTTTTAACATATGTGTATAGAATAAAACTATAACAGAAGAAATAAAATGTCTTTGAAATGAAGATTATACCAAAACAGAGCATATTCTCTGTTAGGATGTATTTGAGGTGTTATTTTCTTTTCTAGCAAATCTATAGAGTTCAAAAAAAAAAAAAAGTCCTTTATCAGGCCAACAAAGAACATGCTCTCGTTAAATTTTATCCCCTAAAAATAAGTATTTTTGGCCATTGAAACTGAGTGAGCAGCTTCCTTGTTCTAAAAGCAATCAGATTTGAAGCTAATCTAGTCCTTTTCTTACAACCATGTAATTATGTTTAATTAAGAAAGCCTTAAAAGCATAAAAGACATTTTAAAATACAGAACTTTTATATATCATTTAGATAAGAGGATAAAGCTGGGAACAGTTTGGAATACTAATAAGTTAAAGCATAATGACTCAATTATTTCATACAAACCTTATTTGATAGATATTACTGAATTTTGTCAATACCTTTTACTTTGATGAAAAATTATTATATGAAAGTATGTACAATTTTTTGACATTTTCAGAGATGAATTGATTTCCAGAATATATCTTTGTTTCCTATAATAAGTCTAAAACAGTACATCATAATTTTATTTATTTTTCTTTTTATTTTAGTGCCATAAAGAAGGATCTGCCATTTCTAAGCACTATAAGGTTTATAAGCGTCCTAACTGTGGTCGGTGCCACTGCAAAATTACTGTGTGTCGCTTAGGGGAGAACAGCAGGTTGACATATTTCTGTCCTCAGTGTCAGAAAGAAACCCCTCAACATGCTCAAATATGGTAAGATGTCTGATTTAACTATTTCTCTGAATGGTTAGTAATTATAGCATTATTACTAAATAGCTGCCAGGCTGCTGGTAGCATGTAGTTAGCACAGAACAATGAGACTGAGAACACCTATGGACAACAGTGCAGAGGAATGCCTGGGAATGGTTGTCAGGCCAGAGTCAGTGCACTAGAGCTAGAATTGGAATTGCTTGCTTTCAAAGTTAATAAAGTTTTAAAGTCCTAATTTGTAGGACAATGGAAAAAAAAAACCCCTCAAAACCAATTGTTAGAATCATTGGCTTTGGGAAAGTCGGGATAGAGTGAGGAAGATTTTTGAGAAAAGTGGTATTAAGTATGCTGTCCATGAGAGTTACCAGTGTGGTAGCTTTAGGTGAAGCATAAAAGGCTCAGCTCACTGAGAACAGATGAAGAAATGACCTGAGTTTCCATGACCTATTGCTTTTGTTGGGAGGAAACAAAATGATGCGATTAGGAATAGTTAAAAAGTGGGCACTGATGAGCTATACAGAAGCTGGGGAGGAGGGTGGGCCATTGTTTCTGTGGGGAACACAGGGTCACGACTTATGTTTTTATAACTATTTCCACATTCACCTGCCTTTTCTCCCACAGTGTTCTATTTCTGTGTAACTCTTACTCTGGTTTCCAGTTCTAAACTGTTTTTTATATACCTCTCCTGTCAGCCTATTTTATTATCACAGAGATAGAAAATATCATCAGACAATTAACTGGATTTGTTGTAGGGGTTTCTGATTTCATTTTTCATAACAAGACTGATTTTCATGATACCATAATGCATTTATGTGACTCCATGCACTTAACACAGTGTCAAGCACATAGAAGACCTTCAGTTTATCTGCCTACTGGATAAATGACTAGTGTTCCATGTTTGCCTAAAATCTATCACTTTTTCTAGTTTATGAGGTTAATGTTGTCCTTTTGCTTCTAAGTAGTGAAGTAAATGATATTTAATCATATAAATAAGATACTTGTCAATTCTAAGGGGTTTGGAAACAGGGTTTTAAAGACTCCTAGGGTCCCTGAAGGAGATTTCCGTTTACCTGTGAGCCATGCTATAGTGGAAGTATCATGGGGCATGTAATCCCTCTCCTTCATCCTGCCCTAATCCTGTTTTATATACTGGATTTCAGTTTAAGACCTTGGAGACCCATTCACACACTGTAACATAAATGTATGTATAATTTTTAAAGCTTAAAAACCAGTACTACTTGCCCTATTTTTAAGATTTCTTGCCCTATTTTTAAGATAAATATATTCTTTATATCTGCTAAATATTTGAGAACTTTTTATATTAACTAATATTTTTTAACTATAATTTAAAATTATTTCAAGAGTTGAGCTTACAGCTTGATGATAGCACACTTTCTTTGCAAGGCCTCGGTCCCATATTCAACCCCTAGGTGCTAGAGAGCCTACAGAGGTAGGGGTACAAGAAAGAAAGAAGGGAAGAGATAGGAGGAGTGAGAAAGGAAGAGAGAGGAGAGGAGAGGATTTCAACATAGCTTTAAAAAGTCTAGGAAGCCCAAGAGCTACGCTCAAAATGTCTGTCCACACATTAAAGTCTACCAACTCCAGTAACTGTCATGAATCCCTCCGATGTTTCTGAATTTTGGTGATCAACTCACTTTTTTTCCTTTTTTTATTCATTATTATTATTTATTACAATTTATTCACTTTGTAGTCTGGCTGTGGCCCCCTCCCTTTTCTCCTCCCAATCCTATTCTCCCTTCCTCTTCTCTCCTTATGCCCTTTCCCCAGTCTGCTGATAGGGGAGGTCCTCCTCCCCTTCTATCTGACCCTACCCTATCAGGTCTCATCAGGACTGGCTACATTGTCTTCCTCTGTGGCCTGGCAAGACTGTATCCTCCAGGGGGAGGTGATCATAGAGCCTGCCACTGAGTTCATGCCAGAGACAGCCCCTGCTCCCCTTACTAGAGAACCCACTTGAAGATAGAGTCTATGGGCTCCATCTGAGCAGGGGTTTTAGGTCCTCTCCATGCATGGCCCTTGGTTGGGGTATCAGTTTGTGTGTGTGTGGCGGGGGGGGGAAACCTCCCATTTTATGGACATATAAAATTTCCTATTTGCACTTAATATATAGTGATCAAACCTACGTATAAGAATATTACCTTATTAGGTGAAATTGACTCTTACAGTCTTATAAAGGTTTTTGGTGTTCTATTTGTTTGTTTGCTTGTTTTTTGTGGATTTTTGTTTCATTTTGCTTTGTGAAACAGGGTTTCTCTGTATAGGCTTGGTAGTCCTGGACTGGCTTTGTAGACAAGGCTGCCCTCAAACTTATAGTGATTCACCTGCCTCTACTTCTCTGAGTACTGCTATTAAAGGTATGTGCCACCGTGCCCAGATTCTTATAAAGTTCTTTTTAAAATAATTTTTATGATGTGTTATTTATCTCTTACAATTTGCTGGACTCTGGGAATGCAAGGCAGAATATCACATAACCCCTCAAAGTTCTCAAGGTCTGAGGTTGGCCCTGGGTACCTGCGTGGTTAAGCACAGAAGTGAATGCGCTCTGAAGAGCTATATCAATTTGACTAGCAAGGGAGCTATAGAGGCGGAAGCAAATGTATCTAGGATGGACAAGATCATCTTTCTAGTGTGGATATAAGTAGGGATTCATCACAAACAAGAGGAATTTCTGATAAGGGAAACCAGAATTTGAAGAAGGATAAGGAAAGAGCATCTAACTTATTTGGAGACTCCTACAAAGATGAGTGTTCAGATGATTTGTTGTCATATAAGGACACAGCCATAGCTTCAAACCCCGTATAGAAGAGAAAGCACTGGTGATTGGTTGTAGGTTAGTGAGAACTTACCATGAGTCTCTCCTGCAGGGGTATTTGAAGGGCTGGAACAACTTGAGGGCATTTGGAAGACTGAAAGAAACACTGTGCTGACATAGTATTGATGTAATTTAGCTTCTTTGAGGAAGAGAGTTTGAGTGCAGTTGCCATCTACAAAGTATGCAGTAAAGGGGTCAGATTAATATTGAGGTAATTTTTCGACTTAATAGAAAAGCTATAGGAAACCAGAGCCTCAAGGACTAGAAGCTGTGCCGGTACCTCAGCTAATCGGGGCTGTCAATGTGCCTCTGGCAAGCAGCTGGTCTCACCTGCCTTCTCCACCTTACATTAGAGGTACATGCAAAGCTCGAGAACACCAAGCTGATTTGTTGATGGGCCGGATGTAAGATGTAAGGACATGTTTGGCTGATGTCTACAGTTTTGTTTTGTTGAGAAAATGCAGATACTTTTTACTAAAACAAAATGGCCAAGCTACAGACTGGGATCATGGATGTTTTCTGTACCGTGTCATGTGGATTTTATGACAGATTACCATGCTTTTACCATAAAGCAGGAGAAATTTATTCTTTCTAGTTGGGATGCCAGAAGCTTGAGTGATATCAAACTGAAAGAAAGTGCTGGCAAGTCTCTCTTCCTTCTGAAAGTCCTAGGGGATGATCCATCCTTGCTTCTTTGAGCCTCTGTTAGTTGCCAGCATTTTTTGATATGTTGTCACTGTAGTTGTTGCCTCTTTTAATAGTACCTTTGTTTCTGTGTGTATCAGGTCTGCCTTTCCAGCCCTTTAAATCCAGGAACACTGAGAATCTGAAGGTCATTTAAATTGTGTTCAACATGTTCAACAAAGCCTGCTGCCTTTCAGAGCAAGTTGTGGTGGCCCCGAGTTAGGTCAGGTTAGCAATTCTGTTGGTGGAGAGTTTCATACACACATGAGATACTGTGCTAGAAGTCAAGGTGAAGATAAAAGGATCATACTGAGATTCATCTTACTTTCAGATTTCCTTGTGTTATTCATTATTTTACCAAACAAGCCTGGATGTAAGGGCTTGTGTGTTTGCATAAAAGGAGCAAGGCTCCTTTTGAGAATCAGAGAAGCTGTGTGGGTGTTCCCAAGAGATTTCTCTCTGTTAACACTTGGAGTTGGTGGCACTGCCATGACACTACTTACCAGCCTGGGTCCCAAGACAGGAAGTGTATTAAAGCTCTAGAAGCACACTTCCGTGTCAATTAGTAATGGCCAGTGGGTAGAGAATCATGATTTTCATTCATCATTAAACATCAGGTTTGGTCTGATTGTTTCTTAACCTAAAAACTACATATGTAATAGTGATGACTAAGTAGATATAAAGAGGCTTTGTGAGAACTAACACATGGATATCTTTCTTCATCATTATGGATTAAGTAATCAGTATATTGCATAGGATATACTGTTGAAAAGTTTAGGATCTCTGGAATTTTCTTTTCTGGGAACATGAAGTCAGGTAAAGCTTTTCTCTTTTTATTTTCTCCTTTATCCCCATTTTTAAAAAATGTTTGCAATTATAATTATTTCACCTCTCCCTTTCCTTCCTCCCTCCAAGCCCTCCCATATACTCCTCCATGCTCTCTTTCAAATGCATGTCTTCTTTTTGTTTTCAGTGCTCTGATTTTAGTATAACCTTTTCTTTTTCTGAATTAATTGAATAAGTAATATTTCAGCTTTGCTTTGAAAGTACTATTAGCAAAATACTTCCTGCTGGTTATAGCAAATGCTTTTGGTTGTTTCATTGTAGTTTTTTTTTTTTTAAACACAATACTATTTCTGAATTCAGCAACAATCAGTAAGACTTAGTTATCCTGTGTGTCAGTGACTTTTTCATTAAATTTTTATTTTTTACATTAATTACATTTTATTCACTTTGTATCCCAGCTGTAGCCCCCTCCTTCATTCCCTTCTAATCCCACCCCCCTCCTCCATCCCCTCCCATGCCCTTCTCCAAGTCAATGACTTTTAAACAATAATAAATGGAATTGTGCTATCAAAATTTCTAAAATATCCAGAACATGTAAGAAAAAAATATATTTTAAAGCATGTATATGTATATATATGATTGATATAAAAGATTATTTTACAGCAACCTACCAACAAGAAATGCTGTGATCAGCTGGACTTATAGGAGAGAGGATTGCCTTCCAGACTCAGTGGCTAAGAAATCTGAAGAGCAGTGGTCCTGCATGGTTTGTACCCTCATAAACCAGCCCTCTGCTAAGGCCTGTGACGCTTGCTTGACCGCAAGGCCTGATGGTAAGCGTGACATTTTATTTTGAGTTCATAAAACTTGTAAAAGGATTTATTGTATAGTCAGGTAGATATTGTGCTCTACCTTGATAGTCCATAACCAAATGAAATGATTTTTGTCTCATGTTTAGAGGAATTGCCAGCCTTTTCATGAAAACTAGGCTTATAGTCTGTTGAAAATATTTTTTTAAAAAAATGAAAGAAAAAAAAGCAGAGAGGGAAAACATGCTTTTCCTAAAACAGTATGTGCCTTTGTATCTCAAATACTGAGATGATCACATCTGTTCTCTACTGTTTCTAATGAATTATTCAATAAAGCTTTGTTTTATGCAGATTTCAGCAACTTTCCAGTTTGTTATTCAGTCCAAGTGTTTCATAAATTGAAAAGGAGGAATTCTGTAAGAATGTCTTTGCAGGTGGAATTGAAAAATGCTGAAATTTTTCTCTTCTTTCTCCTTCCTACCCCTTGTTATTAAAATCTTTACCCAGACAATTGTACTGATTTCATTGAAATCCTTCAAAATAACTCTTTATAGCTCACAATCCTCATGCGTTCAGAGAATGTAAAACCTCAGAGGAAACCTGTGATTAAGAGCCATCTCACTGATGCAGCTTCCATTGTGTTCTCAGAGTGTTATTTCTTTCCCCAATTAGAGATGAGAAAGTTCGTTCTTGACTTAAGGACCTCTGCATTGTATTAGCGGCTGTATTGTGTTGTGTTCCCTGGGCCTGAGAGGCAGCCATCACCCATCCAAAGCTTTGCTAAATCACAGGAGGGACTGCACCTCCTTTAGTATCACCCCAAAGAGAAGATGCTGAGAATCAGTCCTGGATTTCTACATTTATTTCAGAATTCTGTAATGCCTTTATGTGTCTCACTAACTATTGTTTTCAGTTTTTGTATATGAAGACATATGTCTTACCTATAATATCGATCATATTGTGATGCTGATTCCAAAATTCTAGGGTATTTGTTGAATCCTTTATTCTCATCAACCTAAAGTGTCCATATTTCTTTTTTACTAATCATAAGGAAACTTTCCATTTGGTCCTGCCATCACAGAGATATTCTTGCCCATACATTAGTCTCTATCTGCTGAGCCAAGGCTTTGTGGGATATCATTCTTAATTACCACTGCTTAATGCTTCACCTAATATTAACAGAACTGCTACCTGATTAGTCTTTAGATATTTAAACATCAAAAAGCAAATGTAAATCTTTGCTAACTCCATCTTTTGGTTCCTATACGCTGTTGGTGTTTTATTTCCTAAGCTAAAGATGACTCACTATCCTATGTTCAAGTGAGCACCACAACCACCTTGTGGTTGTGCCTGTTTGCTTACCGTAATGAACTAAAATTTAAAATCAAATTTCTTTCAAATAGTCTGTATATATTATATTTTTAGGAATGCCGTAAAATTACTTACCTCTTTTTTTCCAGATTCAGTGCTCAGGAATAAAGAGAATTCCACTGCCTCTAACAGCTTAGTGAAGTACCCTTGTAATAATTTTGAGAAGATACATACAGAACTGAAGATCAACAGGAAAACTGTATTTGGAAGTACGACCCTTGTCTTGACTGATTTTAGCAATAAATCCAGTACTTTGGCCAGAAAGGAAAGCCCAAACCAGATAATAGCTGGGGAATTTCAAAACTTTCCTCCTAAAGACCTGCGTTTTAGTGATTCACAGCACCTCTCCAGAGAAGGAATAAACTTTATAACTCAACAATCCAACAAGGTAAACATATCGCCTACAGTTTGTACCCAGTCTAAATTATTTAGTTCAGCACATAAAAAATTGAAAACAGCTCACTCTTCGGCAACAGACCTTAAGAGTTACAACTCTGGACTTTCTAACAGGTATGATATTTCTAACTTTAGAGTATTTGCATTAAAGATTTTATTTTTGTTTGTTTTCATTGCTTTTTTTGTTTGTTTGTTTGTTTTGGGTTTTTTTGTTTTTTGAGAGAGGGTTACTCTGTGTATCCATGGCTAACCTGGAAGTCACTCACAGAGATCCACCTGCCTCTGCCTCCTGAGTACTAATATTAAAGGCTTGCACCATCACCACCCACTTTAGTATTTTTACAATCTGTAAAGTTATACAGACAATACAAATGTATTGCATCAGGTTCTAAGCAGGCAGAAAATTTATCCATTGCAAAAGAAGTTAAATTGCTTATAGTAACATAAGCCCTGAAAAATTATCATAACAGTTGCTTGCTTTTCATTCTCTAGCTCATTGATGTTAGCACAGAAAATAAATGGAACATATTTTCCTGTATCTCCAACAAGTTTTTTTTTTTCTCCTTTTCCTGAATGCAACCATATGTTCATTATGACATATTTGGAAAATATCAGAAAATATAGAAAACTATTTAAAGCACCCATAGACATACCAGTTATCTCCTGATATTTTATATGCAGGTATTTCTTGATTTCCAAGGTAGTCATAGCCCAATAAGCCTGTCATAAGTTGAAAATTCATGATCTTCACTCAGTCTTCTTAACATCATTCTAGCAATACATGACACTGTAAGGTCCCAGTTTTCTCCTTCATGTCATGTGCCTGATTAGGGGTTAATCTTTGAGAGAAACCATCAGCTTGTGTGCTACTAACTTGAGTAAAGGCCAAAATTTTGAGCTCTGGCTTCTACTATATAGCAGTTTCTTTTACACCATGGGAAAGTCAAAGCATTGTGAGTGGCACATCTGCACTTCTTCCTAGAAAGGCAAAGTTCTGAGGGGAACCCTTATCTACAAAAATTTAGTGTGCATCTTCTATTTTAAAAAAGTGAAACCTGTGAGCCTTTGTTGTATTTCTGTTACAGAAAGTGAGAAAGTGGCTGTATCTTTGGTCATGTGGAATTTTTCTTCTGTTTTAGCCAAATTTTCTGAAAGAATCATCTGTGATAATTTTATATCTGAAAAGAGATGATTACAACTCCTGTTAAATACTGTACAAGCCAGATGTGATTTATGAAGCTGCCATCAGCTACATGGCCAGGAGAAGATCCCCAATTGTTAGCTGAGCTGTAGTAAGCAGGGCATCCCCCTTTGCTTCATGAGTATGGCAGCCAGTCTCTGCTGACCACCCTTACTAGCATCATTCCCTCTCCTTACCTAGGTTTCCTATCACAGCCCAGTAAGCATCCATCAGAAAAAGACATCTTGCCACAAGTGGTTTTTGCAAATGTCTTCACCACAAATCATTTGCTGCACTCATACGTGGAATTTAATTTTTTAAAAGTATGCATGATTGAGGTAGGGTGGCAAGCGGAGGTCAGAAGACAGTCTACAGAAGTCTCTCCCCAGCTTCCACTGCGTAGGTTCCAGGTGCTGCACTCAGGTAATCAGACTTGGTGACAAGCACCCTTTGCCCACTGAGCCATCTCACCGACCCTGTGTTGCATTTTAAAGGGAGAGTAAATAAAATGGATAATGTCTTTTCTTACCAAAGGAAGATAGTTACCATGGAACCTGAAGCACTCATAGGGGAATTTGGATTAATAAATGTTCCTTATCTATGCTTTATTGATGGCGAGATTTCTCCACTGGACAGTGGAATGAGGGACCACATGTTGTAAACTTTTTTTTCAATTGATTTATTATTCATTACAATTTATTTACTTTGTAACCTGGCTGTAGCCCTGTTCCTCATCACCCATTCCCACCATCCCTCCTTCTTCTCCCCTTATGCCCCTCCCTTAGTCCACTGATAGGGGAGGTTCTCCTCCTCTTCTGACTCTAGCCTATTAGGTCTCATCAGCACAAATCAAAATGACCCTGAGATTTTACCTTACACCCATCAGAATGGCTAAGATCAAAAACTCAAGTGACAACACATACTGGAGAGGATGTGGAGAAAGGGGAACCCTCCTCCATTGTTGGTGGGAATGTAAACTTGTACAATTACGTTCGAAATCAATCTGGTACTTTTTCAGAAATATAGGAATAGTGCTACCTCAAGATCCAGCTATACCACTCCATATATCCAACCATTTTCTTAGCTGCTTTATTCATAATAGCCAGAATATGGAAACAACCTAGATGTCCCTCAACTGAGGAATGGATACAATTGTGATAAATTTACACAATGGAATGCTATTCAGCAATTAAAAACAAGGAAATCATTAAATTTGTAGGCAATTGGTGTAATCCACACTCTGGGAATCCCTAAAGCTTGCATCATAACAATTCTCAGAGAGCTTTTGCCCAGTATGTGCATTTATTTACATGTCGCATCCGCCTCGACCAGCAAGGAAAGACACGACACAGGAGCTCTTCTTCAAGCAGTTTATTCAGGAGCCTTGAACAATCTTCCGCCCTGAGGAGAACCCGTCCCAGGAATAAGTACCCCTGAGCCAGCCAACCCCGGGTAGCCACGTGGGAAGTGCGGATAGGTACACACAAGAGAAGGTGGATCATCAGACACAGCACAGCCAAATAAGGAGTTGTTTATCACAAGAGCACTCGCCCTTGGGATGGTGGAAGGCGGAAACCGGTGCCATCTTTAAGGCGCGGCACACGCAGCTCTCCACATTTACATCCTCGTATCCTACCTTTAAATCTTCTATCATAAGTTAATCCTGATGATTTTGACCCTTAGCTCAATTTTTTCAAAATATTTTGTTCATAATCATTTAACACTATTGGTATAAATGCAGCTTGTGGTATATTTGAACTAAGCTATCGGGGCCTGAACTTTTAACTGACTAGATAAATACTTCTTTTCACTCTAATTCTTACTAGTGCCTCACAATAAAAATCAGGAAGAGCTACAGTCTGAGTTGGGAGGCTGTCCTGTAAAGGAAAATTGCTTTTAATCAGTTGTCTCTTCACTGGCATAACTGGAAGTGGAAATGGTTGCTTTAAAGTATTGTTACCCAGATGAAATATCTGGCACAGTTTTATTTCTTTCATGTTATTAAAAAAAGACAATTTAACTAATGAATTAAGAATTTGAAGAAGCATTAATGTAACCTTAAATTTAAATGATTTCTTCATAAGCCATTAACAGTGGAATCATATGATTAAGCACAACGCACAGCATTGCTTAGAAATGCTACAGCTGTGTGTGTGTGTGTGTGTTGAATAGAGGAGCATCAGGATGAAACTCCACAATCAATCAAGATCAAGTAGCAGAATAAATGTCAAGTGATGAAATGAATTCACCCAGCAGCCCTTCTGCACCCAGCTACTTTACAAGAAATAAATTGCAAATTACTGTCATTTATTTCATTTTTTTTGCTCCTTGTCTGGCAGCTAGAGTGTTCATCTCCTGGACAAGAAGCTTACCAGAAGTTCACCACAAAACACTGTTAGAACAGGTGGTCCACTTAGAATTTATAGCCAGTTTATTTTTTTAGTAATCATAGGGTAATTAATTTGACTTTTGTTCCCTTAATTAGTGATCTCTTTGCTATGCTGTTGCATGCTATGTTGATAAGGCTTATTTTTGGATTGGTCTCTAAATATACTTGAATGTTATCCACTTACCAGATGATAAATTAGATAATTGAACCAATTTTTGAGCAGTTAACAATAGCTTCTAAAACCAGTTTAAAATCTTTGATCTAATTACTGTAAACACAGAAGAAACGTGGTACATTTTCAAAGAAGCCCTGTGTTCTAGCTAGAATACCATGCAGAAGGTCACGGGGAACAGTAAAAGGACACCCTGGAAATCATTCCAATTTTCATATGTCTGCTTCATCATTCTGTCTTTAAGTCCTTACCCTTGTGCTGCTTAACCTTTGGAGTTCTCAGTGCCTCACTTACTCAATTTCTGTTTACTTTAATCTTTAAAATATTATTGGATGGTCAGATCTACATTCACTTGGACTGATTAAGTCAATAACTATTTCCAATATAAGTTATATAAAATCCAACATAAGTTGTACATTTATGTTATATAAAATCAATAACTTATAAATTAATTAAGTTATTGACAGTAAAGCAGTTTGTCATAAAAAGGATAGTTTTGAATCAATCTCTGATTTTTTATTATTAATCTATTTATTTTTAAGGCGCTAAAGATGGAATCCATGTGTTTTGCACATACCAGACAGCAATTTTATCATTTTACTATTTATTGAGAACTCGTTATTCCTGAGTCTTTGTCCTTGATTCCAATGATGTCTACTCCAGCACACTATAGCCAACAAGGCCAGATCTAACACCTGTGTAATATTTCATTTCCCATTTGTCTAGTTATTTTTGTATTAAAAACAACAGAATTGAGTAGTTGCCATAAAGATTCACAAGCTTAAAATACGTGTTGTCTGAAAAGGTTTTGCCAAACCCTGGTCTACTTTATTATTATTATGCCATTTATAAACCAATATTCAAATGATGAGCCTAATCACCAAAAACAAGTTCAACCGTCTTTTGTCCTAAATTTTCCTAGGAAAATGCTCTGCTACATTTTAGAAAGTTTGTAAATAGTAATTGAAACAAAGAGGAACCAAGGTATTTTTCGATTAAGCAGACCATTTCATTAGCCGCGATAATGTTTTCTATCATAAAATTGAGGGTAGCTTGTGCATATTAAGAACTGATGTGATCACAGGTGGCACTCTTGCTTATGTTAACTCAGCCCTTCACTGCTCAATGTGCATATGAATCACCTGGGAATCTTGTTAGCAAGCAGATGCTGATTCTGAGGTGATTTGCAGGAGGGGGTGGGTAGTTCAGTGAGTCTGAGGAGCCCCTGGGTGATAATGATGTTTCTAGTTAGTGGAACACAGTGTAGGTACCAAGGACAGGACAACATATAGACAGTTTTGTCTTCACCTCTATGCCAGGGAACACAGAAAGGAAGATAAAACGAAGAAGAGGCAAGGCATTGGAGCCTCTCCTCTTGAGTCCTATCCCCTACCTTTGTTCCTCAGAGAAGCTATAATAGTAAGGACTCTAAATCTCTCCTTAGGTCTGTGAAATTTTGATTTAAAATTTAAGGCACGTGAACTAAGAAATATTGAACTAAAAGCTACCAAGTTCAACACTTTAAAAATTGTATTACATTGTTTCAGGTTTATTGTTGTTGCTCTCTTTTTGGTGTTTTATCTCCAGCTCCTCTCTTAGCCTGTGAAACTCTAAACTCCATCCCTAGCACTTCCTTCTGTAATTAAAAAAGGCTCTTGCCAAGCCTGCCAGGCGGCCTTGAAAAGACAGATTTCTTGTCTCATTCTTCTCAATGCTGGGATTACAGGCCTGAAGCACCAGGGCCATCAAAAGTATATATAAAACTGTGTATTTATGTTTGTACACTTTAATAAACATCTTTTCATCAATGTCAACTACTTGAATTTTGCTTTATACTCTTTATGACACCACTTCTATTTTGAAATCTCTTGACTTCTCTATCGTCATCCACATACTTAGGATGTCTTAAAGTTACAGTTTTGAATCACCTCTGCAGATCATTGGTGCAAGGGAGATTGTGGGAAACAAAAGCCTGGCCATTGCCTTCCAGCTTTCCTGTTCCTGATTTGGTGTGACCCATCACTGTAAGATATTAAGATCACTTACCAACCACTCTAAAGGGAGAAACAACAAAATAGTTACTGGTGAAATATTTAATGAAAATACTGTCCATAACAATGCCACTAGCTACTCCATTGTTACAAATGGCAGCTTCCAAAACTGTACTTAGATTCCCCAAGGTCTTTGGCAGCAGACATTTCTAAAGTAATGTATTTAATCATGTCTTTTATAAAATATAAATGAGTTTCCTCGCAAGTGAATGATCATATCCTCTGAACATTGTAATTAGATATGCTGCAACATTATGAGCATCATTATTGAAACAAATGTTGCAATATTTAGTCTTGGAAGCCAAGAGAAAAGGAAAATCTTCCTGACCTTGAGGTAATTAAGAAAATTATTACTATTGTTGTTTTTAGAAATTTCCCCCAATGTAAAAATAGAACTGTTATATATTAAGAGAATTACACATAGGGATGTTATGCAGAGGTTCTGGTCTTGTTTTGTTGCATTTGTTTTGTTTTGATGTTGGGGATCAAAGCCACTTTGCACATGCTAAGTGCGTCATCTACAACTGAGATAAATTTCTATCCCTTTTCTTTCATTGCTGCTGATACTTTTCTTCTGAATTGGTTGGTCCGTATACACGTATTACTTAAAATATACAAGATACAAAAAATTAAAAAAATATAATGAAACTGCATATACAGCCGAAGGACAGGATCAGCTCCTGGGCTGGGTTCACTGTGTGCAGAGGTGACCTTCAATCACTCCTGGTGTTAATTTTACACAGAAGAAATCCACCTGCTAAGCTTCATAAAATGTACATTTCTTCTCTTCCAAGCAGCCTATTTCTTAGTAGAATGTTATTGTGATGAAAATAGTAATTTTGATCAAAGGAAGGCATAGAAAATTGTCTTAAAATGGACAGTAGATGGTCAAAAGATGGCCTCCCCAGAGCACTGATGAGAGTTTCTACAGATGAGAAAACAATTAGCGATAATTGTTACCCGCTTGCTTTGTGAGATGGGGTCCAGATAGACTTGAGAATACCTTAGAGGAAATCAAAGTGAATATACTACAATACATGGTAAGGGAAGAAATGAATATCAGAAGTGAAAACTTAAGAAAACCTGATATACCACTTACAAATTCAGCTGTTTTTATTCAGAAATTTAAGGCTTATGCCTTTGACACATAGTTTAGAAATCAATTAGGACTACCCAAGGAATCAAAACATTCAGACTTTAATAACCTATAATGGCTTTCTATGGGTGTAATGCTAAGTGGGTGAGGCAAAGTGGCAAGAGTGACCTTTTCAGTGCTGGTATCTTACCCTTATTGTGTTACCTGTCATTACAGTGAACTCCAAGCCAAGACAACACATGATACTCAGTCTGTAAATACTGGCATTCCTCGATGCAAGAAGCACAGCCGCCTTTGTGTTCTCCGAGTTGTGAGGAAAGATGGTGAAAACAAGGGCAGGCAGTTTTATACCTGTCCTCTCCCCAGAGAAGCACGCTGTGGATTTTTTGAAGTATGTATAATCTCCCCTGCTTACTGTAGTTCAAGTGAATTTTGGTTATTGTAATGTGGCAAATATCAATTTTACTTTCACATTTATTTGTATGTGTGTTTGTTTGAGACAGACATCCTCTCAAGTGCTGGGATTACAATTACATATCAGTATACCTGGCTTTGCCTTTTTTTTTTTTCTTTTTTTTTGTGGAATTTCTTTTTTTTTTTTTTAATTTTTTTATTTTTTGTTATCAATCACAGGTTAGGTACTTTGCATCCCATGCCCAGCCCGCCCACTCCCTCCCACCCTCCCCAACCCTCCCTCATCTCCTCCTCGCCCCCTCCAAGTCCACCAGCGGGGTAGGACCTCCTCCCCTTCCATCCAACCCCAGCTCATCCTGTCTCCTCAGGGCTGGCTGTAATGTCCTCCACTGGGATCCAGCCAGTCTGTCACTCCCCGGCTTGTATGGGGGAGGGTCAAAGAGTCAGCCATCAAGTTCAAGACTGAAACAGTCCCTGCTTCCCTCACTAGGCCCTCCAGTCCTACACCAAGCTATCCTGGGTCCCATCTGCACTGGGGTTCCAGGACACATCCACTCGTAGTCCTTGGTTGTAGAAACCGTCTCATACAAGACCCCTGTGCCCTGCTCAGTTTAGTCATTGTGGAGCTCTTGTTCTCTCCAAGTTTCACCAACCTCCTCCATTGCCTTTTCATCTTAAATGGCTATATTAATATTCAATGTAAAGCATGGGTGTTAAATAACTTCCAATGTGAAGGGGTTCAGCAAATAATATTAATGATAGAAAAGCTATTGGGTCATTAAGAGCCTATTTGTAATTACAAGTATAACAGTGTTGCTGTTGTTCATAATGATAGATAGGGAAGTATTGAGGGCAGATGTAGTAACTCACATCTGTATTCCAAGTACTGGGCAAGAAGATCTTGAGTTTGAGACCAGACTCATACAATGAATTCCAGACCAGCCTGGATGGTGAGACTCTATAGCAAAAGAAAGGAAGGAAGGGAGGGAGGAAAGAGAGATGAAAGAAAGGAAGGAACGAAGGAAGAGGGGAAAGGCCTTAAGGGCTAAGAAGTACTAAGTAAGAACTCTTTAAAACCCATGTCTTAAGCACTAGATAAAGTATATGAGAAAAATCAGTGTATTTGCCGATAAGTGACGTGAATTTGCAATAACCTTAGTGAATTCAACTATGAGCATATCTTGGCTAGGGGAAAAGGTGGGAAGAACAGCCTATGATAATCCAGCCACAGTGCTTCTCTATATCTGGTATAGAAGACAGGAATGTAGCTTCCTTCAGTCAGTCTCCTTATTGTCCTTAGTATGCCATATTCTCATGCTAAGTATTATTTCAATGTTTAAGGACACACATTTCCCCTAGTTACACATCTTACAGGATCCAATAGAAAAAGGTAAATATTGATCTGATTCAGTGCTGAGGCCTCAACATTGATTATTTGTCTTATTGAAAAATAAAATATGTCTCTTCCCAGTGTGCAATCTTCTTAAAGACATTCCCATGTGAAATGTGATGACTTTTGGTCCTACACTTAAGATATGCTTATTTCATACTAGATCCTTCTTAAAAACTATTTTAAATAATGGAAAAACATTAGTAATTTTATATTTCTAATACTTTCACAGCTCCCTTAATTCTTGTCTTGAGACCAAATACTTAGAGCCTAATTTAGTCTGTGCAAGTACCTGCTGAGATCTTCTTTTGTCTAGCAGACTAGTAGAATTTAGTGTTACCGTTATAACAAATATTTGATAATATTTTACCTAAAACAGACATATAGATGGGACACTGGTGACAGCTTAATATCAAGGCTCTGGTAGTTTTCAGTTACTCTGTATAAAGGAAGGAAATTTATATGCCTTTAGATGAAGTGAAGTTTGGAATTTGGGCAATTTATGATGTGATTCAAACAAATGGCAAATAAAAGGCTTCTTTGACTCTTTGAAAGTACAGCAGCTAATAGTTTGTTTCACAATGCCAAATTGATAGTCACCAATCAGTATTTGATGTGAAACCAGTATCAGCCTGTTCAGCATTGTCACTTCATGTATTCTTTCTCCCTTAGTGGGCAGACTTGTCCTTCCCATTCTGCAGACATGGCAAGCGCTCCATTATGAGAACCGTGCTGACGATTGGACCTAATAATGGGAAGAATTTTTTTGTATGTCGTTTTGAGAAAGGAAAGCAGTGTAATTTCTTCCAGTGGGCAGAAAGTGGACCAGGAATGGAAATTACTCCAGGATGCTAATATTTTCTCTTTTTAAACAAATGTCAGGCAAACTCAACAAATTCAAAATGTTCAGTCCTCTTTGTTTAGTAGAAAGCTTGTAGAATACCTGTGGTCCATATAAATTAAGATAGTTGTAGTATTTGAGAAGTATTCTTTGTTTAAATGTGCCACCTCATTTTCTTTTGTAATAATGAACAGTTTTACCAGTGGGACAGTACATTAACTTTCAAATGTATATTCAATATATTTAATAATAATGACAATAAAATGCTGTTAGTATGTTTTTGATCTCTTGTGAGTCCTTTGGTTAGCAGTAATTTGTTGGTAGGAAACTATGTAATGCATAGCATTAGAAGACATTCATTCTGTTATGAATACTTTCTCAGACACACCACTGTGTACAACATGTGATTAAATGTATTCCTTATTTTCTTAAACTTAATTTAAGATATAGATCCTTTTTATGAAAAAAAATACTATATTCCATTCAACAAATATTAAGTTCCTGTTAGATGCTAGCGATACACTGAAACCTACAATGAGTTTCAGTGTTTCCATAGAAAATTGTGGGGATCCAACCTAGTAAAACACTTAGGACAAAAGTCACATGCTTAAAGACATGTGGATTGGTGTTTGTACTCTTTTAATTTTAATGTCCTTTGTTACCTTAAACAAGTAAATCCATTTCAAAATCATAATGTATTACTAAGATCTAATGATAGCCTGAAGCCTTTTTAAAAGTTTATTTGGGGTGTGTCTGCGTGGTGTTGCTGATAAAAGTAAGATCCGTGCTCATGCGTTCTACCATAGATCCTTATTCCTATGTTACCATTTTATTTCAAGAATGTTTTAACACTATTTTCTTTTTTTAAGTTAGACCAAATAACTATATTTCTCAAAGGGGGAGGGAAGAGGACTATCATTCATAAGGTATTTTTGCATGTTTGTAGAAAAATCCTTTCAGAGAAGGGTCAATGTATTTTTTAAACAGGCAGCAAACCCTTTTCTATTCTACCATTAAATTGCCCATGCAGAACTATAGAAGTTAATAGCACATGAAATGATTGCCAACAACACATCCCATTCATAGTCTTTTATATGTTAACTCTGTACTGAAAAGGCAAAGTTAGAAACAACCTAAGATCAATGATCATTATCCAAGAGCTCAATGAGGCAACAAATCTATGTGACAAACCAGGAACTGAACTGGACAACTGCTATTCTCAGCTGACTTGACATTAAGTAGAGAATATGGGCTAGTAATGGAGGAAAAAGCAAATGATGTGCAGCAGAGAAAAAAAAGGCCGCTGCCAAAAAGATTTCCATAACATCCCAGTTCTAAAACATGCAGCTGAAACAAGAAGTACAATGAAAATATAACCACAACCGGTTTAGTATAACAAACTTATATCCTTATTCACTGGGAAATGTGTAGTATCTATATGGAGAGAATCTTACTGAGGAATACCAAAAGCTCAGATGCATAGACAAAACTAATGCTTAGCAAGGCTGAATGTTTAAAATATACCATTCTTCCTATCTTAATTTTTAATTTGGACAAAATTCCCCTATCAGGAAAGATTTTCCATTTTACCAATAACATCTGATTATCTAATCCCCTCACAGATAGCACAATCCTGAATAAATTTGTAATACTCAGTGGTATAATACGGAAGATGGATTTTTTTAAGAGATGCTTTGGAAGAAGAAAACACTCCAGTGATTTCCCATTTCTTATAGCATTTTTCTTGAGAGTAAAAAAAAAAATCAGAGGATGGCTGTAGGAACCCCAATTAATTCAATTGTGTGTATCAGTGCCACCAGAAAAGAAGTTTCAGAAAAATATTCAGAGAGAGGGAAACCCAAGCTTTATCTTTCAGTTCTACCTAAAACATATAATCCTTCTGTGGGACAAACTGACCACAGGGCTCAGAATGACGGAAGGAAAAAAACAAAAGGTGATTGGTGTTGAGAGTCAACAGTTTAAGTGGTGATGGAGAGGAAGAAGAGGTTGGATTAACAAAACTAACGCTGTTTGGAAAAGCTATATGGAAACCCACTACTTCATATGCTGGTTTAAAAAATTATTTTTTTTGTTCAGTTTACATTCCAATCATCCCCATTTCCTCCCAGTCTCACCCTCCCTCCATCTTCTCCACCCCCATCCCTGTCCCCTAGTCCTCAGAAAGGGGGAGCTCTCCATTACCAACTGACCTCAGACTATCAAGTCTCTTCAGGACTGCCTACATCCATTTCCCCTGTGGCCTAGGAAGGCCATCTTGCCCTCCTTGGGGAAGTGATGGAAGAGCAGGTAGCAGAGTTCATGTCAGAGGCAGCTCCTTCTCCCCTTATTAGATGATCCACATGGAAACTGAGTTGCCTACGGGCTACATCTGAGCAGGGGACCTGGGTCCTCTACATGCATGGTCCTTGCTTGATGCATCAGTCTCTGCAGGGACCCCGGGGCCCAGATTTGTTGGCTCTGTTGATCTCCTTGTAGAACTGTCCTCTCCAGGCCCTTCTATCCTCTGCCACTTCCACAAGACTCACTGTGCTCTACCCAAAGTTTTGCTGAGAGTCTCAGCATCTGTTTCAATCCTCTGCTGGATGGAGTCTTTGAGAAGACATCCATAGAAGGTTCCCATCCCGTTTCTCTCTTCAACCACATCCATTGTCTATTTGCCTTTATGAATGAGAATTAAGCACCCTCCCTAGGATCCTTTTGGTGAGGTCCTTGGTTTGGGCTGTGTCCTGGAACTGGCTTCCAGACAGAGAATGGGGGTATTGTTTCTCTCAGGGGCAACTAGAGTGCCTTTGGGTGAGGCCTATGTGCTAGGCTGGGCTGTGGAAATAGTTTTCCGTAGTGTTTCAGTTTAGGTCTTTTAACATGAGATCACTGGTAGCAATGGAAGCTTGAGTGTTCCAAAGCTTCAGGTGATACCAAAGTGTTAACTAAAGCTCTTGGTTAAGTTGTTTGGTTAACCACATGATGACATCATAGGCTGCTAGGCAACCCAGAAGCAAGTTGCCTAAATACTAATATTCCTCCCTTTTTCTATAATTAAAAAATGAGGAGATTGGACTGCCTTTCATAAAAAGCAAGTTAAAGTATATAAATATAGATTCGTTGGAAGCAGCTCTTGGTTACCATGCAAAGGCATAAGAGAGAGAGAGAGAGAATACAATAGAAAAAAAAAAAAAAAAGAATCCAGATTACATACTCAAGAGGAGGAGGGGAAGCTCTTCCCCTGGAAAGTTCAGGGTAGAGGCTTGCCAGTAGAGAGTTGCCAGCCATGCAAGGTAGCAGGTAGGGAGTGAAGAATGCTGGGAGAACCTGGAGCTACTTGTCCTGGGCCTGAGGCATACCATTCCAGCCTTTTATTAGTAATTAGTGAATAACGGGCGTAGATTCTCTTGAGGCTGCTTCCAGCTGACACTGAGGGCGCTGTAGGGAGGTCAAAAGGCTGAAATGCTGGCCAAGTCCAGGAAAAATAGGCTGTTTTGAATGTGTCCAGGGTCTATGAGAACATCCATGGCTGGGAGGGAAAGTGCAAGTCCAGCTTGACAGAAGTCTGTGAGGTCAGACTGGAACACCTGTGATACCTGCTTTGGTGCTCTTGTGGATGTAGAAAACACTGAGTCTCGCAAGGTACTGGAACATATTTATAGGCAGAAGACAAAGTTAAGTAGGTTATGGAGAAAATTCTTTTTTATGGTGTTCAAAGGTTTCATGTCTTTATTTTTAATTAACTTTTTATTTTTTACATTAATTACATTTTATTCACTTTCTATCCCAGTGTAACCCCCCCCCCCTTCTTCATTCCCTCCCAATCCTACCCTCCCTCTCTCATCTCCTCCCATGCCCCACTCCAAGTCCACTGATAGGGGAGATCCTCCTCCCCTTCCATATGACCCTAGCTTATCAGGTCTCATGAAGACTGGCCAGGCCACAAAGGAGGACACTCTAGCCAGTCCTGATGAGAAAATTCTCTTAGGTCAAACAGAGGTGAAAAGTTTGGATAAAAGAGACTTGAACATGGGAACCTCCATTTACCTGAGGGAGCCTTCATTTACCCAATCACTGGCAGTAAACAGGTTTTGCCTTGGATCTGTCAACTAATGAACTTGATGCCAAGTTTGGTTACAGAAGTGTGTAAGCTTAGAGGCCCTGAAAGCTGGCACTAGGTGTAGAAATCTGAAATTCTCCAGAAGACATCCCAGAGGAGAATCTGGAGGAACAGATGAATAGACTATTCCCATTGGGCAGTTAGGAGTCAGTGACCTGTCAAGGCGTCCCAAGAGCAAGGTTTGGCTCAGTAGAGTGATACAATCTGTTCCAACAGCTCATCAGCATTGTCCAGAGACCAAGGGTACAATTGCCCATAGCAGACATGGTTTACCTAGTGCTAGGATTTTCATAAACAAGCAAGAGCGGGAGGGAAAGAAACCGTGCCAGTAGAGGGAAAATCTTACCCAAGGGAGAAGAAGGTCTTAGATGAAGAGTTTGAATGTATGTTGGCGAGAGCAATAGGAAGTGTATATGCCAACCAGAAGGGAAGACTCATCAATCAGCCAATATTGGTTGTATGACTGTTGCAATCAAGTAGCCAGGAAAGGGAAGTCCCAAAACCAGGGAAAGGGGAAGAATCCCACCCTCTGACATAGGCAATAGGTGCAGTACTTATCTGGAGCCCAGTTGACCTGAGAGATGGATTCAGGTGGATTTCCTGCAGCTTGCTTTTAAGTTTTACAAAGGAGATAAAAGTTTAGTCATGTTAGCATCACAATTGTAATCTGTACTGAAATATACATTGTAGAAAAGGCAGTAGACATACACATTTGTGTAAATAGCATAAGCATTCTTTAAGGTAAGTTCTGAAAAGGCAGAAGCCTTTTGTGAAGTAGAAGGGACAAAAGCTCACTTGATCTTAACCTTTAGTATGATTATACATTAGGGAGATTTAAGGGATATTTAAAATCTTGAGCTTGGAACCATGATAGTGGGTGGTATAGTGGAATGTTTTTTATTAGAGCTAGATTAATAAATCAGAGCTCTATTGAGAAAGGTCAAAACTCTGAACAGTCAATATAACAGTAGCATAGCAAAAGGAGGAAATATTAAACATTTTTGCCTATTTAGGATACCTTAAATCACCATAGACCTTACAACCTTTTTACCGACCTTAAAACACTTTCTTAGACACTCAAACAACATTTTTCTTAGGCCTTTGTATCTAGTTACTTACTATGAGACACAGGTGAGACTGTTATGAACATTTATTGTCCATTAGTTAAATCTGAAGCCTGTTTCTTGAGTCTGGCAACAAGGCATATTACATCTAGGCCTGATAATAGCAACTCTAGGACTCAGGCTTAAGGCCTGGTCTCCTGCATATGAAGAGAACTGAGAAGGTATCTGAAGTCTCCCAAGACAGAAGTTGGCAATATGTCTGTGGGGCCCAGGTATGAGGCCAAAACAAACCTGCAATGTTACCCTGTTCTGGGTGATGGTGGTGGAGGTCGCTGAATCTAGGAGCCATTTCTCCTCCATCAGGCCAAGGAGCTCGAAGACTGGAAGTGTCTGTGACTCTTGTGCTGGCTGAACACAGAGGACAAGTCTGCATGGGAGAATTTTTATGTCCTAAAGCCAGTCTGCCAGGAGGCAGTATGTGGCTTGTTGAGGTGCCCATGGGACCAGTGTCCTTCCTGCCTGCATTTGAAAGAGTTGCCTTGTAGAGTTGACTTTTGGCTCTACCCCAGCTGGATAAGGCATTGCAGACCTCTTGTTTTTTGTGCAGGAATGCCAACAGCCTCAGAGCAGCAGTCAAGGTCTGGAGCATAGTTTTTGCTATAGATGAGCCTATGCAGAAGACTTTTCTCTTATTATTTTTACCAACTCTTGTATGGTGACTCAGACACCATCCTCAGCTGTTAATTAAAGATGGCAGTGAGGCCATGTTTGCATATGTACAACTTAAACATATTTTTGAACACATTAAAGGACTTGATCTTTTATAAGATGACTGAAGTATTAATTTGAATTTGTTAACCATTAAATGTTAGGACTTTAGGTTTTGTGCCTGTAAAGTTGGAGCCTTAAAAGTCAAACATAGTCCATTAAAATGAGAGCATAACAGTTTTCTCTATGATTTAGTATATAAAAAGATCATAGCTTATAAAAGTCTAAGGCTATAGAGTAATAATATTACCAATTTTTAGGAAACAAGACCAACCATATTTTAACCTTTTGATAGTGAAGATTTAGCACAATGATCAAGCTTTAATGTAAGTAAATGCATCTAAAATTAATAGATCTTAGTTTATAGTATTGATTAAAACTTGTATATAGTAATCCCTGAGTTGTGAGTTTTAAAACCAACAACATAGTAGAATAGTATTTTAAAATTACATTTGAACTATAGCAAACCTATTAGTCAGAAAGCCTAGTGGTGAATCTGGATCATAGGCAGCTCATGGCAGGAGACACAGCATTTATTAATTTAGTAATTGAAAAAGACATAAACAGTTAGACATATATTTTAAATTGGCTTAATTTGAATAGACCTTTATAACTTAGAAATTTGAGCATTATATACAAATTATTTTGAACCTGGGTTGAATCATATACATTGTAAAATATAACTTTGAACTTTTATAAAATTCCACACCAATTTAAAATGAGACTTGTTGCTGTCCTAGTCTAAAAGGAGATAAACAGAGAATTAATTTTGTTTAAAATTGTTCATACCACATGGTCACCTTAAGGTTTACAGTTTAAATTTAAGATTTTTTTTTAAGAATATAAAAAGAAACCAGAGTATATTTAATGAAATAGCAGCCAGAAAAAAACAGACAAGACTTTGAGAAAAGAGAAATAAGGAATTGTTTTTTTTTAATTTCATGGATCACTCTCGGTGTTACTGAATATTACTAGATATTAGAAGTTTGAGTAGGGCAAACATAGGTGTAGAAGCCAGAGGTTTCCCTAAGAGGAAAGAATATGAGGAAGCCTTTCCTGTGAATGAGAAAGGGCAAATGGAAATGGACCATGCAGCTAGTGGTTTATCAACCAAATAGCAGGGCAGGTCATGGGCTTACTTGGAATAAGCCCAAGAACCTCGGTGCCTGGTACCAGAGCTTTATCAGCAGTAAGGCTGAGTTCTCATAGAGGACATCTCATCTGCAGGAAAGGATAGGGCCAGGTAGGCAGTTTTAGAATGGAGGTAGGAGGAGCAGTGGTCTTTTAGGGTCTGCAAGAGACTGTGTTGGGATCTGTACGCAAGCATCTCTACAGCCAGCCCCAAGGGACCTGACAAATAGGATATCAGGCATCTGTGAGGCCACCTAGAGATCATATGCAGCCACCTGAAAACACCTCTGCATGCTCTGGATCACCTTATAAGAGATCACCTATTCTCTCTCTCTCCTACCCTGCCCAGAGATGGTCTCTGTGACCTCTGCCCCCTTCCCTTAATAAAACCTCCCACGTGGAACCAGTCACCACCCTGCTGTGTAGCTTAATGCACAATCCTAACATTGGTGCATTGGCCAAATAGGCACTTTTCAGCGGCCACACCACATGGTGGTTACTTTCGGTGCCAGCACCAGCACCAGAGCTGCTGGAAACCTATTTCATTTCAAATCCACCAGTGACCCACTTTCTGGCAATCAGATTGCTACCTCCTACATGTAACACCGGATGTTGGCATGTATAATGTTCTTTTGGAATGCATACAATTTAACCTTGTTCATTCAAATGCTGATCTCTCTACCCCACTATCTGGTTTCAATCCAGACATTGCATTGTGATGCTTATTCTAAGCATCACCTTTCTCAGGTTTGTGTAAATATGCCACCATTTGTTCTCTGTATTGTCAATAAAATAATCAGCCACAATGCTGAGCCATGGAGACAATAGGGTAGGTCATACTGATCCAGAGGGGAGAAAGAAGCAAGTGGAGTAGGAGAGAGAGATCAACAGGAGGGAACTTCGAACCACAAGGAGAGATGAACCCTACCAAGATATGACTAAAAGCAAGTAAAATGGATGGAATCTGAATAGTAGGAAACTATGTGGGTGTGGGGGTTTAGGATGGATTAACTATTGCCCAGTATTGTGCTCTATATTAACTAAATAAATCCTTGTCTGTGTGGTGATTTGGGTATACAGCTAGTTTAGGAATAACCAGTGCTTAACCAAAAGATAAACCAATAGTAAATATTAATATTCAACAACAGGCTGGATTGGTGAGTTCCACTCATTGGTCAGCATAAACGTCTCTTTTGGTAGGGGAAGAGTGACTGTTGAGTGGCTGGCAACTCCCCGATACTTTTTGAGATGGAGCAACTCCCAACCACAGCCTTCACTGGCCATTGTTGGCCCTTTTTATTGGCCTCAATTTAGGGCCTCCTTTTTCCATTAGATGATATTTCTTTTCCTTCTACTGGCACAGTTTCGCACCCCACACACACACACTTGTTATGAAAATCCTAATGCTAGGTGAATTGTGTCTACTACAGGCAGCAATGCCCTTGGTCTCTGGCCAATGCTGATGAGCTGTTGGATCAGGTAATAACATACTACTCTACTGAGCCGAAACTTGTCTTTGGGATGCCTCTGGCAGGTCACTGACTCCTACCCTCCCAATGGGAACTGCCTATTTATCTGTTCCTCCACATCCCCATTGGGATGTCTTCTGAAGAATTTTAAAACCCTACCATGGAGCCTGAGTTAAAGGCCTCTAGGTTCATATCCCTCTGTAATAAAACATAGCCACCATATTTCCCAGATAATGTTCAAATTGGCCAATTAATGGCACATTAAATCCCAATATTTTGGGCGCTCTTTTTCATTACTGTCAGCGATCTGGTAAACAGAAGGAGGTATCTTACATTCAAGCATTTTCTCTTCTCCTTTTTAAACCTTCTTTCTGTTCTTCCTGTTCTCCTACCCAAGTTTTTCTAGCTATAGTCTCAACCTCAAGAGTTCTCAACCTTTGACCCTGTGGATGAGCCCTTGCCTTGCTATTCTCAAACTCCAGCTTCTCTCTCCTCCTTTGCTTCCTCTTCTTCTTTGGCTTCTCCAGCATCCTCACACCCCTCCCCAGCAACAGGGCATCCTAGTCATCCTACTTTGGCACCCACTTTCACCCCACCAATAGCTATTAGCCTCCCTGCTACCTGCTCTCGCTCTGTAGAAAAGAACCCTTCTTCTTCTACTGAACATAAACCAGTCTCAATTCTTCCCTTGCAGGAGGTGGCTGGCATGTTCCTCCTCCAGGAGGAGTATCAGGAGCCGGCAGTCTCCATTACAAGATGGCGCCGGTTTCCACGTTCTTCATGGACACAGCAGGGGTAAACAACTTGTGTGCGCATGTGCATAGCCCACCAGGGGTTATGCTAATGAGGGTTTGAGATACGGACCAATCATGAAAGTACATGCCGTCTTAAGTCTATTTAAGCAGCGTCAGTCCGGAGCTTGGGGTCTTCTGCCTTTTGTCACTAGCTTCGCAGCTGAATAGCATGATGTATCCCCAATAAAGCGTGCTTCTGAAGAATCCTGTTGTGGCATCTTCCTTGCTGGCGAGGTGGGCGCAACAGAGGAGGGCGCATGTTCCCTCCTCATTAGATGAACTTTCTCAAGTAGAGAAGAGACTATGATCCTATACTTCTAATCCTACTTTCATTAAAGAACTTCAATATCTCGCTCAGTCTTATAGTCTTACTTTCCATATATATATGAATTATTGTTTGGGAACAGGCTAGCACACATGCCCATGCAGTTCACCAAACAAATGCAGCACACCTGGTTGGGGCTGAGGTGGTACCCAACTAGGATATACAATGGAATTATAATACCCCCAAGAAGACATTTTAGCTAGAGATCGGTTCATGACCTGCCTCCTGGGTGGTCTCCACAAGGCTGCTCTCAAGCCAGTTAATTATGTGAAGCTCCAGGAGATCATTCAGGACAAGAATGAAATCCCATCTCAATTCCTATAGTGCCTTACAAAGGCCCACTTAAAAATACTAATGTAGACCCTGAGTATACAGAGGGTAGGCAACTCCTGATGACCTAATTTTTTTGCCAGAGTTAGCCAGATATCAGGGCTAAGCTTAAGTGCTTGGAGAGAGGACCTCTGATGCCACAGGCAGAAGTCTTAGCACTGACCTTTAAGGTGTACCATGGGAGAGATGAGAAAGCCCACAAGCAAAAATACCAAATGCTGACCAAGGCCTCCCAACTGGCCTCAGTGACTACCTGGGCTCCGCTGCCTCCTAAGGCACAAGGATCACAGGGTCCCTGTTTTAAATGTGGTCAAAAAGGTCACTGGGTCTGGTTTTGTCCTAACTCCCACAAGCCACCGGGGCCATGTCCAAAATGCCACCAAGAGGGACATTGGGGTATTGACTGCCACTATTGTTCCCATGATATGAGGGCCTCACTCCTAGATGGTCCTCCAGCCAATATCCTAGGCATGGCTATGAACCACTGAAAGTGCCCGGGGTTCCCTTGGCCCAACCACTGCTATCACTAACAGGGAACCATGGGTAATTATCATGGTATCAGGCAGCCTATCTCCTTCCTTGTAGACATATGAGCCACTTACACAGTCCTGACAGAGTATTAGGGACCAACCTCTACTTCTAGTTCCTATATTGTCGGGATAGGGGCCTTGCCAGCCTTGCTGGACTCCACCACTCAATTTTGTTTTCAGGGGTGTTCCCTTGACCCATTCCTTTTTAGTGATGCCTACCTGTCCAGTTCCCTTAATGAGAAGGGACTTTTTAGCCAAAGTGGGAGTATCTATCTCCTTTACTCCACCCATTCACCTGACCCCAAGCTCACCAGTGTCTTCTCTCCTCCTTCTCATAGCTACCCCACCTACCAGTTGTGACATGTTGCTTCCTTTACCATCCTCTCAAGTGGACCCCAAAGTCTGGAATGTCCAATACCCCTCTGTTGCTAGCCACCATTCCCCTGTGGTCACTCAGCTACAGGATCCTACCCTGTATATTACCCAGTTCCTGGGGATGGGAGAAGTAGAGAAGGTAAACACTCCTCTAAGGCCATTTCCTCTCTGACATCCCCCCTCCTAAATAATACGAACCTATCATTTCATCTCCTACTTCAGACTCAGACTTCGGCCTACAAGCATCTTATTGTGACCCAACCGGGCTGTTTTAAAGCTTGCTGGCTGTGTGTCCCACCTGGGACCAACTCAGAACTACTGCTGAAAGCTTCTCTGTTGACTCTGTCAAGTAGCCTTACTTCACCGTTCACTGACTGCCCTGACTCTGATCTTGCCACAACCCCCTACCTTTTTGATATCACCCTCTTAGGCATGACAAGATTTTTCAAGGAATCTGGGACACATTCTGTAGGAATGCTAAACTCCTTAGACTGTAATAATCCTTGATACCTCATCTCAACCCCAATGACCTACTACTAATAATACCTTGATTCTTTGTGATACTCAGGTCTACCATTGTCTGCCTGCTGGTTGGTCAGGAGTTTGCATGCTGGTGCTCCTCTTCCCTGAGCTGGGGGTGATAGATGAAAAGAAGCCCCTACTAATCCCAGTTGTGGACTCAATAGCTGCCCAGCAGGATAAGAGGGCAATTCAAATCCTGCCCCACTTGGCTGTTGCAGGAATCACAGCAGCTGTCAGGACTGGGACAACAGGACTCACCATTTCACTAACTTTCTATTATCAGTTTTCTTCCCAGTTCATCCAGGACCTCCAACAAGTGGCTCAGACAATATGAACTCTCTGAGGACAGATCAACTCACTGGCAGAAGCAGTACTTCAAAACCAAAGAGGATTGGGTCTCCTTAGAGCTAAAGAAGGTGGCCTTGGCATCTTCCTCCAGGAGGAATGCTGTTTTTATGTCAACCAGTTGGGTATAGTAAAAGACAAAATCCAACAACCTCAGACAAATCTACAAAACTGAAGGGAACAGCTCAAGGCTTCTAGTTTTGGGGCCTTCCAGAACCCCATATGGAAATGGATTCTGCCCTTCCTCACACCTTTTCTGCCTATCTTTCTGCTTTTGTTTTTTGCACCCTGCTTTATTAACTTCCTCTCTACATTCCTCCAACAACAAATACAAAATTTCTCTAACCAAACCATTAATCAGTTACTCTTACAAGTAACTTTGCCCACAGAACCAGATGACAATGACCTTTCAGTCAATCCTGATGGTGGGGACCAGCTATACCCTGAGAATGACAATGCCCCTAATCAGCAGGAACTAACTTGAAGAGCAAAAGTTGTCCCTATGCCCTCCCCACCATCACCCCCTTCCTATATCCTTTTTTAAAAAAAAAAAATAAAACAAAAAAGGAGGAATGTTGGGATCCATAAGCAGGCATCTCTACATCCAGCCCCAAATGACCTGACAAACTGGATATCAGGCGGTCTGTGAGGCCACCTACAGACCATCTCTGGATCACCTGAAACCACTTGCCCATGCTCTGGGTCATGTTATAAAAGAACTCTGCACTACCTGCTCTCTCTCCTACCTTGCCCAGAGAAGGTCTCTGTGACCTCTTACCACTTCCTTTAACAAAACCTCCCAGGTAGAACCAGTCACGTGGCATGATTTGTGAACCCACTGTGTAACTTTGCTGTACAATCCTAACAGACTGCAGTTTTGCAGCTCCAAAAACAGTGGGAAAGAAACAAAGTAGTAAAAGCATCTGGCAGTGGGGGAAACCAAACATTTGCTTGTTTGTTTTGTTTTGTTTTTATAACCAAGATGGCTGCCAATCATGTGACTGTCCTTGATTGCCCTAAGTTAAGATGGCAATGAAACAATGTGCTTGCCCTTAGTGAAGATGGCAATGAAGCCATGGCTCCACACTCCTTATCCCAAAATCAACATGGCAGCTAGCCATGTGTGGTGCACAGCATAGTGGTGTAATGAGACCAGGTGCTTGTTGGTGGGATGCCTGTCCTGGCCCAATTCAAAACTTTCTGCATGCATGTGGCATGGCTGATAGGAAGTATGCACAACTGAAAACCCTCCTCTGCAAGCCAGCCTCTCATGGCAGGCATTCCAGGAAAAATTTAAAACCTCACCCATGGGGCCTGAGGCAGCATGCAATCTAAAGCCATCTCTGTGTGTGCAGGGTACCCAGCAATTGCTTACCTAACAGCAATACTTTAGAAGGAGGCTGTGTCTGTGTCTGAAGCAGCAGTTTCAGTGCCTGGCGTGAGCGTTTTAGTTTCCCCAAGCCAATTCTGGCTTAGCATGAGTGTCCACCCTATCCCTGGTGCTGCTTGATGCACATGAAAGGAGTCTGAGCAGTTTCAAGCAGAAGGATAGTTATGCCCTTTAAGGGCAGGGCAGTTGAGAGAAAGTGTAGGTTTTAAGGCAGAGGTGGTTGAGTGGTGGTTAGGAATAGGTAGAAAAGAAAAAAAAATCTGTTGCAGGCATCATGTTCCGATTAAAGGGGTCCTGACATGAAGAGACCAGGGGCTACCAGGAGAGCCCTTCCAGCCCAACACACCAAGTCTTAGGACCGATGAAATGATGATGTGCACAGCAGATTTTATATGAAAGAGGTTTATTAAATGGAGATGAAGAGAGAGAGAAGGAGAGATCGAGACATGATGGGGAAAAGGAGGAGCACCCTGACAGAGAAAGGGGAGAGAGTAAGAAAGCAAGAGAGTAAGAGAGCAAGAGAGCAAGGGAGTGAGCAAAGTGGCAGGTTGATCCTTTTGAGGAGCAACTTAACCATACCTTTCAGGTACGACACCTGGCAGGTGACACATAATGGCATCATAGATTGCTAGGCAACACAGAAGCAGGCTGCCTAAATATTAACATTATAAACTTTGGGATAGTAAACCAAAGAGAACTATTATACCAGGATTAAAACTGTCCTCTGGAATCCTTTCTCTCTAGGGTCTCTCTAGGCTTTTAGTCCAGTTGCTGCAATTCTAGTTCCCATTCCAGCTAAGCAGATGCCCAAGATAATAGCTAATGTCAGGGAGCCCCTTTTGACTTAGCATATCAGCCTGTTAGGTGGGATTTGGGGCCGGGAGTCTCGTCTTCTGAAAATGTTTCAGTGCTGACAATAGTACTGTTGGCATCAGGGCCTAGGAAGGCTGAAATGCCAGGCAAAGGCTGGGCAATGGGGCAGTCCTCAGAAATATCTGGTTAGTTGATCCACCTGAAGAGGCAGAGAGCAATCATGTCAGCTTCCAGCCAGTCCAGATTTTGGCTTGCAGTCCATATCTGATCCCAGAATAGAATCAACCAGGTGAAAATCTGCTGAGACAAATTCAGACCAGAGACAGAAGTTAAAATTTGTCTATTAAATGGGAAAAGTGAGGAATCCCAAGACCAGGGGAAAAACTCATCTGGGGTCTATTTGAGCTATGCCAGATCCAGGTCTCATGACTTTTTGATTTCCTGAATCTCATATGAATTTTTAGTACACAAAAGGAAACACATATTTTTAAAAAGTCTGAGAAAGTTAACATATCAGCAAATCTAACATAATAGCATTCTGAGAGTAACAGGTAAAACTACATCCAACTGAATGAGTATCAGTTCTTAGCTGTTTGTTTTGTAACCTTTATGAACAAGTTAAGTGTGTCCACAGTTTGAAACTCTAACACTTTAACTGTGGGCATAGCTGTCAATTATCAGCCACCAATGGAGCTAGGCCACTTTTTGTACACTCAGCATCTACTTTTAGCCCCCATCTCCATGTCAAAATGTAAAGTTAGGCAGAAATACATTAATGGCTTTACTGCTAAACCCTGGATGCTTGGGCTTTTCTTAACAAAGCAACTAGAAGGAATAGGTTTAAGATATTCCTTTGTCAAAGTCTACTTCAGAAATGGCAGATATTAAGAATTCTATAGTAAAAGCTATGGCTTTTGGGTAAGATATACACATGAAACAGATGTTTTTAGCATGATGAGAAGCACCTTTAAGTCTATCTTCAGAAGACGACCAAAGATAATTAAAATCTCAAGCTTGTGACTGAATAATAAGCAGTCAGTGCTCCATCAACTTATCAGAACTCTATTGTCAATGTCAAAACTCTGAACTTCTGACAATCTTATAATAACATAAGCACAACAATAGCAGAGAGGAGGGAGAAATCTAAAACATCTCCCATTTTCAATATGCCTTAAATCATTTTCTATATCATTACAACTCATATTCATATACCTTAAAACACCAATCTTTCTTGCATTTATCAACCCTGAAACATTTTCCCAGACCAAACAACACTCCCTAGATTCTCAAAACCTAAACTCCTATATCCTCAGATCCTACATAAACTACATTATCTTTTCATTCAGCTATTCACCATAAGACACGGGCAAGTAACATGAAGCCTGTGAGCAAGACAAACCTGTTTGTCTTCCTAAATAAGAGATGTAGTACCTAGTAGTAGTTCTAACTAGCTAATGAACTGACCAATGAACTAACAGTGGATCTAATTGTCTGCTGTTAGCTGCAAAGCTGCCATTAACTTAGCCTAGTCATCAAAGTGATCAGAGGCCTAAGAAGGATAAATTATAAGCTATAAATTATAAGCTCCACCGTCTTTATCACTGAACCAACATGGTGGCTAGCCACGTATAACTGAACACAGCTGGCAGCCCTAAACTAATATAGCAGCAAAACCATGGCTCCATCCTCTTTCCCTGAACCAACATGGTAGCTAGAAACGTGTTGCCACAGGCTGTGGCTGACAACGTAAAACATAACCATTAGGTATAGCTGATGGTATTGCTACCTCCCATGGTACAGCAAGCTCTGAGGAACATTCCTATGGAAAATATCCCATAACCCAAAGTTCTAACATTGTAATTAAATAAGTTTTAGAACCAACTGCATAATAGAACAGTACAGAACAATTTTAAACTGTACAAACGATTCTGGCCACACCAAACCTATTGGCCAGAATTCACCCCCCTTTAAAGAGCATAAGACAACATTTTGCATTGAAGAATCACCAGCCTTTTAAATGAAGAACAACATATTTTACAGTTCTTTCTAGAATCAGGTTTGCAGGTATGAAGAACCAAAGCAAATACAGTTCATATGCCCTCTGGCTTTTTATACATACACTGCCCTTCTGTAACATTCTATATACCTTCAGATTAGCTTTTCCTAGCTCCATTCTTCTGGTTTAACCAGACATTCTTACTTTAGACAAGCTAGTCTTTTCTTTAATATACCGGTATCTTGCTCTCTCTCTCATGCTTTTCAGACAACATAAAAACTTCCATCAAAATCCTTTCTGTCCTGACATGATCCTGCCAGAGCCCAGCATGGGCTTATTCCACAATTTATTTTTTATAGGCAAAACAAAAACAAGTCACATCAATACAAACCTCCCCCATTGGTGGACTTGGAGGGGACAGGGAGGAGATGAGGGAGGGATAGGGAGAGTAGGAGGGAATGAGGGAGGGGGCTATGCCTTGGATGCAAAGTACCTAACCTGTGATTAATATAAAAATAAATAAATTACATTAAAAAAACAACAAAAAACCCACAAAATTCAACAAACATTTTACTGAGGACACTGAAAAAAAAAAAAAAAAAAAAGAAGTTCTGGAACTACCAACCTCTTTTTCTAAAATTACTTCCCTGTAGCAGATATGGTCCAAGGTCATATAAACAAACTTTAAGGAACTTGGAGCAAGTTTTAAGTTAGTGAAATTTCCTCTTTTCTGTTACAAGGTGAAGGTCAGGGTGAAAATGTTTTTTGATAAACAAAGAAGCTTAACACACAAGCATCTCTCCACATGATACACTATAAAAACTGCAATTTTCTCAATTGGCTCAAACAGTATGGCTTGATTTCATTTAGTAAAATTAATAAATTACTAATGATTTTTTGTCCCCCAAAAGATTGAGAAACTGTCCCAAATTCTTTGTTAGACTACCCAAGTCATTGCTTAAAAAGCCTGATAAACTTTTAAATGTTTTATAGCCTTAAATATTTAAACACTCTCCAAAATCTATTTTTGCAATATCAAAACAAAGTACCCTTTTTTTTAGGAAATACCCTTTTTAGTCACAAAGCATAACTTTAATTTTAAAAGTCAAAACCAAAATTTAAAACCAAAATTCACCAATGCAAACAATCCAATCTCTAAAACCAATACCAATTTAAAATGAGACCTATCTTCTTAGTCTAAAAGGAAATAAAATGATAAACAAAATTCATTTTGAATAAGAGGTTCCGTAATCTTTTTTTCTTTCCCTGACCCACACCACGTGGCAATCTACATTGTTGCTATTTAAACACTTGCATTTATAAGTCTTATAAACACATCGGCACACATATATGTTCTAAACAAGAGTTTGAGTTTAACCTTTAAACATACCAAATAACTCTTAATCTACAACCAGGACATACAGAGCTTATTAACCATTCAAGATCAGTCAAAAATAAACATATAATAGCCATACATATATTTTAACAGACAAATCTGTTCTAACTTGATCTAAAACCAATGGCGGGATTTCACATCCACTCAAACTGACAGGTGGGATTCCTCATCCACCCCAGGGCCAGGGATTTTTTTTCTCTTGACCCCCACGGCTGTGACTCTCAAGTGTGTCCACTCAGACACATGCTGCCACTGCTACAAATAGACACCGAGAGGTCTTTCAGAACAGAAAACAGAGGGTAGACCAAACATAAATACTGTACAGAGACAATGAGACAAAAAAACAAAAAAACAAAAAAACAAACAAAAAAAACCAAACCAAACAAAACAAAAACCGCTCACCAGCTGGCCAAAAGCAGTCCCAGGACAATCTCATTCCTTTCTCCACCCTTGCATTTTTTTCCAACCTAGAGCACGTGGTCTGCTGCTGGCGGAAGTGGGACATGCAGGTAGAATTTGGAGAAACCGGGAAGAGTTACAGCAAGTCCATCCCATAATGTCTGTCAGTCCAAGTCTCAGGACCCAAACTGACTCCTCAAAGGCAGGCACAACATCCACCTCAAAGATTCTAAAACTGATTCCTCCCGCTGTTAAATCCCACTGGGTACAGGAGACACGGGCGCCAAGGCTGCTTCCCCTGGAGGCACCTAGAGCGGACCACCGAGGGCCGGGCCGACTGCCAGTCCCTGCCTTCCTGCGGCCTGGGCTGCCACTCCCTCCGCTGGGCACATCCGAGAAGTGCTTCCTTACCACCATTATGTGCCACCACAACCGGCCATGGTGGACTCAGCGGCGGCTTCACCCAGGGACCAATTCACACTCATAATGGGGCGGGGCAACTTTCTGGAGACAGGCAGAGAAAGTTGCTGTGCGCTGCCGTGTTGGAAGTGTATCTGGCAAATGTCTAATAATTTCACTCCAACAGACACAAAAAACAAAACAGACTAGACAAATTACCCACCAAGATACTGATGAAGCTAGGGGCATCCCCATGAACTTTGGCAGCTGTGACCGCAAGTACATCTGCCTTGACCACATCTTGCTACCCAGATACTGAGCCCTGAGGAATTTTCGGGATAGAGGACAGAAAGTAAATGCACACACAGACATTGCACAGGGACATTTAGACACTTACTGCCAGCATAAAAACCTCCAAATCAGTTTCCTGGAGTCTTGGGATCCCGACGAGCCCCCAAAATGTTATGCCCAGTTCACAAACCCCAAAAGACCAGGAATAAGTAGACTCTGCTGTAAATATATGAGGTGGTTTTTTTTTGTTTGTTTGTTTTTTGTTTTCTGTTTTTTTAGTTGTATACACATTTGAACACAGGACACAAACCTCCTGTGGAAACAGGAGAAGAATGCGGCACTGAAATCTAGGGGTACAGAGTTTTTAAGAAAAAAAAAATTCAAGCAGTGATTTACATGCTTTGGCATTGCATGACTGGGTAAGGGAAATTGACTTTTGAAATGATTGGTCCACTTTAGGTGCCGAGACTACAAACAAGTTCTGGCCTGGTCATATGGGCCATTATACAGTTTTCTAGCAACTGCATAATTAGAGGGCAGGGAAATAGTGCAGTAAGGGTAGTTCTTATCCTCAGGACATTACTGAACATGTCTCCACCTAGCTAGCCTTCCTTCAGGCTTTAAACGTTAAAACAATACCCACTGATTTTTAAATCTTTGGTCTCTCACTGTATGCAGGGGTGGACCACTTGTAAAAAAAATGGCAACTGACCCTAGACAAAGGCTCATAGGCCTTTTTATAGGAAAGTAGGGAAATTCTAGCAAAGGTTAGGTCATATAAAACCTCATTGGTGGATGCCAAGGAGATTACAAGTGTCCACTCTTGACTGGCCTGTGTTTAGGTGATTGGTGGGCTGCATTTCTGTGCCATGAATGTTTTCCTATTAGATAAGGCTGCCCAGCACAGATGCCCCAACCTGAGATAAGATATCTTCCCATTATTGTGGTTATCTCCAGGCTGTTTCTTGGGTGGGGGGTTTTATGGTCTTGTTCCTGCTGGAACTGGCGACCTATGGCCTACTTTTTGGAACTGAGGACTTTGGGGGTGGGCAGGCCTGGTCCTCTCATTGGTAAGATGGCCATTTTTACTATGTTGATGCTACTAATCCATGAACATGGGAAATCTTTCCATCTTCTGATATCTTTTTCAATTTTCAATTTCTTTCTTCAGAGACTTGAAGTTTTTTTCATACAAGTCTTTCACTTGCTTGGTTGGAATTAATCCAAGATATTTTATGGGTTTTCTTGTGGCTTTTGTATTCACTCTAAAAAATATAACAAAAAACAAAAAAAAACAAAACAACAACGAAAACAAAAAACAGTAGCCCTCCTGTATACAAAAGACAAAAGAGCTGAGAAAGAAACTAGGGGAAAATTTTAAGGAGTATGTACAGAGCTACTCTGCATGGGTGAACAGTGCTGCTCTTAAAAGATATGGGTTTGGACATGGAAAGGGGCAGGGAAGAGATGAGGGAGGGATGGAAGGGATAGGAAGGGGATGCGGGAGGGGGCTACGGCTAGGATACAAAGTACATAACCTGTGATTGATATAAAATAAAAATGTAAAAAAAAGTAAAAAAAAAGATATGGGTTTTTAAGTGTAAATTTTAGTACAAGGTATAGGTTGCTTCTTTTTGAGTTGTTGCTTAAGAAGGTCCTAGAGGTTTCCAAAACAATATAGAATACTGCCATTGTTTGTGGTTGCCCACTATAATTAGATAGTAAGATGCTATTGCTGAAGGCACTTTGATTACTGTGAGAAATCAGTGTGAACTGATCAGGATATTCTCTCTTTACTGGGCAGCTTACATGGTAATGGGAGGTTCTATGCAAGCTTCTGGTGTGGGGAAGTCAGTGTTCTTATCTAGTTCTGTGATCTTCCAGATACAATGTGCTCACTGGTGCAATATTGACAGGAAGGTTATGAGAATAACCAATCACTTTCTGATTAGATTTAACATGTATTCAACAGGAGACAATGCATACCTGGTGCTATAAACGTGATCAAAAACCCATGCCGGCAGAGGTCAGAATTCATGAATAACAGAATGTTTGTATCAGCTCCCCATGTCCTCAATGCTTGAGGAACACATGGAAGAGAGGACACAAAGAATTTAAGAGTGCAGCTATCTTCTGGACACTTGTGACTTCGAAGTAGCTGTGGTTATACATATATGACCTGCACAAAATCAAGTGAGTAAAAAAAATCACAGATGAGGAACAGAATCTCGTGTGACCCTACTGTTAGCTGAAGAGACTGAATGTTGATAACTTCTGGAGAGAACCAATTTTCTTTGGGGTATGTGATCAGAGGTAGATTGGCTGTGCTTCAGTGGATGTCCCCACACTCACACCCATTTGGTTGGCAATAACTGGACTCAGTGAGACATTTAAGAAAAAAAAACAGGAACTTAAAAGATTGACATCTTGACAGAGTCTAGAGATAGGAGGTATTGGGGGTAAAAGAGGAGATTGGGATTAGATATGATCAAATTATATTGCATACATGTATGAAATTCTCAAGGAATAAATTTAAAATACAACTTGTTTTGCAGTTAACTCTCACCGAATGAACTACCTGCTGAGATGAAAACATGAGCACTATTTAGAAAGGCAGAGAATGCAGAGTGTCCACCACATTGTATTCATTGTATTTAGACTGTAATGCACAGTATGCTATCAAATGAAAAGCCAAGATCAGGTAATTTGTCCATTTCAGAAAACAACCAATCAAGACCAACTCCAGTATAATCCAGATGTGAAATGTTTCCTAAAAACGTTAATAAAACCGTTATGGTAACTATAGTTATGAATGTTTCAGAAGAACTACATAAGATGAAAACCCAAGTCTTGAACGAATTTAGACAATATGGATCCTACAAAGCAGACTCAGGACTGGGCTGCTATATTCCAGAGCCTCTGTGTGCTAATCTTTCAGTTTTGGAAGATGCTGTGTAATCTTCTTCTCATGTTCACCTCTCTGGGGTTGACTGTTGTCTCCTGAAATTTCAAGACAAGCATAAGATATTTTAATGACAGATGAAATCATAAAAGAAAAGCACAAAATATGAAGAAAGTGACTGTAAGAGCTATTACTTGTTGAGTTCTTACCAAGCATAGTTGTTTTCCTGAGCATTTTTTTTTTTGATGCAGATGCAGAAACCCAAAGCTAGTAGCTTGGGAAATCTTAGAAAGAGGAGGAGGAAGGACTGTAGGAGCCAGAGGCGTCAAGGACACCACAAAAATACCAATAGATTCAACCCACCTGTGCTCACAGGGGTCACTGAGCCTGAATTGCCAACTGGGGATCCTGCACAGGTTGTACCTACACTTTTGCACATATGTTACAGTTGTGTAGCTTGGTCTTCATGTGGGACTCTCAATAGTGGGAGCAAGGGCTATTTATGACTCTGTTGTTGTCTGCCTTTGCCTAACCTCAATAGGAGAGAATGTGCCTAGCCTTACTTCTACTTGATATGCCCAGGGGATTGATATCCATGGGAGGTCTCCCTTTGTCTGATGAGAAAAGGAGGAGGAGTGGATGGAGGTAACTAGGAGGGGCAAAGACTGGGACTAGAGGGGAAAGGGGAAAATGCAATCAGGATGTAAAGTACATTAAATCAATTAATAAAAATCCTGAGCATTTTAATGATTACTTCATTTAATCCTCCTCTTCACCCTGTGAAATAGATTTTGCTTTTCTTGCTTTCAGCATTGCCAGTAATTTTCCAGTCTATGAAACCAAGCCTTGTGTAAATTAAGTAGGAAAGGTATTTTTGTTCCATTAAATCATGGTTTAACCGAACTTTTATGAAGTGTTAACAGATCATAATCTAAATATATTCTTTTTGTCACCTTTTAAACAAAAATTCCAGTACCCAGAAATGTGTGTTTAATAAGCTAACAATCAAAGATGTAGTGAAATAAAAGAAAAGAAACATACAAATGATAACTGCAAATAAGATGAGAAACAGTGGGTTTCCTATAAAATTTATTATAAAATACATTAGTGTTCATAATTTTTTAAAATTAAAATTCATAATTTTAATTTAACTTTTTTCTTTCTTTATTAATCACTGTTTATTCACTTTGTATCCCAGCTGTAGCCCTCTCCCTCTTCCCCTCCCAACCCCACCCTCTGTCCTTCATCTCCTGTGCCCCTCTTCAAGTCCACTGATAGAGGACGACTTCCTTCCCTTCCATCTGACCCTAGCTTATCAGGTCTCATCAGGACTGGCTGCATTGTCCTCCTCTGTGGCCTGGCAAGGCTGCACCTCCATCAGGGGGAGGTTATCAAAGAACCAGCGACTGAGTTCATGTCAGAAACAGTCCCTGTTCCCATTACTAGGGAGCCTTCTTGGACACTGAGCTGTCATGGGCTACATCTGTGTAGGGGTTCTAGGTTATCGCCATGCATGGTATTTGGTTGGATTATCAGTCTCAGAAAAGACCACTGTGCTCAGATTTTTTGGTTCTGTTGCTCTCCGTGTGGAGCTCCTGTCACCTCCAGGTTCTTTCTATCTCCCCCTTCTTTCAAAAGGTTCCCTGCACTCTGCCCAAAGTTTGGCTATGATTCTGAGCTTTTGCTTTGCTACCTTGCTGTGTAGAGTCTTTCAGAGGCCCTCTGTGGTAGGCTCTTGTCCTGTTCCTTGTTTTCTTCCTCTTTCGATGTCCATCCTGTTTATCTTTCTGAGTGAAGATTGATCATCTTACCCAGGGTCCTCCTAGCTTAGCTTCTTTAGGTGTACAGATTTTGGTATGTTTAATATTTCTGGGTCTTACTATCCTCAGGATGATCTTTACAAGTTCCATCCATTTACTGGCAAATTTCATTATGTAATTGTTTTTAACAGTTGAGTAATACTACGTTGTATAAATGTACCACACTTTCTTTATCCATTTTTCAACTGAGGGATATTTAGGTTGTTTACAGTTTCTGGCTATTATGAATAAAGCTGCTATGGACATAGTTGAGCAAGCATCCTTGTGGTATGATGAAGCATCCTTTAACACTTCACATTTCTTAACATTAAGTTCCTTTAGAAGTTGTATACATTGATATAAAACACAGACCCTTCAAAGAGAATGAAGACAGTTTATTCTAAGCCACATACAAGTGACCATGGCCCAAGAACTATTTGAGTAATTTCAAATGACACGTTCTGTTATAGAAGTGAATAAAACTCTTGTAATTACGTAGCAGAAGACATTCATAAAATAATATATTTGCCAGACACTTTGGTGGAGGCTAGCCATAGGTGGTTACAACAAAATGGGAAAATCTCTAGTATAGGTCTCAGATCCCTTCTGATAACATTCCTAGCTTTCAGGTTTGTGGAAGCTAGTGATCAGCTAACATATTAATGTATTCAAAAGGTTTGCAAATGAAAGGTATGTTAGGTTAGATGCAGAGTTTGGTGATAAATGGCTAGCAAGGGAAAGAAAGACAGCACAAGATAAAACATTTTCACTTCCTCCAATCAAGTTGTAATCAGTTTCTAGAATCTTCTAGGTAAATGTTGTATTTTTTCAAGAAACTTCAGGTCAGACATAAAACTCTTACATAATCTTCATATAATTATACCAAATGTTTTTCCTTACCTGTGGTAGAAAATGATAGACATCTATTAATTTAGAAGTAGATAAGCTTAAATGTGCTTTCAATTTATTAAAGATTTTAGACATTGTTGACACTCTTTAAACATGAATATACTGAAATGTCTTTGAAAAGCAGATTTACTGGTTTGTTATAAAATAATGAAATTTATCAGTATCTAAAAACTCTTAAACTTTTGTAATAGAATAAGTGAAAGAAACTCTTTTAGACATTTTTTGGAAATCTATTTACAAGTAAGTCAGAATTAATTGGATTAAAAGATCTGTATTCACTGTAAAGAAAAAAAGATGAAAACAATGTTAGCTTGCATCTATGCCATTTTTAATGACACACAGAGCTGAACACATGCCACGTTTTGGTTTTGTTTTTTTTTATATATATATTTCTGTAAGTTTGAACTTCTTCATTTTATTTAAAAACAAGCCAAATACTTTAACTTGGTTTCAAATTCATGTAATTGCTATTAAGCATTTATTGTGTGAAAAATTTAACACTGAGGAACTTTTAAATAAAGATCCCATAAATAATAAAGTTGATATTATAAGGGGCAATAGCTCAGCAAATACAGAGGTAAGGTATAGAAGGGAAAGAACGCATCTCATTTGTCAATCAGAAGAACTTCAGGAAAGAGAGCAGTTAGAATGTTACTGAAGAGAAGATTAACCTTTGTGGAAGGGCATCATAGGCAGTTGGCCCAACACAAGCAAGGATCTCTGGGAGTAGGAACATAAGGGAAATGTGGAACCACAAAAGTGAACAGGATCACCACAGAATATCTGAAGGAAAACATAGGGAGATAGCTGTGTAAAGAAACCTCAGTTCTCATTTCCAGACTGTAAGTAGGAGTTCCTAAGAAGGGCCAGTTCTGTGATCAGAAGGTATGAAATAAATCACTCTTTCCGTGTAAGGAGCCTTCTGTCAGATCAGCAAGCAAAGGTATACTTAGTATACCTTTAGTATACCTAATAAAGCACTCGGGCAGATAAGAAAGGATTTATCTACTGTTGAGGAAGATGAGATACATCTTGGTTAGTCAATTAGACTCTGACACAAGAGCGAGTTTGGAAGTCAGACTGTTATTTCCAAAGCTTGCACTAATATTTTCCATGCTGGTGACTGTTCCCAAGGATATGAAGTCAAACTTAAGATTTAGCAGAACCAGGGGACTCAAGGTTATACTGATCAAGAGTCCTTTTCTGGCATTCTATGAAGCTTTTATTCTGGATAGCTCAGAGTTCAGGACAGGGACACAGAAACAATGAAAAAAATACATAATATTTCTCATTGCTTTCACCAGATGTCCTCAAGATCCAGAAGGTCTCCTAGCAAATAACTAATATTTCAGAGAAGAAATAATAATGGTAAAAATATTAAAGGACTTGATTTTTTTTCAAGACAAGGTTTTTCTGATTGTATTCCTGGCTGGACCTGGAGCTCACTTTGTAGACTAGGCTAGCTTTGAACTCACAGAGATCCACCTGCCTCTGCCTTCCAAGTACTGGGATTAAAGGCAAGAACCATCATGCCAGGGTAAAGGACTTGAATTTAGTCATAGAATGGAGGAATGAACAAAAGGAACAGAGAAAGAAACATCAGAACACAAGGAAAAACATGACGCGTTTGAGAAACAGAACATTATAAAGCCAGAACATTTTTATTAAAAAGATATTAGAGCAAAGGATAGAAACAGATGCTGAGACATCCAAAGATTTGTCAGAGTTCAGGGAGCCTTGTGGAAGAGTTGGGAGAAAGATAAAAGGACTCAGAGGGTCAGTAGCTTCACAAGAAAACCAACAGAGCAAATTAATCTGGACCCAGGGAGCCTTGCAAAGATTGAAACATTAACCAAGGATCATGCATTTAGTGGATCTAGGTCCCTGATGGGTAACTTGGTCTTCTTGTAGGTTCCCAGTAAGGGGTACAGAGACTGTTTCTGACATGGACTCTGTTGCATGTTTTTTGGTAACTTTCCCCTGGTGGGACTGCCTTGCCATGCCACCCTGGAAGAGGATTGTGCAGTCCTGATTCGACTTGAAGTGCTGGGGTGGGTTAGTACTCCCCCCAACCCTTTTCTGAGGAGTATGGGTCGGGGTGTGAGGGAGGATGACGGAGGAAGGGTGGGACCAGGAGGAGAAGAAGATGGGGACTATATTTGGGATATAAAGTGAACAACTAAATATATAAAGTTAAAAAAAGATATTAGAAAAATGCTGGAGTGAGCATTATGACATCAATATATAAAATGAAAATGAATAAAGGGGCCATGTCATGAAAACTGGAGTCTCTATTCTTTATCATACTGATTATTTTCAGTAGAAATGGCATTAGGGCAGATAGCTCAACTGGTAAAAATGAGCCACACAAGCTTACCAACTTGGGTCAGAGCACCAGAACCCACAGTGACAAGTCTGTTATTACAGCACTACCACAGGAAGATGTGAGGCAAAGACAGAAAAATCAAAAGCCACCTACCCTGGAGGACACAGCAAACCACTGAAATAAGAGAGAGATCCGACCTCAATAAGTTGATGCCAAGAATCTATGCCCCAGGCTGACCTTCACATGAGCATTCTGGTGTTATACACCAGCACTCAGAAACACTTCGTGCATTCTGAGCATACAGAAGGGACTCCTGCCCCAGAGATTTTAAAACATGAGAATAATGAGTCTGACTCATTATTAAAAGTATTCTAATCCCATTGTTTCTCCTTTTCTTTCCTGCTGTGGCCTTAAGTTCAAGAAATACAGTTTCTAGAAGATCAGGTTGGTAGGATCAGAAGACAGCATCTTGAAGAGTCAGTGTGATGGGTATATATATATATATATATATAAAGTGACAGTCCTGTTCACTGAAATATGTTAACATGGGGTGAATCCAGTCCTACAAGAGACAGCAAGGCTTTCCTTGGGAATGTCAGAGAATGGAGGGGTTTTGTTTTCCTTAGAAGTTGCAGAGAGAAAAACAAGTGTATTTGGATTGACATACCTATTATTATTTGATACCTACTGACTTCTCTAATAAAACAACACTGGAGGAGGAAACACACAACGTTTAAAACAGATGAAGCAATGAAAAAGTGATAACAGGACAAGGAATAGCGCTTAGAGCCAATAAGAATGAAGGGAAACCCCTAAGACATCTACCTATGTGCCTTATGTCCATGTTAAGAACAGAGATCAAACATGTACTATCAACAACAGCCTTATAATTTTCTCCACTATGTTCAAGCTTTTCTGACTAAATGTTAGTACAAAAGGTAAAACTACAAAACAAATTGATAGTCTCACGACAAAGCTCCATATCTACCTTCCATATTAAGAGGTCTGTATTGGTCTCAAATGGCATAGTGGACATCTTGACTGCCTATTAGTAAATGCTTGTCTGCTTTTACTATGCCTCCATTTATCTCATCATTATGTTATCCCATTAAAAAGGTGCCATTTTTTAAAAATTTATTTATTTTTATCTCAATCACAGGTTAGGTACTTTGAATCCCAGGCGTAGCCCCCTCCCTCATTCCCTCTTCCCCTCCCACTCCCTCCCTCATCTCCCTCCTCCCTGCCCCCTCCAAGACCACCAACAGGG
>CM053764.1:77944854-77978756 GCA_028658305.1 Pachyuromys duprasi
CCTCAGTTGAGGAATGGATACAGAAATTGTGGTACTTTTACACAATGGAATACTATTAAGCAATTAAAAAGGAGGAAATCATGAAATTCGCAGGCAAATGGTGGGACCTGGAAACGATCATTCTAAGTGAGGTACCCCAAAAGGAGAAAGAAACATATGGTATATTCTCACTTATATAGACCTATAGGATAGGAAGGTCATGCTGAAATATACACACCTAGGGAAGATATACAAGAAGGAGGACCCAGGTTGATATGATCAATGCTCATTTAGATGAACTAATTCGATGGACATTGAATAGAGGAGAAAACAAGCAACAAGACAGGAACATACCAAAGAGGACCTATGAAAGAATCAGTATAGCAAAGTATCAAAGCAGATATTAAGACTCACAATTAAGCCCTTGGCAGAGGGCGGGAAGTAATAATAAAAATAAGGGAAGTTAGTAAGACTGGGGGAGAACAAGAACTCCACAAAGATCAATCTGAGCAGGGCACAGGGGTCTTATATGAGACAGTTTCTCCAACCAAGAACCATTTATGGATATGGCCTAGAACCCCTGCTCAGATGTGGCTCATGATAGCTCATTGTGGAACTGAAGACCCTAGTAAGGGAAACAGGGACTGTTTCAGTCTTGAACTTGATGGCTGACTCTTTGACCCTCCCCCATACATGCCTGGGAGTAACAGCCTGGCTAGATCCCAGGGGAGGGCATTGCAGTCAGCCCTGAGGAGACAAGATGATCTGGGGTCAAGTGGAAGGGGAGGAGATCTTCCCCTGCTGGTGGACCTGGAGGGGGCGGGGAGGAGTTGAGAGATGGTTTGGGAGGGTGGGAGAGCATGAGGGAGGGGGCTATGCATGGGATGCAAAAATCCTAACCTGTGATTGATATAAAAATAAATAAATTTATTAAAAAAGTTAGATGATTGATAGACGGATGGATAGATATCAGAAAGCTGACAAATATATATAATAGTAGACATATCAGGTACAGTTCCAAATTTTATTCATAGTTTTATTAAAAGTACATTATATTTGTTTTCTCTTCAGTTATCTTAATCTTATCTACTTACCAATCTACCTACCTATCTTCTATCTATCTTTCTGTCTGTCTATCTATCTTGGTTTTTTATGATAGGGTTTCTCTGTGTAGCATCCAGGAAAGTTCTAGATGTCCTGAACTTGCCGTGTAGACCAGGCTAGCCTCAAACTCAGAGATCCATCTACCTCTCTCATTCAAAGATGATGTGATTAAAGGCCAGTCTCACCACCACCACCTCAGCCAATTTTTCTTCATTTTTATGAGAATCCAAAGAATACATTTTAATGTGATTGAGGCTATGCTAGATACAATGACAGCTTAAGTATAGTACCATAAAGATTTTGATATCTTTGAAGTAAATGAGCATGCAAAGCAGCAGTTATAGGTCAGAATGGCAACAGATAACATTGGTGAGACTCAGCAATGCAAATGCAAAAAGAAGCTCATTAAAACCTGAAGGATGCTGGACACCCTTCACAGAGCAGTAACACTGGGCAGCTGGGTAAATTATCAGCTGTAAGCAGAAATTAAAAGGAGGCTATAGAAAGGAGAAAGACTTTATAAAAGATAAGTAAAGCTAAAACCAAACAACCCTGATTGTCATAATTTGATGTATGCTACTTATTTATTGCAAATCAATTGATCTGGCCCAATGGACCAGCCGAATTGATTGGGTTTCCAATAACTCTTGCTTGTTTACTAGGGCCATTCTGATAAGGGCCTATACCAGTGTGAACCAGCAAAATCAGCATTTAGAATGTGCTAGGCTCTCCAGCATTAAGGAGCAGGAATGTTTACTTGTACCAGCTCACCAACTGATCCTTGCAGAAGTTTAAGATGTTGTGCAAACTGAGCACCACTGTTCTACATCAGAATACTTGCACATGTTTTGGACAGCATTTTAATACATCATAGTAGAGTACTTACCTATATAATACTTTGGGAACTAGTGAAATAATTAGATGAATTATTGTAATACTTAAGCTGAATTCATTTAAAGTGAAATAAGAACGTGAGGTTGAGTAGGAACAGTGAATGATTCCAATCAAGTGACCTGAAGTCTGCCTCCAGCTCAGTCATCAAGTACTAGTAAGATAGATAATAATAACTGCCATTATTAATGGAGAAGTCTGTAAGGATGCTGAACTTCTCTAACTTCAGAGTCCTCAGCCATAGCAGCTGCAAGCTGGATTAGAATATCTCTAGTACTTCTCCCCCAAATTACTACATTGTATTTTCAGTTCATCAATAGAATTCTTTTTAAAAAAATAATCATTTGCAGAATTCAGCAAAGTGTGGTTAAGTCTCATTTTGGATTACCTTTCGCCATCAGTTTTGTATCTATCTCTTTAGTGTGCTTTGTACTATTTATTCTGTTTCTTATCCATTGAAGTTAAACAGATTTTTTTCTTCCCACTTTGGGGTAAAATGTTCATAGCACAGCTGTTTAGAAGGAAATATTCCTACTTTTATGAATACTAACTCCCATGAAGACCTCATGATTAAATCCTCCCTAAGCGACTTTTTGAAGAGAACACTATAGAAGAGCACTCATCTCAGTGTATGAAGCACCCTGTCTTGAATGTCGATGGAACAATTCACAGAGCCTGAAAAGTAATAAAAAGGGAAATGCTTCGCTGAAGTGAAGCTGGGGAGTGAAGATTAGAGAAGCTACAGATATGGGGAAAATCCTTCTCTTTGCACACAGGGCATTAGACTTTTCTTTTCTCTTCCTCCCCTTTCATTCCTTTCTTTTTACCATTTGCTTTTTGCGCAGTTTCATTGAATTCATGTCTCAGGAGATCTTACAGATGTAAACTACAACCCTTCAAAAGACATGAGTTTGCCACCCCCACTACGTTTACCATAATACTCCAGACAATTTCTTAACAAAAGCTTAAGAAATACAAGAATAAAAACATGATATTTTATAATCATGGATATTGTCAATTAGTAGAAGCTCATTGGAATCACTGAAACATTTTCTCTGTATTTTTGCTAGGAGGTACGCTTTTGCAATGGACCTATTGACTGCTTCATTGGATCCTGTTATGATCTGTGACTAGGGAGCTCACATATGCCCACACTTTCCTCGCATCTTACACTGTGCAGTGTTTTAGCACTCCATATTTTATGTCCTGGCACGCCAACTTCTAACACATTCTTGGGCAATGCAGTTTCTGCCTGAGTGCCCTTGAGACCCACTTAGTGCATGTGCCTGGTTGCTCTAAAACTTTTCAACAGCACTTCTCTGCCTTGGGTAGGAAATGACAGGAGAATGCTCTATTTCAGCATCGCTCTGTAATCATTGCACCTTTATGCCTTACTATCTTGCATGCTCAAATTGGTGTTATCTGCCGTAGCTGATTGGCTAGTGCTTGTAATGATTGGAGTTGGAAACCGTAACACATTTCCACCATCCTCATTTTGTTTCGGGAGCACACATAGATAATTTTGGTCCATGGTCAACTCCAAAGGTATAAAATCTTGGAAGCTGTTATCCTAAAAGTATCAGAAGTAGTCCTTATCTAAATGGTACATGTATAGAATGTGGATTAACACATGAGCCTGTCTTTGTGCTGTTCTTAAAGGAACATTAGCAACTGTATTTCTAAATAGTCTCTATGCAAATTAATTGTCACAGATCATTTTGAGAATCTTATTGTCACTTACTTTATTCACAGTATTAGACTAATTTCAGTGCAATTTATATTTATTCCTGTTCTCAGCCTCTTCGTTTTAATAAGGTGTAAGTAGGTCAACTAAAGATCTTTCTCTAACTCTCAGATCAGTGTAGAGTCCCTGTGATGTTTTTAAGTTCCTATTTTTTTTCTAGAAATCATCACCATGGTAATAATATAGCATAACAGATAAGGCTTGACTTCTATCTTGCTTTTTAGAAAGAACATTCCATGAGAACTTATAGAGATTTGTTATCCAATACTGAGTCTTCAGCTCGTAGGCTAATGGCTAAAGCATTACAATTGTCTATGCATGATTGTTCAATGAATATGATTCCTATTCATCCATTGCTTTTATTAATGCTTTGGTTATTTTGGTAATTTTGAAAATGCAGTCCTTTGAGCTTGGTGATGAAAAGGACCTGCTGCTTTGTCAATAAGCTTTTGAAATCCAAATTACTATGGAAACATCCTTGGTTCCACCTACCTACTTAACCAGGGTGGTGTAGTCATATACCTTACACTGGAGGGAGCTGTAGTCACAAAAGCCTGGCTTCTTGATGTCTCCACTTCTTTGTAGATACCTCGTTTTGTTAGAACATTCTTTCTTCAGTTGGGTTACACTGCAATTGATTGTGATTAGAACACTTAATCTATTCACTATAACTGATTAAGTTACTGCTTGATTGTGTTACAGCTTCATCCATTTAGTGTGATTAGATTGTTGCTGGAAATATATAGATACAATCAAGCTCCTGCTATTGTCAGATTCCTCGGGGTCTTTCTAAATTTCTCCACATAATCCTTTTGGCTATTCCTTAGGGAAAGACGTTTCTACAGATAGCTAATCTCATTCATTACATTTGAATTTTCTTGACTTTATTTTGGGAGGGTGACTTTATCTCAAGCTCCTGGGGTGACACTTCTCTCACCTACACTAATCAGGCCTGGCAAGTAACTAGTGGACCTTATAGGAAGAGCAAATTATGCACTCTTTCTTTTCCATTTTTACTGTCTGTTCCTCATCTTAGGAATGGTGGTAGAAAGTGATTCATGGATAACTCCTACCAAAGACTAGGAGGGCTTTTAGTGAATTTTTCATCAGAGGCCTGGAATGTAAGCTTATGTCAATGCCTGCAACATATCAGAAAAGCAGCGTCGGCAGAAGCAATCAAAAATAATGAAAAAAAATTCACTGCTCAATATCCCACGTTAAAAACAAGCACAACTTAGTTTCTAAGCAACCTTTTTCCAGGTGAATTGGAGTCAGTTGGTAGCTCTACAGCCCACTCCCTCTCCCCTTCCTGAACACAGCTCCAAGCATGCAGAGACCAACTCTGAGAACCACTGAAGATTGAGGTCATTTGAGCTCATTATGTTTATTGTTTCAAGTCAGCAGAAAAGTGGGAAAGGTTGAGTGCATTTGTTAGTTTGTGTCAGTTCACAGAGACTCTTTGGAGAAACTGAAAAGTTTCTTGGTGTTTATTGCAACCAAATATCAGCCTTTCCTCTGGATCCTCCAGCATACTACATATCTAAAATATTTGTGTTTTTTTTTTCTCCAGAGAGTCAAATGTGTACAGAAGACTCCATACTGATTGAAACACTACTGGAATTATGAACATGCCAGCATCATGCCCCCGTATACTCTGGAATTGTGTGAAATCATGAGAGTCCCCATGGCCCAAGATTTCTATCTTTTCCATTTCCAAAGGCAGAAACATCACTTGCTCTGTCTTTAGAACTGCTTATAATTGCTCTCAAGATGAAAAATACAAGATAAATGTCATTTTACAAAGGTAAATATATACTAAACATATCTTTATTTATTCCCCTATAGGAAATGTAACCTCTTGTCATTTTATAAGGAATAGAAGATGGAACTACTTTTTTAATTTCAAAAATACCTTTTCTGGTATATAATATAATAATTACTAAAAGGCTTCAAGTCTTATTCATCTAAGTCAAGGGCCGTGGCGCTTGCTCTTCAGAGGGTTATAGTCAGTGTTTGCTACTTTGTGGGCTCCTTACTCTCTTCCACCTTCCTCCAGCCTTTTATCCCCCTAATACTAGATAGGAAAGAAAGAAGGATATAGGGGAAAGGGGACAAAGCTATCATTAAACTACTTCCTGCTCATTAAGGGCAGTGAGTTCCTTGGGGCAAGTTTGATTTTTGCTGTCAGGATATTTAATTTCTTCTCCTTTCTTTCTGCAGGATACTTGACAAACGGTAACCAATAACATCCAACCACCTACTAGCCAACAGCAGTTCAATTGCTATAAATTGAATGATACTAATGAAAATAAATTTCACAGAAACACACTGGAAATTAAGTACTTTAGTGGGATTTTTAAGATGAAATGATTTCAAGGTAAGAGTGTGAGGAAGTTTAAAGGCTATAAAGAATAAACCAAGAGCATTGTTAACATAGTGTTAAAAGGTGGTGTGGGGAGGTGGTGATAAAGCAGCCATCAATCATCACAGAAAAGGGTCAGGAATGTAAAGCTTTGACAACTGGAAAGATAATGGTACCTCAGCAGATTTCTAGATCTTCCAAAACTCAGAGGTTAAAGATATAAGAGTGTTTCAAGTGAGAGGCTTTGATACTGAAATGATTAAGACATAAACCAGAATCTCATCTCAGGCAAGATTCAGGTAAGGGTGTATATTAGAAACAATTGGAAGGAGGTTACAGATAAAGTGGGTGAGGAGGAACTGGTAACTTTTAGTCAAGGATGACTGTTTGGGGTCTTGGTCATAAGACAATAAAAAATCATGGAAAAATAAGCAAAAGACGTAATTATCTAGTATGACTGGGAAGTAGACAACTTTCTTCAAAGGATGAACAAAAAGCTGATATAAAGATCAAACAGTTAACAAATTAAACAAAAGAATTTACCATTATACTTTGTAAATGATAATTAGAATTCCAACTGAATATTCAAAATCAGGGTAGGCTTCACTCATGAAAGGCCCAAAGAGCTAGTCTAGAAAATACTTAAGAAATTATAAAAAAAAATGCCTCCAGAATTAAACTTGTGCATTGGAAAGTGCATATATAATGTGGCCCTTTACTGGTGGCTCATCTAACTATTTAAATGTCTATGAGTCAGCTTTTGATCAGTGTACTTCCTCTGACTTACTAAAATATGTTCATAAGAATAGGAATTATGTTTAAGGACTGAGATGAAAATTTAAGAATGCATTGCAGTCTCTCTTGCTGTACCAAGTTAAAATATTCTTCCAGATCATCTCATTAACTATAAAAATGGAAATTATTGTGCTGGCTGTTTTATGGTAAATATTCAAGCACGTAGAACTTTAAAAGTCTTAACCTTCAGTTTAAGTGATTGAATGATACTATGAAAATAAGTTTTAAAGAAACACAATGGAAATTAAGTATGTTATGTTATTGGAACAACATAACATTGCCAGCCTGTAGTGGTACACACCTTTAACACCAGCACCCAGAAGGCAGAGGCAGATGGATATCTGAATTCAAGGCCAGCCTGATCTACAGAGTGAGCTCCAGAAGAGCCAGGGCTACACAGAAGTCTGTCTTTAAAAACCAGAAAGAAAGAAAGAAAGAAAGAAAGAAAGAAAGAAAGAAAGAAAGAAAGAAAGAAAGAAAGAAAGAAAGAAACAAAAACACATAATATTGAAGACATTCTTGTTAGTTTAAGACAGGAAATACTTCACATGAAATAGTAAAGAAAAAGCAGGCACCTGTAGGTTAAATAAAACCAGAGTACTTGGAACTAGAAAAGTCAAATTCTTCTAATGTGAAGATCCCTCTCTAGGAACAGTGAGTCAAGTTTAGACTGCACATGATAATGTCCTTTCAAATTGGAAGGGGGAAGGGCTGACTTTATTGAAGAAATTCACCAAGCACTTTCTGTCAGGCAGTCAAATTCTGCCGTGACAGTGGGTTATGTGGCTTTAGGCAAGTGACTGTTGTGACCCATTTCCTCAACACGCAGAATTCCTTTCTACTTACAAGGAAAACATTAGAAAGGTCTCGGCTAAGGGACATTCATAGAACTGACCAGTGAATCTCAGAAATATGAAGGTCATAAAAATTGTTAAGAAAAGAAAGCAGAGAATCCATTGTCACTTCCCAAGGGCATCTCAAGAGGCATAACAAATAAGAGGTATAACAAGTGTTTTGGTGAGTCGATGGCATTCTGGAACACTGAAGTGACTTGAGAAAAAAAAGTAAGAAACTGTGATAAAATCTGGATTTAATAAGTATGTTCATATTGGTTCATGAATGGTAGCAAATATGCTGCACAAGTGGAAGTTATTACTAGTAGGAAATGCTGGGTAAAGGGCATATGACAACTTTTTATACTGTTTATCCCTAAGTATTGTTTATTTTTATAGATTTTTTTATACCTTAGAATTCATTTATTTATTAGGGTTGCAAATGTGACTCAGTAGTTAAGAATCCTGGCTACTCTTCCAAGACACCTGGGTTCAACTCCCAGCATCCATTTGATACCCTCTTCTGACATGCATGGGTATGAGACATGAATGTGCTACAGAGGCTTGCATGCAGGCAAAACACTCATGCACATAAAATTAAAAACAATCTTTAAAAAACCCATATCTATCTATCTATCTATCTATCTATCTATCTATCTATCTATCTGTCTGTCTGTCTGTCTGTCTGTCTGTCTGTCTGTCTGTCTGTCTGTCTGTCTGTCTGTCTATTTGTCTATCTGCCTATCTGTCTATGTGTCTATCTTTATTGAGCCAGACAGATTGAGAGAGAGAGAGAGAGAGAGAGAGAGAGAGAGAGAGAGAGAGAGAGAGAGAGAGAGAGAGAGAGAGAGAGAGAGAGATTTATAGGTCAGAGGACAACTTGTAAGAGTCAATTTTCTCCTTTCACCATGTGAATTCCAGAGATCTAACTTTAGTCCTCCAGTTTGGCAGCAAGGGTCTTTACCCACTGAGCCATCTCATTACCACATGGTTTGTTTTTGCTCAGACTCTTCCAAATTTGGCTGTTAGAAGCATTCCTTATTTATTAAGTTTTAGATAGCATCTCACTCTTTAGTCCTCACTGGCTTGAAACTTGCTATGAAAATCAGGCTGGCCTCAAACTCAGAAAGATCTATCTGACCTTGCTTCCTGAATTCTAAGATTAATGGTATATGTTACTATGCCAAGTTAAGTAGGAACATTTTCAACTGGTCATTTTTTTCCTCTTTTGCAAATTGTGAGCTTGCATCTCTTTCTCTGTGTGTGTTTTAGTTTTGATAATGTTTGACTTTGCATTATAACATGCTCTGGACTTGGGATTTATGCTTCCTGTCCAACTCTAGAATATTTGTTTCTCCCTAAAACTCTGGTTCTTTTTACTGGATTCTTCAGCATCTGTATTTATGGGTTATCACTGAACCTTATCTCTCTCAACAGATACAGCAAGAAAATATAAAAGCAAATACTCCTGTATACATACATATTTATGAATATACTTCTGCATCTATATTAAGGTAAACCTGAATTGACACTGTTGTCTAAGTTTAGAATCTATTACTACATGAATCCTTGTAGCCTTTTGTATAAATTCTTATTTTAACATGCAGAAATATGGTTGTCTACTATTAATTTAATTAATTGTTGAATTGAATGTACATGTGTAGAAATATCAAAATCAATATGAACCTTTACCTCCAAGGAGAACAATTTTATCAATCTGAGCACACCACTTAGCCAGTTTCTTTTGTTATTAGTCTTTTAAGCTCCACTTATTGTCTATGTGCATAATTCCAAAAATTACAAGAAGTGAGATCTTTACTTTCACTTTCAGTAAATTACTATGCAAATAAGAATTATAAATATGTGTATGCATAAAAGAGAGCCTTTGGGAGACTGCAATAGACCAGTTACATGTGAAAGAAAAGATTTTAGCAGAACATATCCAGTCTGCATACTACTCGGCTCATTGTAATTAGACTTGTAACTGATGAATGGGTGGGAAGCAGCTGGCTGCAGAGGGTATTATTCTCACATTCTTTGAAATTCTGTGACTAGAAAGATGGAAAAGTTGAGAGACCCCCAACCCAAGTGTTCTTCACTTTGTTGTCTTGGATCCTACATGCTGTTTATGCTCAAGACCACAAACCCATCCTGCTGAGGCAGATGCTATGGGGCTGGGGATGTAGCTCCAGAGCATATGGTCTCATAGCAAGCACGAGGCCTTGGACAGAATTCCCAGTACCCAGACAGGAGGGAAGGAAAAGAGGCTCTGAATCATTAGGAAACAGAAAATAAATAAACAAATAAATAAAAGCCGAATTCCGATTTGAATATAGGCTAGGGTAAAGTATTGCTCTGGGAGGTATGAAGAACTGCGTAGAGAGGATGAGATGATATTGTGATGGTTAGTTAACCTTGATGGCATCTAGAACCAAGTATGAGGGACACATCTGGGCAGTTTTATGAGGGTGAGTGGAAGCATTAATGGAGATGGGACGACTGTCTCCAGAGTGGGCAGCACCTTCCATTGGTAGCCTAGGTGTATGAGTCTGAGGAAAGCCAGTGCTGCTTGCCTGCCCACCGCTGCTTCTTTCTGGGAAGTGTATCAATTCCATCGCTAGTGCTGTTGCCTTCCAGTACTGATTGAGAGCCTTGCTTCTTTGCCTTCCTGATGTGGACTAAGGACCAGCAGCTCTCAAGGACTCCTCTAGCCCCTAGAGTGGGACTCCTGAGACTTCCAGCCTCATGTGTTAAGGAAACGACTGGGTTCCCACTCTTTCCAGCGTGCAGAAAATTATTATTTTTTAACTATCCAGCCTGTATTCTATAAGCTGACCTCATAAATACGCTTTGTAATGGCTGCATATTGAGTCTAATAGTTTAGTTTCTCTAGAGAATGCTCACTAGTACAAACATAGTACACACTGAGAAAAAGAAAATAGAGATATATTCTATATCCACAACTAAGTTGGCAAATACTATTCTTAAGTACTTGTGAGCACAACTATGAAATTTAACTAATAAAATAAAATAAATGTGATTACGATGAGACTTGGAAATACCAACTTTTTACAAAGAATATCTCCAAATTATAAATATTCTTTCTCAATATTTTGCAAAATGCCCACTAACACAAAATCATAAAAGATTTTGGAGAGTGAATACCTTAAATAACCTATCTAAAGGAATCCAACAGTCATAACACATAGAAAAATTTTGAATTGAAAACAGAAAATTAAGGAGAAATTATTTGTATAAAAAAGTGCAGCACCCACTCATTCTTTACCCTTCATAGTAAAATAACTTCCAGATGGACTCAAGCTTTGAAATCTTGTAAAATAAAGATATTGAACCAGCATGTTCAATCACTTTATAAATCTTTCCCACCCTAACGAGTAATCAAAGAAAAGAAGAGGTTTATTTACATAATGTCCATTTACTCTCCTACTCAGCATTATTTGAATGGGAACTGTCCCTCAGAGTTCACAGGTTCAGACACCAGACTCGTGGTCCTTTGCTGGTCATGCTATTTTACAAGATGGTAGAAACTTTAGATGGAGGAGACTGATTAGACAAAGTAGGGCACTGGGACCATAGCCTTGGGGCTGTTTCTATTCCCTACTCAGCCGCTCTTTCTTTGCTTTCTGTCCATCATGTGACGGTAGAGTATACTGTGTACTCCTGCCATATACCTGTGGCGGAATGCACAATGTTCTGCCATAGCTAACTAGAGTCAGGGTCTGGAGACTCAAATCTCTGAAATCATGGGCTCAAATAAATCTTTCCTTCCTTAAACTGTTTAAGTCAGGTATTTTACCAGAGCAACAGGAAAGGTAGACTGGCATATATTCCTTGTCATAGTATGACTAATGAAGGCTAAGAACACATGGCATGGTGAGAGAAATTTTATTTTCTCATCTGTCCAGATTCCTCTACCTTATTCTTCAAGAATGACACGCTTTCTAATCACCTGAGCCCTAAAATTAACTAAATTCACTCATTTTTTTTCGTGATGAACCAATTTAATAGATAGTAACCAATGCCACCTCTGGCAAATTCCAACACATAATTAAAAGGTATTTCCATTTTACAGAAATTTGCTTTGAGAGTTTCCTTTTACAAACATGGCTGCTGATTTTGAGCCATTGCCCTCCTCCCCAGTTTTTTATCTCCAGGAGTATATCTAAAGAAGAAAAACGACTCAAACACAAATGTTTAGTAAATACTCCTATATCCCTCAAGGAAATAGAAGCAGTCATGAAAAGTCTCCCTTGCAAAACAAACAAACAAACAAACAAACAAACAAACAAACAAACAAAAACCAGGACCAGATGGTTTTCAGCACAGAATTTTACCAGATCTTTAGAGAAGAGCTAACCTTTAGAGAATAGCAAACTATTCCACAAAATAGAAACAGAAGGAACATTACCAAACTCATTCTGTGAAGCCACAGTCACCTTGATACCTAAACCACACAAAAACCCAACCAAAAAAGAGAACTTCAGACCTATCTCTCTTATGAATATTGATGCAAAAATACTCAATAAAATGCTTGCAAATCAAATCCAAGAACACATAAAAGATATCATCCACTATGACCAAGTAGTCTTCATCCCAGGCATGCAAGGGTGGTTCAATATATGGTAGTTCATCAGTCCTGATTAGACCTGATAAACTAGGGTCAGATAGAAGAGGAGGAGGACCTCCCCTATCAGTGGACATAGAGAGGGACAGGGAGGAGATGAGGGAGTTTTGAGGGAGGAGGTTACAGCTGGGATACAAAGTAAATAACCTGTAATTAATATAAAAATAAAAATTATAAAAAATTTAGTAAAAACCAATACTAAGTTCAAATTACTGTTATTTTTTGAGTCAAGGTCTAGGTTGTTGAGGTTTGGGTGATCCTCTCACTGCAGACTCTCAAGTAATAGGGACTATAGGACAGTACTGTGTCCAGCAGCATCTCTCTCCTTCAAACCTGGTGCACAAACTTTATTTACTGGTACCCATAGACTGCTATAGAGATCACAGCAACCGTCCTCAGTGAGGGACAGACTGAACTCATGGCCTGCTATGTCTTTCCCAAAAATCTATATGCAGGATTAGAGAGTGGCTCAAGGATATATGGCCCAGTTATTCAACCATTAAAAGGGCAAAACAAAAAACATCAAGATCCAAGCAAGGTCTAAATACTGCCATTGCTTTAAACCCCTTGCTACATCTGTACAGGGGTTCTAGGTTATCTCCATGAGTGGTCCTTGTTTGAAGTATCAGTCTCAGAAAAGACCCCTGTGCCCAGATTTTTGGTTCTGTTGCTATCCTTGTGGAGCTCCTGTCCCCTCCAGGTCTTACTATATCCCTTTTCTTTCATAAGATTCCCTGAACTCCGCTCAATGTTTGGCTATAAGTCTCAGTATTTGCTTTGATACCCTGCAGGGTAGAGCCTTTCAGAGGCCCTCTGTGGTAGGCTCCTGTCCTGTCCAAGTGGGTTCCATAGTAATGGGAAGAGGGACGGTCTCTGACAGGAACTGATTGACCTGCACTTTGATCACCTCCCCCTGAGGAGGGAGCAGCCTTACCAGGCCACAGAGGAAGAAAATGCAGCCACTCCTGATGAGACCTGATAATCTAGGATCAGAAGGAAGGATAAGAAGATCTCTCCAGTGGACTGGGGAATGGGTATGGGTGGAGAAGAGGGAGGGAGGGTGGAATTGGGATGGGAGGAGGGAGGGAGCTACAGGGGGGATACAAAGTGAATAAACTAATTAATAAAAATAAAAAATACAAAAAAATAATAAAATAAATAAAAATAAAAATCCCCCTTGCTAGACAAGCATGGTAGCTCATGCCTTTAGTCCAGACACTTGAAGAGGCAGAGGTAAGCATATCTCTGTGAAGTTTGAGGCCAGCCTGGACAGCGTACATTACATAGAGAAACCCTGTATCTAAAAACAAAACATCACCCAAAACAAAACAAAACAAAATAAAAACACTCTTTTTTGTCTTCTCTACCTATTTATAGAAGTCAAAATTTGTATATTAAAATTTGTATGTTAAATTAAAATAAGTCAAAATTTGTATGTTAAATTAAAATAAAAAACCTGATAATTCCGTATCGGTCAAGCCAGTATTAAGACGGAGGTGTTCGCAAATCAATCAATCAATCAATCAATCAATCAATCAATCAATCAATCAATCTATAGGCATAAGACCAGCCACCTATGGGAGGAGCCAGTGCACTGCCTAGTCTTTATGAGAGAGGACCAATCTCATTCTGAAAGGCTAATGCAGCGGCTCAGTGAGCCCGTTGGTGGAGCACCAGCTTGTAATGGATTCTGCAGTTTGGGCATCGCTGACTCACGCCTTTGTGCAGCCCCAAACAGATGACAGGGCAGTTGTCCTCCTCATAGATGCAGCCCACTATCTGCTCATTGGTGATGGAGGGAACTAAATTAGGGTCTTCCTTGGTGCCCGAAGCTGCCTTTGGAGGTAGCTTAGTATATGGATCCAATCCCTTCTGTGAAGTTATCGTGATCTCCCTCTCCAGCATGGCAGCCTGCTCCTCATCAGTAAGAACTCCACCTCCAGAAGCCATGGAGGGCGTCGCAGCATGCACGAGTATTTTGCCCACATGTATGTATGAGGGTGTCAGATACTCTAGAATTGGAGCTACACGCTGGGATCTGCCATGTGGGTGTATTGTGAGGTCCAGTGAATGTTCCAGTCTCTTAGAATGTAATATAATTTTTCAGAATAGTGTATTACTGCTTTATATAATACTGTATTAGATACTATAATTATATTATATCAGATCTTCAAGAGCAGTGAAAAATATTAAATTAGCTAAATATCATGGCATAAAGCACAGGTAAGGTTTTAGTGGCTTCCATGTCTATTCTGGTTTCAGCATTACCTTCCTTAGAAAAGTATGTAATGAATACAAGGACCTATTTGATCCCGATATATTTCCAACATGATTTTAGGGATGCAGATATCAAAAGAATGCTGTAAAATTATTTGCTCTCAAACAGCACTGTAGAATTAATCCTATATTAAGAACTCAGTCTCGTCAGTAAATTTCTTAAAAACTGAAATGGAGGGCATATCTTTTTCCTGCAGCTCTAAGTGGCACTTGGTGCACATTCAATGACCTGTGACTGGACACATGAACACTATGTAGAAATTTGATGGGCAAAGGGATTTGAAGTAAAGTTAAAATGGGTAGTTAGGGGAATGTTGAGGGAGAGATTGTCATGGAACTTTGCAACCCTGCCTGGCGACAGAAAACACTATTGTTGAATGAAGACGTGTTTAGTTACAGAAAGAGACTTTCTTCTTCTTTTTATACTCTACTTGGTCTAAAGAGGCTCTTTATTTTTCAAGTGCAGTATGTGATAACTTACTTTGGCATTCTCTCCATGTAAGCAAAGATTCAGTGGCAATATCAAGCTGCTAGCTTATTGCTCTTCTGTGAATAGCATACCCTGACCAATCTATTTCAAAGGACAATACTCCAGGCATAACATGTGATGTAAATGCAATGTGGCAATTTGATTTTCAAGTAGCACTTCTTAGGAACCATGGCTAAGCAAGAGCATCACGCCACAGTCAGCTTTTATAAATGTATTCTATCAAACCTACTTAAGTATCACAGACTAAAATAACAGTCCTAACTGTTTGAGAAACAGATGTATCCCAAAGATTGAATGTGTCTTCTCCAGGCTGGCCAGATGGTTCAGCGGGTTTCACTTGCTACGGAGTGTGGAGATCAGAATGTGATCCCAGGGAACTACATGGTAGAAGAAGAGAGGTGGTTTTCACAAGTTGTTCTCTGATCATCGTATATACATAAGAGCAAGTGTGTGCACACATGCAGAGGGACACATAAAATAAAGGAATAAGTATAATTACAAACAAAATATCTTTCCTATAATGTTTAGCTTTTATCTTCAAATCTCCTACCTTTCCTGAGCTTGTTTCCATACCCTTACATAGCACCGAGGAGAAAGGCCTTATTCCAAGGCTTCAAGCTCCACTTTAGAGACTGATAGTACAGTAGACAACTTTTCTGGTTCTCTTTCTGCTGCTGTGGCAAAAGCCACAACAAAAAAGCAACTTACTGGAAGATTGGGTGTATTTCAGCTGACATGTTACATATAATCCATCTTGAAGGAAGATGGAAAGGAATACAAAGTATGTGCTATGAAGAGGTTCTGCTTGCTGGTTTAATCTCTGGTTAGAGGTATAGCTCATGCTTGATAAAACCCCCCCTTTTAATGCTAAGACCACCTGCCTGAGAAATGTTGATGTTCACAGTGGGTACAGCCCTCCTACATCACTGAATAATGAAGACAGTCCCTCACAGACATGCTCACAGATCAACCCCAGCAAAGCAGTTCCTCAACACAGGATTTTCCCCTCAGATGAGTCAAGGCCATGTCTAGGTGAGAACTGAGTTGAGGTTGAGCTATTCAGGACGTTATCTCAGTGTATTCTTGTTTCTTTGACCAAGCATGTCTTAGAATAATTTATAAAAATTGGAAACACACACACTCATTACAGCTCTGCATGCTATGATATGTGAGGCCAGGTCAGCCAGTAGACTTAGAATCTTTTAGGAGTCCTACCTCAGCTTCCAAGGTGGCGCACTGTTACTCCATCCTAAAGTGGAATAACAGCAACAAGCTCTCTTTAACCTCTTTTAAATGACACTGATCACATGGGGACTCCTAAGACTTTATGCTTCCAAGAAGGCACGACCTCATTATTCTTTTAGGTTCTGACTATGCATTGGGGGGTTGTCAACAGTCACATACTCAGCATACTGCTGTTCTAGTTGTCAGTTCTGGAAATGCATATTTTGTGACATATCCAAGATCATAACAATAAACAGAACTGAAGCGGTGCATCAGAGGCCCGCAGTCACCCTCTCAGATGACTACACTGACAATCATCAGCTAAACTACCAAGAGATATTTTGAGGAAAGCAAATGCTACACCAGGGCTAAGCATGTTTTACCTTCTCAAGCTCCTCTTCACCACTTAGCACCCTCCCAAAGTCTTAAACCTTATTATGTATGCTTCAGTGGTAGTCACTGAAGGACAAAATTCTCAGAGCAGACTCTGACTCACCTTCAAAATCAGAGTAATTTGCAACCGTCAAAATATTTGTGTCTTCTTTACCACAGAGGAGACTTAAACCTCTGTTTAGATTACTGCAGTTTCAGGCTTGGGCCATTACAGTTCTCTCCACCGTGAAGAACATCAGTTTATATTCTCAGATATTTTTTTGCAGTGCCCTGAGAACATGGGGGATATGAGTTCAATCACAACCCATGTACAAAGTGGTAGTATATGCTAGTAACCCAAGAGTTCTGAGGGCAGAGATTGAAAAATACCTGGTGCTCACTGGTTAGCAATTCTAGACTAAATGGTAAACTACAATGAGGAAGCTGGTCTCAAATGAGTGGGTATTTCCAAGAGTACACACACACACACACACACACACACACACACACACACACACTCCCTTTGGATCTGAGCATTAAATTCCATTTCAGGTCTCTAAGTTTCTTTTACCTATTCTTAGCTGAATTATGCATTTACCTTCTTGGCTTCATTACCAAGTCCTTCAACTCAGAACATGCATTTCCCAAATGTTTCTTTGGGGGGGTCCCAATGACATGAGCGCCATCTTAAGAATGTGTGAGAGCCACAATATTTGTGTGTGTGATCTGCATTTGAATGCTTATCTATTCAAAATATCTTTATAAACTCATTCATTGCAAGTCAGCAAAGTAATTTTGAGGAAAATAATTTTTCTTTTTCAAAATGAAAACAGTAAGAAGAGTATACTACTGAACATTTCTTCTTATCTGTTTACCTTTGCTAAGAAGCAGCTTAGGACTGGGTTTTTATTCATGTTTCTGAATTCCATGTTGCACTGTTTTTTTATTCTTGAAGTCTCTAAGGAAAAATTTATCTCCAGTGAGTATGGAAACAGAAAGAAAATTGTCTACTAGTGGCTTTGCAAACAATCCAGATTTTTTTTCCTTTGCTATCATGACAAAACATTGACAAGTTATCACTTCTTAAAGATTACATACCATGTGGAAACCAAGTGACTATCAATGAGTTTCTCTTACACCATTAAGCCAAAACTCAGTGGTCTGAATTGTACTATTTTGTCTATTTTAATAGATACTATTCTGCCACACTTCAAGTATTTAGTTAATTGTGATATCATGGAGATCTTAGTAGCGATGGTTACAAGCTGGGATTAAAGGCTCTGGTGACAAACTGCCTCCTGGTAATCAGGAAAATATGAATCTGGATCCTTGACACCGGTTTAAAGTCAGGCACTGTACTCAGTTGCAGCCCCAGACCTGGAAGAGAAAGAGAGAGCTGATTCCTGGAGCCTTGGCCAGTGAGCCTAATCACAACAAAAGATCTGACATCAAGAAACAAGTTATAGAGTAAGTTAGAAAGACACCCAACGTTAAGTTGTACATGTGAAAACACTCACAGGAACATTTACATACACTACATACATGTGTGTGCTTGTGTGCACACACACAAAAGAAAAATCTGCAAAGAAAAGTATGGTACATTATAAAAATCATATTTATTGTTAAAAATACTGATTTTAAAACAGATATAACTTAGAACCCCTGCTTGAATATAGCAAATGGTAGCTCAGTATCCAAGTGGGTACGCTAGTAAGGGGAACAGGAACTATTTCTGACATGACCTCAATGGCTGGCTCTTCGACCCCCCCGCCCCGAGGGAGGAGCAGTCTTGCTAAGCCACAGAAGAGACATTGCAGCCAGTCCTGAAGAGACTTGATAAGCTAGAGTTAGATGGAAGGGGAGGAGGTCCTCCCCTATCAGTGGACTTAGAAAGGGGCAGGGAGGAGATGAGGGAGGGATGGGGGGGGATAGGGAGGCAATGCGGGAGGGGGCTATGGCTAGGATACAAAGTACATAACCTGTGATTAATATAAAATAAAATAAAATAAAATAAAAATGTTAAAAAAAAACAGAAGCCCTTGAGTAATGGGAAACTGGTAAATCTCACAGTCACGGTTGTTAAGTTTTCAAAAAATTTAATTATCACATGAAAATTCAAGTCATACTCTTTAGAATACAACTGACACTTTCCTTGATGTATCAGATTTACTTCAATCATTTTTAATAAACTGTCTGCCAAACACACAAATCTACATAACTGCAGTTGTTACTGTTTCAAATTAAATTGCTGTTTTGTGAAAATACAGACTAATTTTAGCTTGCAACCACCACAAATGTTTTTCCTCAAGACATTATCCTTTAGGAGAGAGCAGATGTACTTTGTGTATAATTCTCATTTTGTAACAGAATATTAAAAGGATATATAGTCAAGAGTTGATATTTAACCAAATTAATAGTGTTTTCTCTTTCTACACTGATTTTTTTTAGAGAAATTTGCTTTTTTTTTTCTGTTTTAACCTCAAGTGGATTGCTATAAAAAGTACATAAAAGGTAGTCCTAGTTGGTGTCACTGTCTTGATTTCTGTTCAGGCACTACAGTTTAACCGTCTTTACACCGTTATTGCAAAGATTAACACGGAGAAGAAGCAAATGAATGTCACTTTCATTGTGAACTGAATTTTGAATTTCGGAACAATAACACTGTTTCTGGACTCCCCGTTTCCACTCCACGTAAATCACATCTGAAGTGCTGGTCGGGCACTAAGGATTCCTAACCTTGTATTAAAATTAAAACTGTATCAAGGACATTTGTAAATAATACCCAAGTAAATGTAAATGATACTCAAGTTTGAAGCCAAATCAAGTAAAGTAGACCCACTGAAAGTGGGAGGTGAGTACCACTAATTTTTATTAATGGCAGCGGTTGTTTAAGATAGGTCGGGCTGGCCTCCAACTTCCCATGCTCCATTCTTAGCTTCCCAAGCGCTGGCATTATAGATGTACACCACCACAGCTTACCCTAGGCATCAATGTTTTCAAAAAGCTTTCTAAGTGTTTCTAGCATTGCTAGCAAAGTTGTTAGGGCTGGTGTGGTCTCTATATATTTGGATCTGTTTATAGGCTTGCATCCTATTCTTTCTTGTTCTGTTCTTCTAATATTCTGAGGTTCTCAGATATATGAAGAACACTTGCATATGACTCTCTCAGTGATTGATATCTCTTCCTCCTTTAAATGAATAAGGAAAGGTCAAGGCGTTGTCAGGCAGCTAGATTATGCAACAAATTGGAGAGTTCAGAAATGTAATTTCATTGTTTTTGACTGAAAACAAATATAAAAATACATATCTTTCCTCAGGGTTTCCATGTGCTTTTATATTCTTCTGTTTTTAGAAAGCTGTCAAAGTAAGTCATGGTGGCACCTGAGTGTAATGCTTGTAATCCCAACATTTGGAAGGTGAGGCAGGAAAATCAGGATATCAAAGGTGTTCTAGGCTATGTAATGAGTTCAAGGCCAGCCTAGGCTGCCTAGGCAATTTTTCAAGTGCCTGCCAACTCCTGAAAAGAAAAAAATTGAATGAAAGAAGAAAAGGAATAAAAAGGTATGAAAAAAGAAAAAAAAACAATCAAAGGACTGAAAATACTGATTTACGTAATTTTCTCCTACTTGTTAGCAGTGGATATAGTTTAAAATATTCCATGAACTTATAGCATTTTTCCTTGAAGACATTTGGTTTTTTGAGGATTTTATTTGGTCTTTAAAATTATTATTGATTAGTACAAAACTTGCTATATAAGAAAAAAAACACCATATACTTATTTGCTAATGAGAATAAAAATGTATAAAGATTACACTTTATTAATTTCCATCACAATACACAGAATTTTGCTAAGCTCTGGATTTACTAAGTGGAAAACCCTGGCATCATGTGAACAAAGTTAAACTTCTTGATACGTGTTATATCACTGCTCTCTATAAATAACAAGTTGCCAGTGAAAAAACTAGGTCATAGAAAAAGGTTAACACTATTATGAAAATAAAGTTTCTGTTTATGACATTTTCTGTGAAAATCATTAAATACTTTTAAATATAATCTATTTTTATGATAACATTTTTATATATGAGTACTCTTTTGTACCTCTTAAAATAAAATAAAGTTAAGAACATCAGAGGATTAAAAATGCCGGGAGAGTTGATGTGAAAAAGCCATGTGTCCAGTTATAGGTCATGGTGCGTTAGCCCCTCATTTATTTGATAAAACTAGTCTCAGTGACAGAACGATTCAGAAAATATCACTTGAACTGTGGAACTTAAGACAGGAATCAGGGGCATCACTCTCCTTTCATATGCATTGTCTTTCGAAGCTACTGTCAAGCTGTCTGATATAACACCAAAGAGTGACTGCTGTTTCCGCTCTGAAAGAAGAGAGAATTCCTCCAGGTGAGAGGAGAAGGATAATGATTTTCTAAGAGTATATCAAGAGATTGATGACATGAGGAGAAATTTCAGATAGACAAAGGAAATGCCTGGAAACAAATGTCTCAAGCTTTACTGGTCTTCCATCTATAGCTGTCTTTCAAGTTGCCACAGGGAACAGCTTCGTAGCCTTATTGACCATGAAGCATTGAAAGTTTCCCGCAAAGTGAGCTGAATTAACTCTCTAGATGCATTTGGACATGGAGTGAAGGTTCAGGCCTGACATTTTAGCTGATTTGATAATATCTGGTTTTTGTTTTTAGAATATCTTTATGTTCTTTGTGTGTGTGTGTATTTGTTGTCAGTAATTCAAACACATTTTTCAGTTATCCATATGATACTTTTTAAACATGAGAAAGTAGACCTCCATTCTCACTCCTGTCATGCTACACACAGTGTGAAGGACCACATGGGTATTTATATATATTTGAATCTTATATATACTTGAATTACTTATAATATACATATACATATACTAAATTATTTAGAAGATTAATGTACAAACAGAAAAAACTATGGTCAAGACCAGGCTCTGAGCTCACACGAACTTTGTCTCAAGGTACCACCAGCACTCTTCAAGCCCGTGCATAGGCTCTATAACTCATTTACAGTTCCCCCAAACAGCCTTGTCTACGATCATTGCACTCCTGTGAAAATAGTATTTAACCTACAATGATTTTGACCCTTTCTTGAGTTTTCACTTTGTACAGCTTCATCTTCTTTACCATTAATGAAAGTGTATACCTATTTTTTTATTCATTATCAGTTTATTCAAGACTAAAACCATCAAATCTTCAGGACTTACAGTGTTCCTTTTGCCCTCATATTTCTAGTTCTTGCCTCTCACTTCCCCCTTTATGCTTCTGCTACCTTGTATTTCTTGTTTATTTCAAAATAGTAGGATGTTCATATGTTTGTAACTTTTTTTACCAAATACAATATCTCAACACAGTTGTATACAAACATGTATTTCCCATTTTTACATCTGCACTGAGTGATCACTTCTCCCATTCTACAGACATTAGCTTTGGGCTCAGAAAAGACGTGCACTGGGCAAAGTAGTAATTGGTAGACTTATGGATAGAACCAAGTGATGTCTTTCCCTATGAAATAAGATTCTTCACTATTCTATGATTGAATGTCTGTTATCCTATTTCTGAGTTTATTTTAACAAAGAAAGAAGAACTTTGCTCAATATAATAATCTCAAAAGAATTATAGTATGTTTCAAATACTAGACACTATCCCAAATAGTTTAGTAGGCCCTAGCTCTCATTTGTCCTCATTCTTTATTTACAGCTTACTCTTCTGAACAGCAGCTCTCACTGCCTTTCATCCACATATTACAAGAGTTCTGCTACTTCCAGTTTCAACTTCCGCTTTCAAATCATCCTCTCAGTAAGTCTGAGATGGTTTTTCCAAGCAGAGTGTTCTGATCTGAAACAATTGTGAAATCTCCATTATATCTATAGATATAGACATACATAGATAGATGATATATATATATATATATATATATATATATATTATATAAGGCCATTATCTCCAAGTATACCCAAGTCCAGCTTGAAATAATTTATAGTTTTTACACTTATAGAGCAGACTTTTCCAGTTTTATATCCACCCCATTAAACTATTGCTCCTTTTAGACCTTTAAATGTTCCCATGAATCACCCTTTTCAAGTTTATGGCAGTTTTCTCACTCATTTCCTTTTCTTCTATCATTATTGGCCCGGTCATATCTCTTCTTAGCTTGCAGTTTTCTGGAGTCCTATTTCACTTAGTCCCATGTCACGCTCTTAGCACGCCTTTCTCTTCATTCCTCTACTTGTCCTCTTTTGAGGCGCTTCCCCTCTGCCACACTATATAGAAACTACAGGCATTGGAGATTTCACAATTGTTTCAGATCAGAACGCTCTGCTTGGGAAAACTATCTCAGCCCTACTGAGAGGATGATTTGGAAGCAGAAGATGAACCTGGAAGTAGCAGAACTTGTATAATGTGTGGATGAAAGGCAGTGAGAGCTGCTGGTCAGAAAAGAAAGCTACAGAGAAAGGAATGCAGATAAATGAGGGCTAGGACCCAATTATTAGCCTTGCTAGCTCTGAAGGCTTTAGAGGTTTTACATTTTCCTCCACGATGAAAGTTGTTTTTAAGTGAAATGGACACCTCTATATCTCTTCCCTAGTACTATGGTACACTTCTACTAGGTATTGAAATTATATCATTCAGATTTCTGTTATTATAGGTCCAAAGATTCGTAAGTCTACTCTTCCTTACATTAAATATAGCTGTATTTTAGAACTCCTGTTATTAATGTGGATTTACTAGCTGGAAGGTCAGGTGTATTTAAAACAGCTCTCTTCATCCCTGTCTGGAGCCTTTATTTTCTTTTACCTGAAGTATAGTATTAATAATCCATTTGCTTCTGTTGTATTCTCTCAGTCACAGATTCTAAAAATGCATGCCATGTCATTGTGAGATAAATGTAAGAAAATTCTAGAATCAGAAATTGGTCATATGTTTCTTACTTTGAGATCATAGACGATAATGTATATAAAATTTACCTTTCTAACAGTGGACCACAGTAACTCTTGTCAGAGTAAAAAGCACACTCATGGTTGTTGAAAATGATGGTGAAAGAGGTAAAGTGGTAGTTGAAGATGCCTAGAAGAAGAAAAAAATTACACCAAACCTGTGCCTACAAATTGTTGCCTGCAGACATGGGATGAAGCACAGGGAAGAAAATGCTTTTTTAGTTTGTTTCTTCTTTGCTCTCTGGCAATTCCTGTGATCTGTTTGGATAACTTGTCTACAGGTTCTAGATTGGTTTCAAAATGTACTGAAATACATTATCTATCTGTACCAAACATCTTTTCACTTTGTCTAAATATAACATTGGAGGGATTATGAAAACGTTTCAATATAGATACTTAATGAACCTTCCCTAAAGCATAGAAAATTACCAAATACATATCACCTAAAATACTATAGAGATTCATAGAAAGAAGGAAGTGGAATGTGCTAGAATCATCCAAATAATTTTTATACAGTACTCAGGGTATTAATGAGACCTACAGGTAGTGTAAGGTCTGCAGCAGCAGTGTAGTTGCTTTAGTGATGGTGGCACAGAAGCAATTATAGAGAGAAAGGTTCTTTTCTCAGGTGTATATGCAGAAGACCGGAAATAAGTCTGCTGAATAGACGGAGGTTATAACTTAAGGGCAGCAAGACACTCAGCAGTACAATGATGGTTCAGTGTATAATGGATCATGAGTATGTAACCAGGAACTGGAGTCAGGTTCCCTCAGTGGTTGAAAGATCCAAGACACAGAGAGATACTTCAGAAAACCCTGTTATTGTAAAACTGTAGAGAAACACAAACCTAGAACAAAACAGCCTAAACAGGAGCTCCTGTGGATCAGAAGAAGCAAAGGTGCATGGTCTTCTAGCTGGGCGTTATTTGTAATTCCCATTTGTCCACGACTAGTCCATCTGTCTGTACATGTATTTGCTACAGCAACATGCTTAATAAAAGTAACTTGAGGAAGGATTACCTTAATCTATCTCATAGCTCAAAGACATAATCCATTGTGGTGAAGTCAACATGGCTGCAGAGGCAGCAGGTCGTATTGCTTCTGTACTTACAATGCAGAAAGAGATGAATGCTAGTGTTTAGATGGCTTTCTCCCTTAGTCCAGATTATTTATCCAGTACATGGAATAGTGCTGCTAACACTGGGGGAGAGGAGGGGAACTTTCCTACCTCAATTAACCCAGTCTTGAAAACCATTTATAGACATCTCTGTGGGTTTATTTCCTTAATAATTCTAGATCCTTTTGGGTTGTCAGTCAGTATTAACTATACAGTACCGTCTATACTTTTCCTCTGGATGTGCAAGGCTTATCTGCAACCCTGTATGTTGTTGTTGTTGGTTTTGTTTTGTTTTGTTTTGTTTTGTTTGTTGTCTCCTCAAATACTTCCACTCCAACAATGATGGAAATCATTAATCAGATTAGAATCTTCATTCATCCCAAGTGAATGCAGATATATTACTTCATAGATAATTTTCATTTAAAATCAGTTAGAAAGGAAGCAAGATAGGATTAAACATTCTGTTTGGTGGGGGCAGTTCACACTTGCATTTTGGAAGAGCTGAGACATGAAACACATTCAATCAGTATAACTTTTTGATACAGATCTCAATTCTTTTTGTTCCCTTTTGGTGGCTTCCCATCTTGGCCATGGGGTACAGCCAGGCCTTTGCAACCCCTCGTGCGGGTGGGCGAATGAGCAAAGTTAATCACTCCTTCTGAACTTCATTTTCAAATTCTGGGCACTTTGACAGATGGATGCCACAGCTGAAGAAGGAGAGACTAGTGTCTGTCAACACAATGCCCTAGAGAGATAGGTGCACAGTGACCTACAGAGACAGGATTCTACGGATGGAGCCTTCACCATTGTCACAAGCTATGAGTGGCACAGAAGGAACAGAGTTGAACCCCAGGGGATACAAGGGATCTGGAACCCAAATAAATTCACCTGAGGGGACCTAGGTAGACTGGTGAGAGTGCCAACTGTTCCATTGTGTTTGACTCTGGAAGGGTATCTTTAAGGACAAGAAATTTTAGGACTCTGACCTCAAAGTTAGACCCTCAACAGACTAAGCTGGAATTTCCCATTGAACAGTTACGATGTATCTTAGAGTATAACATGATTTATTTTTTAAGTAAATAGGATTATTTAGTACATCAGAGTTTGTGGCCTCTGACTTAACACAATTCTAGTTTAGAGCAATACAAAATGTATGTTCATATCACTTGCTTACAAATGATTACATAGTGAGAACCACAACAAATTAAAATAAGACTGAAAAAGAATCATTAAGGGGGAGGGGTCAGAAGTTAGAATAACATTGTGGTGCTTACTGCAAACATATCTTCATTTCAGTCAAAGCTACACTTTAAGAAGATTCAAGTTTATTTTAAAACTGGAAATACAATATGTTGAGAACATTATGAAAATATCTCTCAGGGGCTCCACCTGTTACAGCTCTTTCTATTTTCTTTTCTTTTACTTGTATGCTTTTTACACATTCACACATATTTGGGGATCAACCTATTTCTTTCTCAAAACCCTTAGTGTTTCAAAGAGCAAGAATAGGGGAGCAGAGAAAAGACACTCATTAGTTAAGGAGACTCACCAAAAAGCAGGGAAAAGCATAAGGAGAGCTCTGGCTATGATACGCTACAACATCAGAGTCATGGGGGCAGTGAGAGCACATAGCCAGTTTATGTGCTCTCCTCGAACCTGGTTCTGATCATGTTCTTTCCGTTTTGACTCGCATGTACTTTCTTGATAAAGAACACCTTCACTTCTTCAAATCACCTGGATTTCCATGAGGTCAAACCCACTCTTAACAACTAAACCTAATTCTTCCGTGTATTGTTTAGTTGGCCTTTCATTGGTTTGAACATGATGGGAAGATTGTTGCCTGATTAAGACCCTGATTCTAAGTCCACTGTGCCCACTTGGTGGTAAAGTCATGCAGCCTTTTCAAATTTCATTTCGTTAGCAAAAAATATAAGTTACAAATACTGAGTATGCCCACCTCACAGAGTTGATATGAGGACCAAAAGAAGCAATCTTAGAAACGCTCCAAAAACTTTTAATACATAATACAAATGCAAGCTGTCATATAGAACCAAATCGTATGTCTTAAATTTATTGTGTTTAAGTAACCCAAATGAGTTTAAGATATAACAGAGGGGCTAGAGAGATTGTTCACTGGTTAAGAACATGTATTCCTTTCAGAGGACCCAAGTTTGATTCTCAACACTCATGTTAGGCAGTGCATAACAACCTGTAATTCCAGCTCCAGGGGATCCAAAGCCCTCTTCTGGTCCCTGTGGACCCCTGTACATGTAACCACACAGAAATGGGCAGGCATACAGACAGATATACAGACGGGCAGACAGACAAACAGGCACACATGCATGTGTGCAAGCACGCAAACATTCATGCAAGCACAAACATACACACACAACATGAACAATTAAAAAGAGAATAAAGAGATGGTTGATATATGAAGTGACATACTATATACACATGCCATTCTGACTGCAGAACGTACAGGACAACTAACATTGTAATTCACTCTGTAGTGCTGTTTGGTAGAGGAAACATTTTGAATCAGTTGCCTTTGCTTTCTCTTTCAGTTTGAGAAATAGCTACTGATATGCCAGAAAGACAACCTCGGTAGGCTTCTTGGAAGTTTATTCCATTGTTTTTGTGACTTACATGGGAAACAGGGCCCTAACAAAAAGTACTGGTTTGATTCTCTTCAGCAAACAATGAGATCATATTTTCACTTTTGTTTAGAATCACAGCTTTTTCCCTGTTGTTCCATGTGAATACGGCTGCTACTAGGATGCCATTTCCTTAATCAAAATTGTTTTATTTGAACAGAAAAGAAAATTAATTGCACATCTTATCTGCAGATTATTTGATAGAATCATGAAGCATTTATCTTGCTTCTAGCAGAATCAAATGCTTTAGTGTTCCTTTGACTTTCATTAGAAAAACTCAGGTTCAATATCAACAAATGTTATATTGGGTTGAAATTAAATCAGAGAGGGCAAGTGTCCTTCATGTCCGATGTGCTTAAAAATGATGAGACACACTTATTTGACAATCCCAACATCACAATGAGCTTGAGGATGATTTATCTGAGTATAATTGGAGAAACAACTTCTAATGCCGCTAACTAGACCATAAAAGGGTATGCCCTCCTGACACATTCTTTTTGAGGCAAACTAAATCTTATTTTGTAAAAAAAAAAATACATAAATAAAAGTCCTGCTACCACTACCCTGTGATCCCATAATGGAGAAGCCTTTTGTAGAAAGTACTCCAGAGTTGAGCCTAGCTGAGCTCTGAGACAACGATCTATCTCCACTGTAGCCTAGAGTGATGCTTCCATGAAACACCCTCCTCCCCTGGTCGATCCCTCAGACAAGTACAAACTCTCTCAAAATCTGGATCCAATGGAAAAACAGACCCCAGACTGAATCACCCATCTATGTCCTCCCGATACTCTCAATTCAGAAAGTGATGAAGTAAATAACACCAAGTGCTTTTAAGTTTAAGGTCCAATTCCACATAGCACTTCTAGTCAGAACACTGGCCCAAATTTTATTTAGATGAATAAAGGTAAAGTTAACATATGATTTCCAAACAATTAAAGCTCTTGTGATTTTAATCATTCAAAACTTTTGAGCTAACCAAATCACTATTCTAACAACCTGGTTCCTCTTCCTAAGTATAAAGTTGTTATAAAGTTCAGATGAAAGTACACAAAAGGAGTTTTTTGCAAATCAACTCAGGTGGCACATTGTCATCTTTCTAGTGCTAAATAAGCATTTTAGCATTAATATTTTATAACACAGGTTATGTATTGTCTTATTTTATTTTTTAATAAATTAAGTGTTCAATAAATGCTTTAGGTATTTTTTCATTTTCCATAATAATATTTATTGTTAGATTGAAGGAGCGAGTAGAAAGATAAAAAATTCTGGTTGAAGAACATAAGAGCTTGTGCCTATTTAGAGCTTCAATTCTTTCTCATTCTTATTGTGATATTACTCAGCATGATGTATTGTGAGTTTTAGGAGTGATTTGTATTCATAATAAAAATTTTCCTCAATATTATTAGAGCCCATTGTGGATGCTTAGAACTGTCTGCAAGTCATTCATCACTCTGGATTTACGATGAGAGCATTGTAAGAAGCTTCTGTGCAGTCAATCATATTTACAGTTTTGGAGAGCAACACAGTGAAAGGAGATCAGGAAGTGACCCTGATGCTTTCATGTTGTGCCACTGTGGTAAACATCATTAATGCCAGAACTTTTTAGCATCAATCCTATCAAGTTTCAACTGTTACGGTATCTTAAAAGCTACACTCGTACATTTTATTTCAGATAGTTTTCTTCGGGTTGTAAATGAGCTGTTGCCAGCAAGCATGGTCCTTGATGTGGCATTGAAGTGTGCTTTTAAATCATTGATATTTGCTAACGCTTTTTTTGAGAGATAAGAAGTACATGCTTCTGAATGTATTTCTGAGGAGCTCTATGCACATTTACCTGGATTTCGTTTTCTGTGTGACGAGGAGGCTTGAGAGCCCCTTGAACAAGATTTGGTCATCTGAAAGGCTACTCAAGCAGGGAAGTGGTCCCCCTCTCTGATGAGAGAGGTATTTACCCTCTTCTGGAGTCAGGCAGATGCCCTGAAATTTCATGATCCTAGTCCTCTCCAGGTCTTTCTATCTCCTTCTTCTTTCATAAGATTCCCTGCACTCTGCCCAAACTTTGGTTATGAGTCTCAGCATATGTTTTGATACCCTGCTAGATGGAGTCTTTCATAGGCCCTCTGTCATAGGTGCCTGTCCGGTTCTCTGTTTTCTCCATCTCCTGATGTCTGTCCGGTTTGCCATTCTGAATGAAGACTGAGCATCTTACCCATGGTCTCCTTCTTGATTCACTTCCTTAGGTGTACAGATTTTAGTATGATTATCTTACATTATGTGTCTAATATCCACTTATGAGTATATACCATGTGTGTCTTTCTGTTTCTGGGATACTTTACTATGGATGATCTTTTCTAGATCCTGCCATTTGCCTGCACATTTCATGATTTCCTTGTTTTTAATTGCTGAGTAGAATTCCGTTGTGTAAATGTTCCACAATTTCCATATCCATTCCTCAACTGAGGGACATCTGGGTTCTTTCTAGCTTCTGGCTGTTACAAATAAAGCTGCTATGGATGTGGTTGAGCAAATGTTCTTGTTGTGTATTTGAGCATCTTTTGGACATATTGGACCCCAATTTTTTTTCTCCAGAATTTTATTTTTATGTATTTTTGAGACATTATCTAAGACTTAGCATATGTGGGTTTGGAACCCATTATGTAGCCTATGATAGCCTTGAAGTTCTGAGAATTCTTTTTTTTATGTAACATTTTTATTTATTTTATTTTTTAATATTAGTTACAGTTTATTAACTTTGTATCCCTGCTGTATCCCATTCCCTCCCAAGCCCACCCTCCCTCCCTGGCCCTCTGTAAGTCCACTGATAGGGAAGGCCCCCCTCCCCTTTCATTTGACCCTGGTTTATTAGGTCTCTTCAGGACTGGCTGCAATGTCCTCCTCTGTGGCCTCTCAAGGCTGCTCCTCCCTCGGGGTTGGGAGGGGGAGAGGGGTCAAAGAGCCCGCCATTGAGTTCATGTCAGAAATAGTCCCTGTTCTCCTTAATAGGGTACCCACTTGGATACTGAGCTACCCTGGGCTACATTCAAGCAGAGGTTCTAGGTTATATCCATACACGGTCCTTGGTTGGAGAAACAGTCTCATAAAAGACCCCTGTGCCCAGATATATTTGGCCTTGTGGAGCTCCTATCCTCTCCAGATCATATTAACTCCCACTTCTTCCTTATGATTCCCTGTACTCTGCCCAAGGTTTGGTTATGAGTGTTAGTATCTACTTTGATACACTGCTAGGTAGAGTCTTTTAGAGGCTACCAGGTTTTGGGCTATGTTGGTCTTCCTATGAAGCTCCTGTTCCCTCTGGGTCCTTCTGTCTCCTCACTCTTCTCTATGACTCCCTACACTCTTCCTAATGTTTGGCTGTGAGTCTCAGGATCTGCTTTGATCCCCTGCTGGGTAGGGTCTTTCATAGGACATCTATGGTAGACTCCCATCCAGTCCCTCTCTTCAACCACTTCCAGTGTCTATTCTATTTGATATTCTACTAATTTGAAAATTAAGCATTCTACCTAGGGTCCTCCTTGTTATTTAGTTTCTTTAGGACTGTGGATTATAGTATGGTTATCCTGTATTATATGGCTAATGTCCATTTATAAGTGAGTATATACCATGTGTGTATTGGGAATCCTGTTACCTCAAGACACAGCTATATAACTCCTGGGCATATACCCCAAAATATGCCCCCATACAACATGGACATTTGCTTAACTATGTTCATAGCAGCTTTATTCATAAGAGCTAGGATCTGGAAATAACCTAGATGTCCCTCAGTCAAAGAATGGATACAGAAATTGTGGTACATTTACACAATGGAATACTACTCAGCTATTAAAAATGAGGAAATAATAAAATTTGTAAGCAAATGGATGGAATTAAAAAAGATAATCCTGAGTGCAGTTACCCAGAAACAGAAAGAACCCCTCAAAAGTTTAATCAAAATTTCTGTGGAGATTCAATGCATGGGGATACTGTATCTGCTGCTCCCCCATATACATTAAAAACAAACAAACAAACAAACAAACAAACAAACAAACTATTATTTGCAATGAGAACCATACTGTCATTTGTCTTCCTCCCTTATCTAGCTCAGTTCATATTTTATGGAGCTGCGGATTTCCTGAAGGGAAAATTGGGGAATTGTTAAGTACTGGTAACACAGGACTTGATCCTGGGAGGGAGCCATGCATTTACAAGTTCAAGAATCATCCATCACTCTATAGATGACTTTCTGTTTCTCTGGCTTCCTGGGGTCTTCTTCATCTTGCAGATCAAACTTGGTTATTCAAAGCATGTCAAGGGGTGAAGGACTCACAATTGTGTATTTGGGGGCAATGTCTATGATACCTATAGAAAGCCTTACTATTGGCAACACTTCACTTTTCTACAATAATTCTTTCCTTTTTCTTTCAATTCATATTATGTCCTTTCACTCCTTTTTCTAAAATTAAGGAAGTCCTATTTTTCTTCTTTTCCTGTTTCCACTCATCTGATGCGATATCCCTTTTCTGTTCACTAAACCTAGAGCAATAAAATTACTGTGTAGCCTCTGCATGGACACTAAATGTTCTCTTGATTGCTCATTAGGCTGAGGAGATTGGGTGGCGAATGGGAAGACATCTTGAGAATGATTAGAGGAGCTTTCTTATTCTGGTAACACTCAATTACTAAGCGGGAGGAAATTGAGAACCAAAGGAGCTGATTCATCTCTATTTAATTGTTATAGAGCAAATAAATACTAAGAGGAAGGGAAGGCAAGAACTTTCACTGAGAATGTGGTATTTACACTGAAATGCTGGTCATCAGCTCAAGGAGACTTAGCATCAAACATTATTTAAATTTACAAGAATTCTTCTGCCAAGTAAAAAGGAAAAAATAACTGGTCCACTGCTGAAAATTTCCATTTTTGATTGCAGTCGTTGAGAAGCAGTCTTCAGTCTTCCTAGTACAGTTGTGATCCCTGTGAGACTTCAGAAACAATAACTTTCATTTCCCTTGGGGAGAAATTAAGAGAGCCCAGCCTCCAATAACAGAACTTTTTAAAGTAGTTTTTCTTTTTCTACTATCCCATTATCATCCAAAGACATGGTGATGTAATTTTTAAGACAAAGAACGAAAACATAACTTCTAGCTGCCAGTTTCTGTTTAGTTTGTACAACAAGTATTCAAATTTCCCTTTTAATCTCATCTCTTTAAGCTGTTTCTTAACCCATACACAAAGTTTGAAGGATGTGCCTTTCCTTAAAACTGAGGATAACCATCAATTGCTAATGCATGTATGAACATTTCAAACAATTATTTAAAAAGGAATAATATTTAAAATGTACCCTAAATTGCTCAATATGGTAAAAAAAACATAAGATGATTCAATGGGGCAGTGAGAGAGCTGAATACTTACAAATAATGGTGAATAGTTATTAAACAAAATGAAATTTAAGGAAAACAAAAAGAAACTTCTTAAGCTAATTGGGAATCCCAAGCAGTTGTGCTTAATTAAATGGGAATGGCTGAGTACACTAAAGACCTTTTAACATCTGGAAACACAAAATCAAACAAGGTGGCACACACATGAGAACCAATGTCTATCAGATATTATCTTAGCATCGCTTTAATTCCCTTCCTCCTGCAGCAGTGAGAAGCTCAAATTCCCAGGACAAGACTTACTGTCTAAGAAACCGAAAACAAAACAAATAAACAAAAGAGAAGAGTTATCACATTATACAGACCCTTTCAATAAAACCCTCAAATGTAGATGAAGGCAAACACCCTTCTTCCTCATTTGACATCTTTTCTAAAAACAAAAGTTGGCATTTGCATAGTATTCTTTCAGTAAATTTGGCAGAAAACAAAAAGTAAAACCTAGCTAGTTAAAACATTTCAAAAGAATTATACTTGTTTTTTTCAGAAAAGTTCTTGGAGAGTTACCAATGACAAGAAATGCCTTTCACACTTCCCTCAAATACTGTCACATTTGCCAGATGACATTTTCTTCTTCTTCACATAACTTATCTGACACAAGAGTGTATCAGCAATAGACTACAGGAAAGATAATTGGAATCAAGAAAGTTAATCCACCTTTCTGCTTCAACTGTCAGAGGGGGAAAAAATGAAGTCACAGCAAATACTTTTAAAAGCACAACAGTAGAATGTCAATTTCCTGAGTCAGCAATCCAAACACAAAGGTGGCAAATCTCTTCACAAAGCTGTGAGAACCTGCCATATCTGATATTCAGTAGCAGCAAGTGCTCTCAGAGTTAACTGGGATGGAAGTTCTTTTTTTTTTTTTCTATTTTTTAAAATTTATTTATTTTTATCTCAATCACAGGTTAGGTACTTTGAATCCCAGGCTTAGCCCCCTCCCTCAGTCCCTCCTACACTACCACTCCCTCCCTCATCTCCCTCCTCCCCGCCCCCTCCAAGTCCACCAACAGGGGA
>CM053764.1:77979256-78025700 GCA_028658305.1 Pachyuromys duprasi
TTCTGGGCATTTGTTTATATATAATCAGGGAGCTGTTTGTGCTTTAAGGCTGTACTTCAGTCTGAATCTGTCAATCTCTTGTGTCAGGAGTGTTCTTCAAGAAGATCAGGGATTTCCGGTGGTTTGTGGTGTGTGTTGTGTCTCAGTTGAACTCTGTTGTGGGCTCTGTGTGCCCAGCTTCGTGCTCTGTGCTAGAAGTTGTGAGCACTGCAGGCTGGTCACCCCTCTGGTCTGGAGGCTTTACTCCTCACTCTGTGCTAGAGTCTGAGTGTCCAGTTTTGAGATGTCAGCTGGGGACTGTGCACTCTGTCCTGGGCGTGCTGCTAAGGGCTCTCCCCTGGAATGGAGATTTGGCTCCTCCTTCTGTGCCAGGGGCTGTGCACCATGGTCTGAGATGATATTTGGGGCACACACAGTGGGTTTGGGTTGGTGTGTATCCGTTGTATGCAGGGCTGTCTAAAATGGTGCCAGAGGCCTTCTCTGTCTGGCCTGTGGACAGACACCTGAACTGGGGTTTTTGCTGGTGGATGCGTGCAGTTTTTGCCCTCAGTGTGCGGTCTGGTCAAGATGGTCCCAGGATCCTCTCAGCAGTGGGTTGAGACAGAACTCGGCTTCCTCCCAGATCCGCCAGCGGACTCACACACTGACTGAGTTTTTGCTGGCGGAAGCGTTTGGCTCGCGCATCTGCAGTGTGCGGACTGGTCAAAAAGGTCCCCCAATTCACTCAGTCTGGGGTGGTTCCGGCGATCGGTTCGTGCCTGCTGCACACCCGCGGGTTGAAGCAGATCCCGGGTGCAGTGTGAGCGCGTAGGGCGCAGTTCAGTGAAAACGGCACCTGGTTCCTCCTGAGAGTGCCCGCGAGACTGTGTGATCCAGTCTATAATGGCGGGTGCGGGCGCCCAGCGCAGCTGCTCTTTCAGATCAGAGCTGTGTGCCGCTGGTCATCGGGAAATTTTTCCAGGTAATAACTGGGTGTCTCTAGGGTTTTCCCACTTCATTTTCTCACCGTAGGAGTTCTGCTCACCTGGCACTCACAATGCTGGCGTTTTAGGTCCCAGAGTTCAGTTTCCTGGTAGCTGCATTGTTACTGCTCTCCTACTCCTCAGACACAGTGTTCTTTCCTGGCAGCCATCTTGGATCCCCGTATGGGATAGACGTTCTAACATTTTCTTTAAAACATGAGAAGCTCTCCCTCCTGCCCCCTCCCCAAACATAAGCAAAGAGACGGCAAAAGGGTTATAGTGGGAAACTAGCAATTTGTTTAAGAGGTTCAGGAAAGTCATTCAAGGTGCAAATAAAGACAGATTTCCATGAAACAATTGCAGAAGAGAATTATTGCTTATCCGCAAAGCTAATCAGAAAGCAAACTGACCCAGGTGACTCAGCCCAATCACAATGATAACCTCATTTTCTTGTACCTTGAAACATCTAAACATGCCTCTAAAATATTTGGTGAAAACAGCCAAGTGGAACATAAACATGTTATCCTGATTGGAAGAGAAAAATAGAAATCTAATACAATAAAGTGGCTTGTTTCTGAATATGCAATGTCAATAAAAGTCTTTGGAAAACATCTTAACTTTCAAAGAATAATTCCCACAAAATTGTCTTTCCTCCTCTCTTTCATACCTCTCTCCTTCTGATCTCCCTTATATTCTTCCTTCCCCCTTGTCTTTATCTCTTTTCCCTCCCCTTTCATCTCTTCCTACTTCTCTCTTTCTCATGTCAGGTTGTATCTGGCTAAAGAATACTGACATATGGACTGAAGTTCTCTGAAAAAAAAAACACATCTTTGCTGAAGCCTCCTCTTACTAAATGACTAGAACTTCATTATTGTGGAAAAATAGAATGTTGAAGAATGATAGTCAAAATTTCATGGGCTTTTGTTAGTCACCTTAATATCATTTGCAACTGACCTATATCACACTCTTTATAACTAGGTCAGTGTACTCTAATGCATTGTATAGTAGACACCTAGGTATCTCAAAGCCCAAAGCCAAGATACGATGACAGCATTTGAATCCTATTGAAGAGATTTTCCCATGCTGTAACATGTCCATTCATTTGGCCCTAAGAGTGTGCTTCATCAATACACTACTTATGAGTTTTTTCTGTCCTGTGACTATGAGAGTTCACATAACCTCTTTCACAGTAGAACTTGTCATATCCAGAGTCACCCAAACCTATGTTCTTCAGCCACTGTGATTTGAATTTGAACTGGAATAATCTTTTATTCTCTCTGAAAAAAAAAGCTTTCTATTAAGTTAAAATAGTTGCCGAACACATTGACATACTAGTCCAAAAGTAGGAGGATCATCTTTCATGGGAGGAAAATCTCTAAATATCCACTGGATTGGTGGCTCTTTTACAAAGAAGTTTCTTCTTGAAAGGTAGAAAGGTGCAGTGATGCAGTAAGGTAGCAGGAATTCCCCTCAGTTTTGCTTGAGTATATTATATGACACTTTATACTTGCTAAATAAGAGAGGAACGGAAATAAAGTTGATTCATAAATGTTGATAAATTAAATAAATAGAATGCTGAATTTTATCTTTTTATTTTCCACTTTTATACTAAAATGTTATTTAATTAGAGAAAAATTCTAATAGAGATTTTTATGTCGGTACTTAAAATTTCTTCTTTAAATGGTCGAATCCTGCCATCTGTCAAGGTGGCATCCTACTATCATACTTGTGGGAAACATCCAAAGCATGAATTATTACAGTTTAATTCACAGCTTGTTATATCTTGCCACCTGATTATTTACCTAGTTATAAGACCGTTGTATCATTAATAAATGAGTGTATATCATGAAAATTTTATGTCTATCATAGACTGTATTGTGGGACTGTTTCATTATTGTCTATCTTCCCCATTGACTACCCACTTCAAAATAATAGCATCTTCATCTTTTTTAAAAAATTTAACAGTGTTGCCTGATACAATGCGTAGCCTATGATAGAGGTTCAAGAAATGCTATAATTTTTCATGATCTGAAATAAAATTTTGCTATTGAATGCACTAACTAAGAAAAAGGTCAGGAAGTTCAGATTTAAATTTCTTCAGTTGTTAGTTTCATCTTGAACCTTACGTGTAAGAATCAACAACCATATTAAATGCATTCTTACATCCTTTATTTGACATCCTTTATTGCTATTCATCTGTTGTATACTAACCTAAAACTTGTGCCTTAAAATAGACCTTGACCGTTTCTTTAAAAAGTTATAGACTTTTTAATTTTAATTTTTTTTACAATTTATTCATCATATATCCCAATTGAAGCCCCTCACCTCATCTTTTCCCAGTCCCACCCTATTCCCTTCCTTTAGTCTACTCACTGAAAGGGGGAGTTCTCCTCCTCTGCCATCTGCCCATAGCTTATCAAGTCTCATAAAAAAAAAAAAAAGAGTTATAGACAAATGTTAGAGATTCACTTCATCTCACTGTTGTTGAACTAAAGCATCCATCAGGTTATACATAATGGGAGCAGACGATGTTTTAAGTCTTACCTTTTGTCAAAATGCATATAGGTAACCTTAAGTAGCTTTGAAAGCCAATTCAGCAGTTGGAGTCACAACCCCAGCTGATTTCAGCCTCATCATCATTCTCACTGAAGTGTTGGAAACATGAATAAAGGCATCTCAGATCCTGCAAGTCAATCACTTTGATCAATGGATACTAAAATACGAATTTCTGATCATTTTCTTCTAAAATATATATTGTTGTTTTAACCGTTTTAACCATTCTATTTTGAAGGATCTATTCTCAACTGACAGCCTATTTAAAATCAGACAATGGACTAGATTGAGCCATAGGATCATTGTTTGCTAGCTATAATTTTATTTGCTTTATTTGGAAATATACGAATTAAAGCAGAGTATATCTGTGTGAATCTTCTGTGTTCCTTGACATTGAATAAAGTCACCTGCCCACACTGAGTTTTGGGTACACTGACCTGGAGGATTTGAGACACCTGAATTCACATTTCCAGCACTTTAGTGAGAATGACTGTGAGGCTGAGATCAGCTGGGGTTCTGACTCCAGATGCTGAACTGGCTTTCAGAGCCACTTAAGGTTACATGCCTATGTTTTGACAAAGGGTACAGTGTTTTCCACATGTAAGATGAATCTGGTTTAGAGAGGAGAGAGTGACGCTTATCAGTGCTAACAAAGCACAACAGTACATTAGTGTAGTTCCTCACTTATGTCTGAGAATGAGCTTATGCTAATACACACTGTCAGGCTTTGTGAAAGTGTTCACCTTTCATCTCATCACTTCCTTCTTTTTCCTTCATCCTTCAATTGCCTTTTCTTTTCAGTTCAAAACAAGCCTGCAGAGTAAATGCTGAAGCATAATCCTGTATTAATTTATGGGCCGTGGTGTGGCTCACTAGAAATGAAATGCTCTGGTCCCATGAAATCCTAATCACTTTCACAGCCAGCAGGTGACCGAGCTACAGCATTTCCAGTGAAGTGAACAAGAACATTAAATAAAACCAGTGCTGGAGACTGGGTGGATTCAAGTCAGGAAGAGAAAAGTACCATACTAGTGATCAAAGCTTGGCCCAGGGAGGCAACTCTATTTGGCTTTAACTCAGTGGGAAAGGATATAACTTCAAATCTATGGTCAGTTCATTTCAGTTTCAGAGACTTACCCAGTTATTTCTGTGTTGCATACCAAGCACAGGGGTCCTGAGCTGGCTTATGAAAAATCTCTAGGTAAAAGGGATGTGTAAAAATTGTCCCCAGTGAAAGTTCTTTCAACTCTCCCTGACCCTTGAAGCAGCTTTCCTAAAGCAGACAAGAATCTCAAAGGATGAAGGCACCTGCATTGGGAGCAGATGGCTTTAGTCTTAGTACCTGGTAAAACTGTCTCCTGCATCAGTGGTGGGACAATCCTTCTCTATTAATGACTGCCTGGGGCTTGCCTGCATGTGAGTAAGTTTGGGGGATATACACATTAAGTCAGAGGTGCTAGAATTAAAGTCCCCCAGTGAACAAATAAGTGAAAGTGGTCATTCCAAAAATTAAGAACACAGATATAAAAGTATTTTAAATATGTTCTATATCCAAAAATCAGATGACCTGATATGTCATTAAGAGGTAACATCATTCATTTGGTTCTCACTATCAAATGTGTTAATCTAAAAATAGTTCTTTTATTTATTTATTTATTTTTATTAATTACACATTATTCACTTTGTATCCCCCCCATAAACCCTTCCATTTTCCCTCTCCCAATCCCACCTTCCCTCCCGCTTCTCCACAAATAAATAATACTAATAAAAAAGAAATGGAAGCAAGAAAAAAAAAGGCATTCAGGGGTGCAGCCTTGCCGGGCCACAGAGGAAGATGATGCAGCCAGCACTGATGAGACCTGATAAGCTAGGTTCAAATAGAAGGGGAGGAGGTCCTCACCTATCAGGGGACTAGGAAAAGGGATAGGGGGAGAAGAGGGAGGGTGGGTGGGACCAGAAGGAAATGAGAGAGGGGGCTGCAGTGGGGATACAAAGTGAATAATAAATAAAGATATAAATAAATTTAACTTTAAAAGAAAAAAAAACAGTTCTTAAACCTAGCAAAGTTTTTGTGTAAACTAAATAGCAAAGGCCTGTAGCCTCCAACAAAATGGGAAAGGAAAATAGAATGCTAAGTTAAAAATAATGATAATTTTAAAAATGTTGCTGCTGTGCAAGGTTTTATAATACCTGGCATCAATACTCTGGGAGGGACTAGATCTTATTGTAATATTAGAATCAGCTTGCCTTTTCTGCTTTCACTGTGACACTATTTAGAATATTGCTCATGCTTCACTTTTGAGTGCTCCACTGACTTGGAATGTTAAGGTAACTTCATGATTTTTATAAGCCTGAGAATGGATAAGTATAAGATCATAAATATTTTTAGGCCCCAAACCAAGAACATTGCCTATACCACTCACTATAAGTTTAATGCAAGTTTCAAAATGCCTTTTAATAACGATGTAGAAATAGTCATGTTGGCCAGTGTGTCTACCTGAGGATTAACATGACAAAAATCTAAAGAAATATTCATGTTGTGAAATCAATATTGAGAAAGGACTGAGAATTTATTCATAAGACTGAGATATGAAGAGAAGAGAAAAGACAAAGGAAAAATTTGAATGAGGCCAGAACAAACTCCAGGCATGAATTTTCTGAGTTAAACAATGATCTTGGGAGAGGGGTCCAAACAACAAGTATGTGAGTGTTTATTCTTTCATATTGTATAATAAAACTATACAATATGATTTGCAAGATGAGCGAAGGAAATCTCTTGGAGGCTCATGAACTGCTCCCTTCTGAAAATCTTGAAAGATTGGCTACAAGAATATTTTATTCGCAGAGATCTCCAGCTTCTCACCTTTTTTTTCAAGCAGTTTCATCACAATCCTAATGCAAATGATTTAGTTTCACAAGACAAACTTCTTCTAAAACATGGCTGCTAATGGAAAGTCCATCATGCTTTGACAAGACAGGTTCAGAAAGTGCCTACTGGCATGAGAACATGGGTTGTTTTCATTTGACTTTGGACACCTTATCCCTCGGAAAGTTTTGTGCCATGAGTTTTTAAGGGAAACACTGTCTAGAGTTTTGACAGTATTCTCTGCTGATAATCCTTAGCCAATTAAAAGAGGCCACGAGGGACCTTGTTCATAAAAGATTTACAGAACAGTCACAGTCTAGTGAATTCAAAGTGAAAAAAAATGTAAAGATAAGTGAGCAATGTTTGAAAATTAACAATCAGTAAGAGAAAAGCATATCATTTTGAAATACAGTGGAAGAATGGTAACATTTAGAAAGATATCTTTAATGGTGTTTCTCTCTTGTAAGAATGCTGTAGGGTTAATTTGCAATACTTAGTAGGTAATTGAGTCAATAATTGCCCTGTCACTCCAGGGACATTCAAATCTTGCCTTCAAGCAACAGCATCAGTTTGATAATAATAAAAAACAAAAACAAAAAACCAAAAAACAAAAATGTGGACCAGTGTCTTAGTTTGGGTGTTATTGCTGTGAAGAGCCACTATGACCATGACAACCTTACTAAAGAAACACATTTAACTGGGCCTGGCTTACAGTTTAAAGGTTTAGTCTATTATGGTCATGGCAAGACTGACATGCTGCTGGAGAAGCTGAGGTTTCTTCTGCTTGATCATGGGCAGCAGGAAGTGAACTGGCTTGAGTTTCAGAGGCCTCAGAGCCCACCTCTAGTGATGCATCTCCTCCAACAAAGTCAAACCTACTCCAACAAAATCACACCAACTCCAAGGCCACACCTACTGCAACACAGCCATACCCCCTAACGCTCTTAATAGTGCTACTCCTTATGTGACAATGGGGGTCTTTTTCTTTCAAATCAATAACCACTAGCTAGTGAGATGGTTTAGTACATGCTGCCTTGCCTCATGACCTCAGTTTCTCAACTCACATGATGGAAGGAAATAACCCAACCCCTGTAAGTTGTTATCAGACTTCCAGTATTGTGGCATACACACACACACACACACACACACACACAAACACACACACACACACACTCTCACACACACATTCTCACACAAACACACACACTTACTTGCAATAACTAAATAAGTAAATCCTAGATTAATTTCATATATTGCTACTCAATAAGTATTAATTAAAAGACTCAAAAATTACTTTTGTTAAGATTTAGTATTTTGTCCATTTTTTTTCTTAAGATAGGGGTGCTGGCAGTAGGAAATAAGATCTGTAGCAGGACTGAAAGCCATCGAATTATAGACCATTGATCCCACAAGAGAGAGCAAGCAATAAGTGGACATAAAATTTATTCAGTCCTACTGTAGAGCAGACACTGTATGGGACACCTTATTATTTATAAATATTGCAAATATCATAAAGCATGCATATATGACAGATACAAAAAGTAGGGAAAGACAAGTTTTCCAATGATACTCTGACAGCATAGTAGAAGCAAACATATTTCAGATTATGTTTATAAAATTCCAGTGTTGTATTATTTTGAATTCACAAACTAACTTACCAGGCTGAGGACTATCACCTAGGTCAGTGCTGCTCAAGTTATCATGACTTAAGAGTTACCTGGGGAACCTGGGAAAGTGTAGGTTCTGATTCAGTGGGTTGGGCAAGGCCCTGAAAACCTGTGTCTTCAGTCACTTTCTAGGTGACACTGGTGATTTGAGTTTGGGGACTATGACTAGGTATTCTCTAGCTTACCACTCTGGATTGCGTTCACAGAACCAAAAAGTTAAGGAAAAAAACAGAAGATTTGGAGAAAAAGCCCAAAATCTCATAATTTGGAGATGCCATTCTTAGTGGGAAAGTTGAGATTTGATCAGTGTCCATGCTAAAGGAGGTTTGGAGAGAAATTCATATAAAACTCTGTCTGTTACTCTGAAAACCCAGTTACAAGAACTCCCTGGGATGGGGGCTGGAGAGATGGATAGCTCAGCAGTTAAGAGCACCTATTGCTTTATTAGAGAACTGGAGATTGGTTCCAAGTATCCATGTGCTAGGAATCATGAAAGCTTGTAATTTCACCTTTTATGGATCCAACACCCCCTTCTATCAACTGCAGGTACCCACATTACACACATGTGAGAAAACACACACCCGCAGAGAGAGAGAGAGAGAGAGAGAGAGAGAGAGAGAGAGAGAGAGAGAGAGAGAGAGAGAGAGAGAGAGAGAATAAGTTTTAAAAATAATAGAGAAATCTTTTGGTCCTATTGTCAATAAAGTGGCTATCCCTCTCTTCTGTTTGGAATTCTAGAGTCACCACTACCATGAACTCTGTGCTCTGACTTCCATTCACTGTTCTCTATATTGTAACTCAAGTACTAAATCTCAAAGTTGAATGCACAAATGAGTAGGGGAATGAAGCCATTGCAGTTCCTCCAAAGCAGGGGTCACAAACTCAAGCAACCAGGGCCAGCCACAGACTGTAAAGGCATAAAGCAGGCTTGGCAGGGCTCTGACAAATGGAGCTTGTCTATATCCCAAGAGAGCAGTTCATACACAACTCCCAAGAATCTTCACCATGTGAAATGCAGTTGTAGTGGTCTCACTGATCTTTCAAGTTTCCAATGAAGTCAGAAATATGTTTTTTTTCTTTTAAAAAGATTACATTTTAGAGAAGTTTTTTTTTTTAATGTTCACCACAATATTGGATAGGAGTTCCCATAAACCCATCTTTGGGTTTTGATAAATGAATAATGAGTCCAATTCCTACCAACATCACTTCATAGAATAAAATAGTGTCTCTACAGGAAAATTCCTCAGTATTATGATGGTCCAACCTCTTTCCATTAACTCTGGAAACAACCAATCTTTTTACTATCTCCCATCCTTGTTCTCAAGATATCCACAATTGAAAAGATTCTATGCAGTCTTTTCAGCATTTTCTTTCACTTACTAACATCTGTGTAAGATTCATGTATTCCCATGCTTGCAAGCTTTCTGTTTACTACTGAATAACAGTATAGGCTGTAGCACAGTTTCTTTCTATATTCATCCAATAAAGAATAGCTTAGCTGTTTCCAAGTTGGGAGACCATTCATAAGATGGCCATGATAAAAAAATATGTATATAGGTCAAACTGTGTGGGGATATACAAAAGAACATTGTTGCTAGGTCACATTGTAAAACCATGTTTAATTTTGTAAGGTCCATGCAAGAATGCATTCTTCCCGAATAATGAATGAGTTCCTTCATTTTCTTCATCCTCACTAGTATTTGGCATTCTCAGTGTACAGTGTATTGTTACTTTAGTCCAAATGCCCTTGTTGTTGTATAATGTGAAGCATCTTTCCATGTGCTACCATGTCACTTGTTGTCTTATTAGGGTTTCATCACTGTGCAGAGGCATCATGACCAGGGCAGCTAGGAAAACATTTAGATGGGGCTGGCTTACATAGTTCAGCGGTTTAGTCTATTATGGTCACGGTAGGGAGCATGGCAATATACAGGGAGGCATGGTGCTGGAGAAGTTGCTGAAAGTTCTGCAGGCAGCAGTAGACAGTGTACCATTCTGGGCATAGCTAGTTTATATATGAGACCTAAAAGCCCACCTCCACAGTGACACACTTTCTCCAATAGGCCGCACCTACTACAACAAGGCCACACCTCCTAATAGTGCCATTCTCTATGGATCAAGTATTCAAACACAGGAGTCTGTGGTGGGGATCATTCCTATTCAAACAACCACATTTGCATATTTTACTTCTTTATCCATTTTAAAGCCTCATTGTTCAGTGTTTTAACGTTTTTCATGTATTGAAAAACAATTCATTTTAAGAAATACCTTTTGAAAATTTTGTCTTCTAATCTGTGCCTCATTCTCATTCTCTTCCGAGGATCTTCCAGAGACAATTACTTTATGGAACATGATATTAGTTTTATATATAAAATTAATTTCCAAGCCCAAATTTCTCTAGATTTTCTACATGTTCTATTATTTGTAGTTTTTGAATTTACATTTAAACGTGATAAAATTTGAATGACTTTTGTGATGCGTAGAAGTTTGTCCTGATTATGTTTTCTGGATATCTATTTTTCTCAGAATTATTTGGTAATAGTACTTTTTTTTGTAGTATCTTTCCTCTATGTTCAACGATTAGTTCTTTTATCAAGTGGGCTTATTTCTGCTCTTGTAAAGAGATTCGGCAATCTACTTGTCTGTTTTCACCAATGCTACAATATGTTGATTACTGTGGCTTTAAGTCTTGAAATTAGGTGTCCATTTCTCTGGGTTTGTTTTTCCTTAACATTTAGCTAGCTGTTTTTAGTCTTTTACTTCTCAGTATAAATTGTAGAAGTACCTTGTTAATATGTATGAAATAACTTACTACAAATTTAAATAGGACTGTTTTGAATCTGCAGGATAAGTTTAGAAGAGCTATCAATCCTCACTTAGAAAGACAATGGGTTGGACATTGGATTTAGGAGAAAACAAGTAACAAGACAGGAGCCTACCACAGAGGGCCTCTGAAAGACTCTACCTAGCAGTGTATCAAAGTAGATACTAAGACTCATAACCAAACCTTCAGCAGAGTACAGGGAATCATAAGAAAGAAGGGGGAGTTAATATGATTTGGAGAGGACAGGAGCTCCACAAGGACCAAATATATCTGGGCACAGGAGTCTTTTGTGAGACTGTTTCTCCAACCAAGGACCATGTATAGATATAACCTAGAACCTGCTCGGATGTAGCCCAGGGTAGCTCAGTATCCAAGTGAGTACCCTATTAAGGAGAATAGGGACTATTTCTGACATGAACTTAATGGTGGGCTGTTTGACCTCTCCCCTCCCCACCCCTCCTCCCCCCCTCAAGGGAGGAGCAGCCCTGCCAGGCCACAGAGGAGGCATTGCAGCCAGTCCTGAAGATACCTGATAAACCAGGGTCAGATGAAAGGGGAGGAGGTCTTCCCCTATCAGTGGACTTGGAAAAGGGCAGGGAGGAGATGAGGGAGGGAGGGTGGGATTGGGAGGGAATGATGGAGCAGGATACAGCAGGCAAACAAAGTTAATAAACTGTAACAATATTAAAAAAATAAAAAAGAATAGCTATCCTGTTGACATAATTGGGATTTCCTATGATCATAGATAACATCACCAGCTATTTATATCTATTTTTATCTCCTCTGTAAGAGTTTTGCAATTTTACTCAGACTTATCTTGTACATATTTCTGCTCTGTTTGTAACTAATTACATCATTGTTTGATTGTCATTTTAGGCAGATGTGATGAATAGTGAGAGTTCACTAGCAAATTGATTGAACTGGAAGAGATTAAGAGATTATTGAAGGACATCTGTGGATATGTCTGTGGTTGAAAGCATTTCAGAGAGTCTGTGCATAAGTGTGGCCATACCTTTTAGGGACACATTCCTACATCAACATAATGTATCCTTGTGTTTCTCAGCTACAAGTTCATGACACAAGCAGAGTATTCCCCAAAGTGTTCCTGTTTATCAACTCAACCTTTTCAATATGTTACATGACCTGAAAGTAAGCATATTACAAATTGCATCTGTCATCTTTCCTTCTTGATTTACCTCAAATTAAGCACCATTAAGAATGTACTCCTTAACTGAGAATGTTCTGGAATATATATGCCCCTAAAATATGTTCCTATAAAAGTCTGTTTAGTTTTCTCAAATAAAATTGTCATACTTCTGTCTAAGTGCTTTGCTTTGGTAATCATAGTCATGTTCTTAATCAACAGCATTTTTTCACTCTTTTGCTATTTACTGGCTAGGCTTGTTTTGGCATTGTAACCATCAACATGAGAACATATTGCATTTCCTTAGGAGATGAATGACTAAGAGGTCAAGACCCCCCTTGAATGTCAGCAGTCTGATCCCACAGACAGGGAGTATGGGTGGAGGAAAATGGGAGGCTATGGAGAAAGTCGGCTAGCACAGGGGATTTCTCATATTTTCCTGGCCATCATTTTATGAGTTAATCTGCCTCGCCATAGCTTTACTGCTTTGATGGACAAAAACTTTGGAATCGTAAACTAAGCTAATCTGCCCTCTATTGTTCATTTCACATTGTGATGGCTAATTCTGACTGCCAACTTGATTGGATTAGTTAATAGCTAGGCTATTAGGAGAGGACATCTGAGAATGTTTATGAGGGCATTTCTAAAGACAAATGGATCATGAAAAACTGATTTACTGATTGGATGATATTTTTCTTGGTAGTAAGAAAGGTAGAAATTGAAGCCTAGTGGAGGAATGAGTTAATTTGTGTCTGTCCAGGGGCTGTGTCTTCCCTGGTCTATTCCTCTATTCCCTATCTGATTCCGGTCTTCACGTAAGCTTCTCTGCCATGCTGACCCTACCATGACAGAATGTCCCTCTTACTGTGAACCACAATAAAGAATTCCTCTTCTCAAGTTGTTTTCCCAGGGTATTTTGGTAACAGTGACACAAGAAGTAAGTCATACGGAAAACTAACACCAGAATTGTGGGTCACTGTTGTAATTAAACCTGCGGCTTTCTGACCTTGAAGCTGGTTGCAGAAAAAAAGTTATAGGATTGTGGAGAAGCATGCAAGAGCAAGCCTACAACACTGCAGGTATAGCCTAATAAATTGGTGATTTTTTTCAGGATACATTAGGGCAGAATGATGAAATGCATGGGGATAGTAAAGATGATGGTCACAAAGTTGCAGATGGAAATGAGGACTCTTGAGAGTTCATGTTACCATGCTGTCAAGGAATTTCTTTACAATTTGCTAAAGTTCTGAGATTTTGAGTGAAGCTGAATTGAAAAATAATGTCCTAACTGTTCTGGTGGAGTGTTATATGTGACACTCCGGGGAGATCTAAACAAGTGTTCATATACCACAGATAGAAAAACCAAAGAAAAGTCAAAATATAGACACCAATCCCTTTGGATTGGGAATGTATACCTGTACTTTAATCAACTAAATTTGTGGTGGTGATAGTGCTCATGTGTACTATGATATGTGGATAAAGCCAGAGGACAACCTGTGGGACTCAGTTCTCTATTTCAACCAAGTAGGTTCTTGAGATTGAACTCAGGCCCTTAGGCTTTGGTAGTAAGGGACTTTACCACCTAAGCAAATTTGGCTTGCCCTGTGGCTAGTTTTATGGGGGATTACAGTGAAGAGTTGTTTTAAGTGTCAAAGGAAGCTTTAGGCTTTAATTTTTATGTTATTAGAACTTTCAGAATTGTGAGGACTCAGAACTGTATGAATTTTGCGATAAAACAGAAGTCTTTAGGGACCAGTGGTAAATTAGGTGTAGTTGGATATCATCTTGCTAAGATATGAAAACTATGGTGCTTAAAGGGATTAACTAATGTAGAAAACACACTTTGTATTTGAGTGATAAATACAGGCTTGGACCTAGATGGAACAAAGGGAGAAAATACCTACAGGGCATTTTTGGCTGCTACCATTGTGTTATGACAATTGTCAGTTCTAGATTCTTTCAGATTTTTTATATAATTATGTGTGGGACTTGAGAGCAAGACATTCTTTTCTTTCCATCTCTGAACTATTTACTTTCCTTGTCTTTCTATATCATTTTTGCTCTATTAAGATGGTGAAAGGAATGATGAAAATGAACTACTGAAATATTTTAAACGTTGGACTGCTAGACAATATATTCTGTGTCTGAGGAAGGCTTTCTGTACTTAAGATGAATTTGGGATACAGGGACACAAATATTAACACTAGAGCAGTAGGTGTATTATCTTTATTCCCATGGTATAGAAAACCAAGACACACTCAAATCAGACTAATTATCAACTTCACAGAGTTAATCACTGATACAGAACAGAGTTTGAATTCAAGTAATTAAGTTCTGGAGTTCCTTGAAGGCAGTGTCTGTGCCAGTCCAGGTGTAGAATACACTGCATTTTATTTAAAAGAAAATAAGCCTCAACTTAATATTTACTGCTATATACAATGTATATAGCACTACCATGTATTACTTAGCCTCACTGAATGAAATTAAGCTAGCTTGGGTTGTCTGATATTTATTCGACTAGAACTTTGTTTATTTTCAATGAGCCTAATTACAATGAACAGAATAAGAAAAGATGAATAATACTTGTTTTATTTAGGAATGGAGAGAAGTATTATGACATTTATGTTGCTCAAGGGTTTTGCACAAGTCTGAAAGAAATGAGATAGATTACAAGCAATTAGAAGGGATTTTGTTTTCCTACATTTGTTCAATTCACATTATAGAAATAAGATTTTAATTAGGGAAAATAAATAAGCAAACACATCTAGCACACCACTTGGAAAGGTCACAAGTTTAAATCAAATGACCAATTTTAATGCAGTATCCATGCACTGAAACAATAACTTCCTTCCCTTTAACTCGAAGGCAAATAGGTTGAACACAGCAGTTGAACTTCCATTATATCTATCCTGAATGTGGTCATTTTTTATCTTTTAAGTGTGATAGTCTCAGTACTAAAATATGACAGATTTTTTAAAACCTGGCTGACCCTAGGTTAAATATGAAAACCCTTATCATCTGGCACTTATTAACCACAATTTATACTTTTGGGGACCTCATCATGTCATCTTCTAATTGTGTAAAATAACTGAAAACCTACTGCATAATAGATAACAAGTTTAGTACTGAAGAAAACAAACCATTTCTACAAAAGCATGAAATATCAACCAAAACTGACCAGCAAAATGACACACACATTAATTTATTTTCAGATTGCTACCCAATTAAAAAATATGTATCCAATAGAAATTACTCAAATGAATTTTATAATTGTACAATTAAAGGTATTAAATGAGCTTAATGAGGTCCTGAAGTCTAAATTCAATCACTGAACTCATGAACTGAACTCATGACATTTTAAAAAGAAGTTCAACAATTTAAAGTTATGAGCTTTCAAACTGTATTGCCTGGGTACAAAATATCAACTAAAATACATTGTATATATGACTTACCCTTTTAAGTCAAAAGGAATTACTTGAATGCTGATATTGAAAATAAATGTTTTGGTGTTTTTGTTCATATTGTACACACCTGTATATTTCTAATTAAAATCTGAACAATAAATGAAACTCTACTAAGAGGCTGTAGCCCCCTCCCTCATTCCTCCTAATCCCACCGTCCCTCTCTCATCTCCTCCTATGCTCCTTTCCAAGTCCACTGATAAGGGAGGTCCTCTTCCCCTTCCATCTGACCCTAGCCTATCGAGTCTTATTAGGACTGGCCGAATTGTTTTCCTCTGTGGCCTGGTAAGACTGCTACACCCTCGGGGGTGGGGGTAGGGGATGGGGGAAAGGGGTCAAAGATCCAGCTAGCTACTGAATATCCCAGTAGGTTCTCTAGTAAGGGGAACAGGGACTATCTCTGACATGGACTCAGTGATGGGTTCTCTTTCTACTAAGAATATTAAAAGGGGGAAACTCTTAATTATGTGAAACATCTAATATTTAGTATAAAGCATTGTGCCACCTGTTAAAACTTGAATTTTATTAGTCACTACCTGAATATTTTATTTAGTTACCTTAGTTACCTTTATTTAGTTACCTTAAGGTACATGGGCTTCATTACATAAATCAGCATCACACTTGCTTAGTCTCAGGAAATCCCAACCTTTTATTGGGGGCTGCAGACAAACCCACCTGCCATTTGCCTCACAGAGAAACATTATGGTATTAGACGACAAACATGCCCTCTCCTGGGATGGAGTGATCTCAGGTTTGTAAAAGTTCTGCTGTAGAAACACCCTTGAACACCCATTCCTACATTCATGGCAGTACCACAAAGGTCTGAAAGTTTTGGCTTTTCCAGATTGTCAGGGATCACTATATACAGGCATATGGGCTTCTTTTAAAAAATATGAAAGATTCCATAGAAAAATGTCATCTGCAACTGTCCCAATACTTGGCATTTTTTAAATCAATTTTTTTTATCAGCATCTACCTGGATATTTTTGTCTATCAGAAAAAAATCATTTTGAGGTTTTAAACACTTTTAAGTATTTTAGTAATATCCACAAAACTTCTTAACTGATTGGTATATTTTATGCATTAGTCAGGATTGTCTATACTTGATCATAATTTATGTCCACCAGATACTGTCATGGATGTCTGCTCATTATAGTTACTCAAAGAACACAGGTAGTTGACAGCAGCAATCAGTACGGTGTAATGCTTTTAAATATATGAAAGAATCTGAGAAGGTCTCACATTCCAAATTCACTTAAAACTCATTGCCAGAACCAGGTGCATACTTGTACCAAAGCAGAGGGAACAGGAGCAAACCTACCATGGTAGGGAAGTACTCATGGATTTATGAGTACTAGGTTATACTGTAGATAACAGAAATAAGAATCAGCCTATGAGAAGTCATTACTGAAAATAGTCATAGAAAACGATTATTCTATTATGAGTCAATGTAAATAAATGATGGGAAATTATCAAAAGTTTTGAAAGATTGTGGTTAATAGTTTTCTCATTGCCTGCTGTGTGTGACAAACCAAGCACATCTAAATCCTCTTGAAAAATAATAATGGTATTTCCCTCTTCTGACACTGAACAATTCCTTCATAAAAGTATTTTTATTAAGATGGACTAAAATTATTTAACATTTCATATAATTTAAGTGTTACTATTGAACGGGGTTCAAATTTCAGTCCAACAAATTCTGTGCTAGAAGAGAATATTTAAAAATGGCTTCCTTCTGCTTAATCCTTATTCAGGAGGGCAAACAAGATAGACATCAGAAGTGGGAGAAGATAGGGAACAAGACAGGAGCCTTCCTCAGAGGATCTCTGAAAGACTCTATCCAGCAGGGTATCGAAGCAGATGCTGAGACTCAGCCAAACTTTGGGCAGATTGTAGGGAATCTTATGGAAGTGGGGGAGGATAGAAAGACCTGGAGGAGACAGGAGCTCCCCAATGAGACCAACAGAGCCAAAAATCTTGGCCCTGGTGCTTCTGCAGAGACTGATAAATCGACCAAGTGTCATGCATAGAGAGGATGTAGACCCCCTGCTCAGATGTAGCCCATAGGTATCTCAGTCTCCAATGTGGGTTCCTGAGTAAGGGAAGCAGGAGCTGTCTCTGACATGAACACAGTGACTGGCTCTTTGATCACCTCCCCTTGGTGAGGTGGCCTTACTAGCACACAGAGAAAGAGGATCACAGACAGTCTTGATGAGACCTGATAGGCTAGGATCAGATTGTAGGGGAAGAGGACCTTCCCTATCAGTGGACTAGGAGAGGGACATAGAGGGGGAATAGAAGGGAGGGTGGGACAAGGAGGAGATGGCAGGGGCTACAGCCATGATACAAAGTGAGGAAATGGTAAATAATCAATAAATAAATGGCTTCCTAAACAATTTTGACAGGATGGCCTGATAACAAATAACATGGGTTATTCAAAGAATGACTATCAAGCTGTGTATATTAAAAAACAAAACAGCATTAAGGTTTGACAACAATATAATACATTGTACTTATCAATAACTACAGAGTAAAACAGTGATGACTTTGAATTCAGGAATAATGTTGAGAAATTAGACATGTACTGTCTTTGGACTTGTCAGTCCTAAATAGTTGATATGGAAATTTGAAAAATAATGTCAGGCTAGACGGCACAATTATTGACATTCTCTAACTGCAGCCACAACCTTGGCACAAGAAATTAGTAAACTCACAGAAAAGAGCTCCCCAAATGATTTTTTAAAAAAATGATCAATAGTAAATATCAGCTGTGCAAAGATCAGAGATTTCTGTGCATCAACAATAGTCACGTACTGAGTGCTCTATCAAAGAGAAATTCAAAGAAAACCAGCAACTTACTCATCAGCTTTTCATAACGTACAGAACAAACATGATATGTTAATAGTCTTATTTCTGTTTTCAGCTATTATAGAAATTTGGTAAAATTTAATGATCAGTAATAAGAGACGTGACACTGTATCTTCTGAAATTTAACTAGGTCTAATCTGTTGAGACAGTATTACTGTTTCCTCTGAACTGGGATTGTTTGTACAATCTGACTACTCAAATACAAATACTTTATTTACTATGACATTGCAAAAATAAAGCTGCAGAGTAGACGTTTCTTACTACAGTGATTATAAATTCAAATATCAGTTAAAGTTTAAAAATATACATCATGTATATATGCATATTCATTTTCATGTGATAAACAGACCTTAAATAGAAGTAAATAAATAAAATGTAGATAAGAAATAGTACTATAGTATAATTTATTTTTGTACTTAATGTGCACAGGAACATCACTGAATGTTGTCAGTAAGCAACTTTCCAGCCTTTGTGCTTCTCTTTAAGTACACATGCTGACAGACAAGATGGATTAGACACAGTCTACTTTTTCTTCAGTTGGCTGATTTCGTAGAGAATTATAAACCATGAAACTAAATTGAGTAAATGTTGGAAGTTTGTTGCAAGCAGCACCTTGAGCCAAAAAGAGAGAGAGAGAGAGATAGTTCAGGGTTATAGGAGGCATATATTCAGAAACAATAAAGATTAACATTTGCCTAGATACTGCTGTGGCATGTTGCACTGCATATGTTGCAAGCTTATATCCACAATATACACATATATATAGCGCCTTCGAGGTAGAGAGTAATTAATAATTATGGAAGGAGACAAGGGGAAGATAATACAGCCTTTGAAGATTTACTTTATTTGTATAATTGTTTACCTGCATGTATGTATGTATGTATGTATGTATGTATGTATGTATGTACGTACATCATATACGTGCCTGGGCTCAAGGAGGTCAGAGGCAGAGACAGTGTGGAACTGGAGTGCAGGTGGTAGTGAGTTACCTTGTGGGTTCCGGGAAGCCAATATATGGGAGTCTACATGAGATCAAGTGCTATTCACTTTGGAGGTACTTCTCCAGGCTTTACTTCATCCCTTAGAACATCAACTAGTTGCTCTCTCCCATACACGTGCTGTCATTGCTATTACTTTACTCTTTCAATCCCTTCATAGAAAAAAATTACCCAAAATTTTATCTGGGTAATCCCTAGCTAGTAACATTCTCATACCATTGCTTCCCCTACTCCCAGTTTGTTTGATGAAAGCGTACTTTGTCAACAGGACTTCTGTCTGAATTTAGTTTCTGTTTGTACCTGCAGGGGGAGAGGTTCCCCTATAATGACTTTATTTGAAATAGTTATTTTTTAGTTCAATAGTTAGAAAATTAGTATCTTCCCACTCTGCTAACTGTAAATTTGAGCCTTCTATGGCTTATCTGTTGAGAGGGAATAATTAAATGGCCTTATGTCATACATAAAGCACCCCGTATAACTTTCTTTGGCTTTTATGTCTTCAAACTTAAAAAGGAATTAGGAATTCCTCAAACAAGCTCTTCAAATACAAAAGTGTGGGAATAAAGGATCAAAGAAGAGCAGTGAGCAGTCTAACCTAATAAGCTGTATTGATCAGTAAGCTCTACATATTCTCCATCTGAAAGTTCACTGATGAGAATCAGCAGTGGTTGACCTTAAATGCTTTGCAGCCACTCCTGGCTATCAGGAGACAAACAGAACAGAAGACATGCCACAAGCAGTGCTAGAAGAATTCTGCTGGCCTGTCTGGCTTACTCACTAGTAATAGTTTTTGTTCTTCAGAGCCCCAAGATGATCAAAATGACTGAAATGTTTTAATGAATGGGAAAGAAGTGAGATTAACTTATCCCCACCATTTCTAATCAGTAGAAGCATTTGACTGAATTAGTATATCAACATACATGACAGCCAAAACAAAACTTTTCAGATCGATGGAAAAGATAAGAGCTGACAGCACAAAAGTAGACCATGACTACCAGCAGTGAAACAAAACAGTGTTTTAGTATATATTTTAACATTTTACAGTATTGACAGATCATCAACTGCTATTCACTTAAAATCTATTTTACTTTTACAGACTCCCTTTTTTATATAGAATACAGTACACTATATGCTTAGATAGAAGTATCTTTTCTAATCACTTGAAAATTCAATCAAATGAAAACACATATCTAACTTACCGTAACTTCCTGTCACATTAGCACATATAACAGCTCCAAAGAACTTCGGATAATATTTCTGAATTCTGGAAATCACTTTTTGGCAAGCTATGGCTGGGTCGTCTCCTCTGCTCATATATTGTACAGCCTGGTAGCTAATTTAAACAGAACTAACAGCTTAATATCAGAGAACAAAATAAATACTAACTCCACATTAGGCTAAATTGATGTCAGAAAATATGAAATGACCATATTGTCAAATTTAACATAATACCTATGAATGAACACAAGTCAGTAATTTCTGTCACAGCCTTAATACCAAGGCAAGCAAACCCTGCTACAATGTCATCTATTCAACACATCCGCCACTGATTTCAGATGAGGACTATTTTGGCTTTGGCTGAATAACTGTCACTTTAGTAACAACAGCCAGAAGTCACAAATGGAAGTTATATTTGCACGCAGAAGAAGCTATGCTCACAGGAGAAAACCCTGCATGTGCTCAAAGCATATAGCTGTAGTGATTAACTGTACACAGTGACTACACTTTCTACTTTTCTCAGTTACTTTACATGGCCTTACATCAATTATCATAAACATTCTCCTCTGTGAAGCAGAGGGAGACAGATTTCATTTTATAAGGAAAAAAAAAAGACTCAAGTCAATGATCACAAGCTAATGAGCAAAACAAAACCAAATATCCTTGCTTACAGTTTCAAGAAAATCTCTCATACACATGAATTCAGGCAACACACTAGAAAACTCATCCCTGTCCTGACATTACATGTGTCTTCTAAGGACCTGTAGAATGTACACAGGTAAGGAATTGCACCTTGGCAGAAAGCGCAGGAGTATATCACCATCCCCAGTGGCTGCAGCTGCCCCGGCGAAGTCATCAGCATAGGCCCCAGCTCCAGGGATGGGGGAATCTCCTACACGACTGTGGACAGACAGCATACAAATTTAAGATAGGGAACCAAATGCAATCTAAAATCTGTTATAAACTGTTTCAAAATCAGAGGATGTTCACACACAGCCACGGGCTACTGTTATGAGTAAATTTTTCACTAGAACACATTTTTTTTTTCAATTAAGGTTTTCAAACAGCGATGTTAATATATGACTTTGTTTTCAGATAGATCCGCAGTGTAACAACACTGAATTCTTAAAAACAGATTAAAATATTGCTTTTCCAATAATGGAAAGTATAGTTGGACAGATGTTGGCTGCAGAAAAGAATTAATAATTAAAACAGGAGGGATAAGTTCTAAAGATATGCTATACAACACTGTACTGAATTTAATAATATATTTATGTATAAAACCTGCTAAGACTATAGCTTTCAAAAACACATAAAACAATGCATAAGTCAAATAGTTTGGTTTAACTATTTCACATGTGTTCATATATATGAAAATATGCTCCTACTCCATAAATAGATATGTTTACTTATCAATTAAAATTTTAAGCAAAAAACCAAAACAAAACAAAAGAAAACAAAAAAAAAAACCCCTTGTCATCAGTTCGTCGTACTAGGTACCATAGGTTTACAGCAATTATTCTACTACTACCCTTTTCTCAGTTTCTGGAGCACCTGAGCGGTTCTCAGTATTCCCTCATACTGCCTTCTATGTAATGAGCTAAACTTATAAGAAGCCTACTTAGTGCCTTTCTTCTACTTAAAAAGTAGGCGGCAGCAGCAGCAGCAAACGTACAACCCCTCTAGTTCACTCCTGAAGTCTCACTTGGTCTCCTTGTACTCTTAATCTCCACTACTGCCACACGCTATTCTGTTCACACTGAGAGCACACATGCCAACACACACACACACATTCCAGCTTCTCTTCCACCATCAGAAGCTGTCAACCTGAACTGTGTATGACTTGTACACACTTGTTCCATTGGCTGCATGTTGCATGCCCCCCTTCAGTACTGTGTGTTCAGGTGTCAGACTCCATTATCTCTTCTCTGGCAAGACTAACTCAGGTTACACAGATTAACCCCTGACACTCTTGAACGCTGAAGCGCCTGGCTCTCATGCTTGCTGTGGCCAGTAACATATGGTTACATGCTTCCTTTCACATTTATCTGTGAAATTAGCATTTCATTTTACATATAGCATCCTGCACAAACCCTGTCATATACTGCTTTACATTTGATACACATTTAAAAAATCTGTCCTTGGGGAAACACTAACCCAGGTATTTTGAATTTTAGACCATTTGTAGATGTGCCAGCAGCAGTATGTCCCATCTTATCGATTACAACCATGCCTAGAGATTAAAAACAAAACAAAGTGAAAAACCAGTGTAAGTAACCAACACTTTTCTTATATATACCCAAATAATGGATCAGTTGAAGACTGCTATGGTGTGATGGATTGTGTCCCCTCACGTTTATAACTACATGAAGTGATGGAATTAGGAAGCGACCAAGGGAAGGTAGGATGGTTTATTAGGGGTAATGCCCTAATTCGTGGGATTAATACAAGAGACCTCAGAGAACTAGATATGCTACCTATGCACAAGGCGATGGGACCTCAACAATGAATGCACTAGTGTCTGCATCTTAGAATTTTCTGCATTTACAACTACGAGAAATAAATTTCTGTTTATAAATCACCCAGCCTATGGTACTATCTTTTCACATACCGACTCCATCAATAAAATAAAGTATGTTCTCTTAGTAACTACAGGTAGAGGAAAACTTAGAATATTGAAAACTGTATCAATTATATTACACTATAAATTTTAATGACCTGGTTTCATAGTATTATTGGACAAAAAAAATTTCATAGTCTTACTCTTCAAATACATCCGTTACTTTTAGTACCCTTTCAAAGGCAAGTCCCAATAAAACTACACAGTTTGATTAACAGAAACTTTAGTATTACAGCTTAGGAAAATTATTACAGGTCATTTTATATAAAAAATATAAAGTAACCAAAGCATTAAATATTAATGATTTGATAATCTACATTTTAATAGTCACTGGATATTTAGTGTTTTGTGTGAGTAATTACAAAACTGTATATAAATGTTAAGACAACTTTACATATACATAAATATCTATTTATATACTACAGATATGAATGAATGTGTTTTTAAAGTTCATTATATACGTATATACGTGTGTGCATGTACATATAGTGAGAGAGAGATACACTTACCAAGGGGGTATTTAGTTGGCATCTAAAATAATAAAAGCTAGCTAACTTCTGGTACATGTGTAAAAATAAATATGAGCTGTGCAAGGTCACTAATTAAAATAATCAATACAATTGCATAAAAAGTCAATTACCAATAGTATCATGACCATGAACATATGCTTCTTTGTAGGCAGGATTACTCTTCTCTAGGAAGACAGATGGTTTGTAGGGTCCACAATATTTTGAAGGGTCTGGTACAACTTTCTGAAACAAGATTCAAGTTTCTTGGTAAAAACAGTGTTGTAGAAAGCAGCAAATAATTGTGGATGGTTGCTAATCACTAGAAGAAACCAAAAGGACATGAGTAACTCAGAGCTCAAAAGTGAGCTGAATCTTATATGGAAACTTATGATTTTCAAAATTACATATTGTGGATTAGAACAATATGTGCAAAGCACAGGACACTGAATGCCATCTTTACATATACAATTCTCAGAACAATGGCAGAAAAGAACTTTTTAAAAATTATAATACAAAGTACCTAACCGGTGATTAATATAAAAATAAATAAATTACACTAAAAATTATATACTAATCTCAAAGGAAAAAGTATTGAGTTTGACCTTTATGTGAGAGAATGTGGTTCCCTGATGACAAATTCTGAGATTTCAAGTAAAACCTGTTTTATAAGAATGCTTATTTTAATCTCAGTTTATAATGTGTCCAACTTTGACATGGAGACATGACATTGTTAGCTACAACATTCACACCTGAGAACTGCTTACTCAAGTTATAACAACACGAAACAACGCCACACAAAATGTCATTTGTCTACGATTTATTTATTTATTTATTATGTATACATGTTCTGTCTGTAAGTACACCTGCATGACAGAAGAGGACACCAGATACCAGATTTCATTACAGATGGTGGTGAGCTACCATGTGGTTGCCGGGAATTGAATTCAGGACTTCTGAAAGGGCAGCCAATGTTCTTAACCTTTGAGCCATCTCTCCAGCCCCAAAAGTCATGTTTTAAGTAATTTATAAGTTTGTGTTTCACACCGCTCATCTTCAGCTATCATGAAGCCTGACAGCCATGGGCTGGACCCCTCTGGCTGCAGCCATTCTAAGTAACAGTCTAAGATTCAGTTAAATATTAAAGGTACAGAAATATACCAATAAATTCAGGTTGTTTGAATAGACTGTTATTAAGATAAGAACTTGTTTGTTTTTCCCAAGCCCAGGTTTCTCTGTGTAGTTCTGGCTGTCTACGCTGGCCTGGAACTTGGAAATCTATCTGCCTACCTCTGCCTCCCAAATATTGGGATTAAAAGCATGCACTACCACCACCAGGCCAAGACAAGAACTTAATACAATTTGAGCATCCCTTATCTGAAATGTTTAAGACTAGAAGTATTTTGATTTTTTTAGATCTTAGAATTTTTTTGTGTTCATAATGATGTATCTCACAGATGGACACAAGTCTAAGCACAAAATTCAGTTATGTTTTACATTTATTTATGTGATTACTCTGAAATAACTATACACTTTTAGTTGCATTTGTGGTTTGTCGGCAATGCAGTGCATGAAAGAGTATAGCCTTTCACACATTTACTTGTGGTATCATGTTCACACTAAAAGCATTTTGAACTTTAGCTTTTTAGTTTGGGGATGCTCATTCTACTCATAGCTCATAAGATTGTGTACCAGGTTTAGATTCAGCTGTTTTACGAAAACATTATTTATTTATTTATTTAGTTTATTTATTATAATTTATTCACTTTGTTTCCGGTTGTGGCCCCCTCCCTCGTCTCCCCCCAGTCCCATCCAACCTCCCTCTTCTCTCCCTATGCCCCTCCCCTAGTCCCAGGTCCTCCTCCCCTGAAAAATTTATTTTTTGAGCTAAATCCAGAGAGCTCAGTAATTAGGATTTAAGGACAAAAGAGATTAGAGACGTTTGATTCTGTAAAACTGATTTATGCTAAAGTTCCTACTAAAGAACAATGATCTCACTAATAACAAACCAGATACCTAGTTGTTTAAGTCTTCTAGTCAAAATATCAGCAGCATACTGGATATACTTTACATGGATAACATCTAAGAAACTTTTTACACATGGATTTTGTTCCAAGAAAATACAAGTAAAACAATGTTGATGGTGCCAGTTCCATTCTCCATAACAAACCTTGAATTTACAAATCACTGACACAGAACTGGAGTCATTAACCTCAGGAGGCTGGGAGGGATGTATGAAAAATGGGTGCACCCAGAAAGCCAACTTTTATCACTGGTTCTAACACATGGCCAAGACAATAACCAACATAGGCAAAAGAGGGCCAAAGGGATCACTTAGCATTTTCAAGAAATTTTCCTTTTTAAGTTGAATTTGCATACATACTTTCCAATAATTTGGCTGGCAGTTCCGAGAAAGCCAATCTGAATGAATAGCTCTAGAGGCACTGGTAGATAAATCCTCATTTGTAAACCCCATACTTTCAGCAAACTTGGTGGCTGGAGATGAAAAAGAAAAGTGTAAGCCCATGCATTGTTTCCTAAATAAAATTCCTGTACTAGAGGCATTCTGGGCCAGCTTTCTCTCATACTGGGTATGAAAAGACATCTGAGGAGGGTGATACACAAGGCTCACAAAGGAATTTTTGGACCTAAACAGTTTTAAGGAGGCCATTTCTGGATTTGCAGCTTCTGTGTCCTTCCTATCACTGATCTGTTGGTGATCTTTTGGTTGTCTATAATCTTCCTTTACTGTCTTACTTCCACCATCTTCCCCTCTCCTTTTGAAGAATTGCAGCCTTTCACAACACATACTTCTCACTGACACAGAATTCTATTGCTTTAACTAGACTGAAAGAACCAAATAGACAAACGGATTCCAAACACCAAAAGTCATCCTTTCCAGGTAGTCTGCAATTCTATTTCAAGCGTATTAATGCTACATAAATATATCATTAATATAATATTTTATTATAGGCTACCTTATGATCTTTTGCAATGGAACTTGGAAGGGACTCAAGTGACACTGTCATACCAATCTCCTTTTGGTATTACTGTCTCATTTAAGCCATGCCCCCTGGGTCTTGTATCTGTAGAAATGCAAGGCAGAAAGGAAACGGATGTGAACCCTATTTCAGTTGTAGCAATCACTCATGGTCAGATAACATATTGCTTAGTGCAGGCTTCAAGACAAAGCAAGATCTAGAAGTAATCTATCCAGTTAAACAGCTATGAAATAAAACATCAGGAATTTGAACTTAGGTCTCCTTTGCCTCTACTTCACAATAAGATAGAGATAAAGATAGAGATAGATAGACAGATTTTAACAGTGACAATAGAAAAAAAAGATTAGAGCAAACTTTCAGTTTAGTTTTAAAAGTACCTGACTCTCCTACTAAAAGTGTGTGTGTTGTATGCTCCAGGACCTTCCGTGCCACTCCAATTGCGTTTTTAATTCTTCTAAGGTCTCCTACTGCTCCCACGTCCATAGCAGTGCTGTAAGGCAACAATGAGGGGAGATTTACGAAGGCATTTTCTGTTGGCACTTGAACAGAAAAATTGCATTTCTCCAAGCAGCAATATGTTGAAAGGCTAAACTCCATCTCAACACAGAAGGGAAAACAACCCGTAAAGTTCATGGGTTTCCACAGACACAATTCAAGAACAAAAAGTCAATTCAGTATACATCTCAACATGTTATTTTAAACATGGCTTTTAAAAGAGGCCTTCAGGCTTAGGTCACCAAAACCACAGCAATTGCAGATGGCAGGTAAATTACTGGTTGAGAGGCACAGTTCTGCATCTGGGCGTTCTCACCAGTCAACGCAACTCAGCCACTTACTTCTCTGTGATATTCCACTATCAGGATGACCTTTTTGTTTTTGTTTTGTTTTTTTTTTCTTTTTTTGTTAACTCATTGTGTTTAGCAGGGACAAGTACCATAAACAAGGGCTTCTGACCTATGGCCACACTCACATGTTCCTCCATCTTGCTCTGAATGTAAGCCAACTTGACACAAAAACACAATGACAAACAGGTCCTGGAGAGCATTCTTACCCATTCATGATCATAGCATCAAGGGTGGTCTCCCCAAGTTCATCAGGACTTCCTCCAAAGCCTACAGTGCCGTCACACTGTTGTGTCTCACACTTAGCACAGCCTTTCTCCACTGCATCCAAGACAGAGCCTCCAGATGCTAACGCCCGCCACGCTGTTAAATTCCAATAATGCTTACTTATATTCCTATATTTTTTTCAACATGAAATCAAAAGCCAAGTACAGTTTCTCTTGTAACATTTATACCATTGAAATTTTAACAAGTTATTTTATCAAATGGGACAAAAGTGCTGCAAGGGCATGAGAATGACACAGACAAAATTATATCACTAGTTACTATAAAGAATTCAGAGATGTTGGCTCTTAGAAGAAAGTGAATACTTAAAACAATTTTCAGTAACGATTTCTTCTGTGTAACAAATATGTCATCTTTAAGGGGGATAACTGAAACTATTTGGAGACAATTGAACTTAAAAGTATTTTTCAATTACAGCATTAAAATTTAGTCATTACTTTTTTTTTGTTTGTTTTGTTTTGTCAGATAGGGTCTTGCTATCTAATCCAAGCCAACTGAAAATCCATGTACAGCATAAACATGTCTAGAAGGCTATGTCTTCCTACCTCAGATTCCTGAGAGCTAAAATTACAGGCATCTGTCACTCTCTAGGTTACTATCATATGCATGACTCACACTTTCACTGATAACTCACATCACAGCAAGTCTCATCACAATATTATAATAGCAAAAGACTTCATGTGGGTGAATTAATCTTTTCATGCAGCTTTTGAGATGTTTTATGAATTCTCATTCTCAAAAGAAATGGCTAGATGTGAAGTAATCCATTGAAAGCTACACAGTATATTTCAGAGGTTGCCCAGTTTTGAAAACAGTCTCTCTATGGTGGCTGTGTGTGTTCTGTGGACATCCGCATATTGAGGGCATATGTCTGGAAAGGACAGCTGTTTTACTTAAAATTCTTTGAAGATTAAGAAGTCTCTGCTCCTTCAATAGTGACAACTTACACAGAATTGTCCCCTGCATATGATGTTGGACTTTTCTTTATTTAATTATTGCTGGGACATCTCTTTCTCAGTCTGATTTCTCACTTTCTCGGATTCCCCTACAACATACAGAATTTTCCTGCACTGAATTCTGAAGACAATTGTATCCACAGACATTTACTGTGATAACAGTCTCAAGTGTGACAGAGTTGGGGCTAGAGGGTACAACCCTAAGAAACGCTAAAAACAATTTTAATGCATAAGTTACAAGGACAGCTTGTCAAGCATGGAACAAATAATCAAATATATGTGCATCCATAGGAAGTTATTGTTTCCTAAACTGGAATCCAGATGGTACTGGAGAAACAGGAGGCATTGACAAGAAATGTAGTGTGGGAGAAAAACAGGAAACATCACGACCAGAGTGACTGTCACAAAAGGCAGGTGGCCCTGAAGGAGTAAGTGGGCCCGAGTGCTAGAAGTCATTCAGTATGGTACCGGGAGCAAAATGGTATGCCAGAATCTAAAAAGCAGCGGCTGCAGGGAGAGGGTCAGGTGCAGAAGCGATGCAGGAAGAAGACCGGAAGGAGGCCCTGCCTTCAGCAGCTGACACTCTCCTGTAACTTTAGGGACCATGGCAGCTTCCTGCAGAGGAGCTTGCACAGCATAGCGCAGTCTCCCACCCCGAGCCGCTCCGCACCTGCTTCGGTGGCATTCTTAAAAGGCCAAGTGTTGAGGACCAGGGGCAGATGGCTGGGGACGCTCGCAAGGGTCACGCCCAGCACGAGCAGCAGGAGAAGCAAAGGCCGACTCGACTTCCGCGCCATAGCAGAGCGCCCAGCCAAGCAGCGAGAGAAAAGTCCCTGCTAGCCGCGCGCGCTCAGCGGACCGGCGCGAGAAAGGTCTCGGCCGGCTCAGCCTCACTGAACTCGTGATTCCCTTTGGTCTCATCCCCAAATCTCTCAATTCTCGCGAGACATGAGACCGTCTGATGGCCTCTGCCGGGTTTTGTTATGTTCTGTTTTGTTTTGCTTTGTTTTATTGTTTTTTTCTTCTATCTGTTGATGTGGTTAGGTAGAGGTCTGCTCTGTCGAGCGCTTTTTAGTTTGTTTTTGTTTTGCAAATGCATACATACTTTCAGTACCTTTACTGCATTTTTAAAGGTAGATTGACCTTTATGAAAGTGAATATGAAATTATGCAGCCCTGTGTTGCACAACACTAGAAACCTCAGATAACTGATACTGTTTGAGTTTAACATATTTATCATCTTAAATGCAAATTAAAGGTAAAAAGTCAGACAGACCTAAAAAGTACCCTGGGATTCCTTAAATTTTTAAAATGATTACTGAATATAGGTGAACCAAGTTCGTTTGAGGTAATTTTGACAGTTTTCATCGTTTCCTCATCATAGCTTTTTGTAGGACGTCCTTTAGTTACAAATCCCTGAGCTGGAAGGAAAGGACACACTGGGCAAATAGAAACAGCCCCTTTACATTGCCCACTGAAGTGCAGACTCCTCGCCTCCAGCCAAGAAGGCTAACTCCATTCTTTTCTGAAGGTATTTTATTTTATCTTTATGCTTGGCACCATTAAGTACTAAATAAATGTTTGAATAAAAGGAGAAATGGGAGCTTTACATGCATGGTACCGGCTGCTCATTTTGATAATTCAGTTGCTGCGCAGATGTGTGAGCATGGACCAGTAATCCCACTGGGACTCTGGGATGCTTGTCCATATAGCTGAAGGAAGACATAATTTTAAAGAGCATCTATAAATCTATCCAGACTGGTAAAATATGAACTAGATGGGAGTTGTGAGGCTTAGAAAATCTTCAATGTTCTTATTGCATGGAAACTGAATCTGCAATTTAAACAGCATAAGATAGCCTAGAATTATTCCCAGGCAGGGAGGTGCTATTAAAAAGTTCGGTGTAATTAAAAAAAGAAATGACACACGATCGTTCTATGGGGTTTTGGAGGAGGACCAAACTATTTGTGCTGTGCTAATGAGGATAAAGCTCATGCTAGGTGAGATGGGAAAGATGGATGAAACGGAATAAAAAAGCAAGGAAAACACTTATTGTCTTTGGAATTAATTTTCCGTAGCACCTGAGTTGTTATTTATAAGTTCAAAGAACTGAAACGTGCTTTCAAATACTATAAAAATTAATACATGGAAAGTTGTTCTCAATTCCTGAAACTCATTTTTAGGTGATATAATTCCTTCAGCTGAAAGAACCTAGACACAGAGGCAAGATAGCAAAGCAGGCAGATTTAAGGGACAAGGGAAGGGGAAAACCCCTCCCTCTTGGGATCCATTTTGCCTTTCCTGCAGATTCAAGGAACTTCAACAAAACTGATAAAGCTTTTAATCTGTTGCGATTATGTATTTTCCTAAAAACAGCTCAAACAAGACATTCAAAACAGCACATGAGGGGCTGGAGAGATGGCTCAGAGGTTAAGAGTATTGGCTCTTCTTCCAAAGGTCCTGAGCTCAATTCCCGGCAACCACATGGTGGCTCACAACCATCTGTAATGTGGTCTGGTATTCTCTTCTGGTGTGAAGACATACAGGCAGGCAGAACACTTATAAACAGAAAATAAATAATACAAAAAAAAAACCCAACCCATAAACAATGTTGACTTATTGGATTTTACAATATTAACACCCCGTCTCATCCCAAATATAAACAGTAGGCATGCAAATCGCTAAGCTCGAAGTAAATGTTTAAATTTAAAATTTTTCTAAATCTTAAAACCTTGTGAATTGTATCCACTAAGAAATGTATTTGGCCACATAATCTTTCTGTTGCTCTTTTTACTGTTTCTATTTCTCTCTCTTTGTCTCTGTTTCTGTCTCTTTCTGTGTCTCTGTCTGTGTGTCTCACACACACACAAGGTTCATTATAAAAACACTCAAGCACAATTCTGATGAAACTTTCACCCATGTTTTGGGATTGTATACCATCCTTAATAACTTCATTAACTTGTCTCAGGCTGGCTCATCCTGAAATTCTTTTCCTTGTCCTAGTCAAGACCTAATTTTGGTCTTATGCTGGAATGGAAGGAAACTCCAGGCTCTTGCTTGCAAGCTATGTTAGGTTATGTCTTCCTCCCTCCTGCTGTTCTTTTCTCCTAATCATTGAAATCAAAATCTTGTCGGAGAAATTCATCTGTTTTGATACATACACACACACACACACACACGTGGGGGTGGGGAGGGAGGGAGAAAGAAAGGAAACAAGGAAGGAAGAAAAAAAGAAAAAAGCTAAATTTATTATAATAGGAATATTTGAAAATCTTAATGTGGCAACTTTCATGGACATTTATAATTAAAATAATATGCGTTCTCAAAAGAATCTACCCTATCTTTTGGCTGTTTAGTAGCCATTGTAGTATTCAGAAATTGTAGTATTCGGTGAGTTCACTGTGTCTAAGTTTAGGACAATCATTACAGCTATATCCTAAAGACATTAAATTGCTTTGGATAGTTGAATTCCTTCTTTATGACTATTACTTATTTTTAGCCATTACTTGCAGAATAGTTTAGACCTATACTTCTTTGTGTCTCAATGTAACTAGATCTTTTGCTTGATTTTGAGGTATCTCTATTGCAGTTAAATTAATGGTATGACTGACAATATTTATTGTTAGCCCTATAATTATTAATTATTATAGTAGTATTATCTAACTATTATTAAAAACAATAAAAGACACAGATACTTGATAGATTTTAGAATAGCCTTATCTTACCTCGGACAGGGCAGATATTAACCCTCGAAACGACCTTTGTCTCCAGGCTACCTCCCATCCATAATTTCATAAATACTTGCTTATTCCCTCATCTAGGGTGTTTCTTCCATCCGTGCTGGCCACATGCTTCTTCCTCTCTCCTTTCCATGATCCTCCTCTCCTCAAAGCCCACAAACTTTGTCCAAACCTATCCCATTATGCTCTGCCCAGGTTTAGGCCTTTTAATCAGCCAATCAGGAACAATTTCTTAGGCAAGGTGACAAACATCACTTTGAGGTACATGAGTGTCTCCTCGTCTGGAAAGCAACCAGATCTTGCGGGCTAATAATTAGAATCAGAATACAAAGCACCACTTTTGCCAGGCGTCCTCATTGGAGTGACTTCGTCTTTGAACCCTGCGTGGCAATCCCTGATACACTGCCATGATGCCCAGGGAAAACAGGACGACCTGAAAGCATTCAAAATGCTTCATTGTGGGAGCTGACAATGTGGGCTCCAAGCAGATGAAGCAGATCCGCATGTCCCTCCGCAGGAAGGCTGTGGTGCTGATGGGCAAGAACACCATGATGCACAAAGTCATCAGTGGCCACCTGGAGTACAACCCTGCTCTGGAGAAACTGCTGCCCCACATCCGGGGGAATGTGGGCTTTGTGTTCACCAAGGAGGACCTCACTGAGATTAGGGACATGCTGTTGGCCAATAAGGTACCGGCTGCTGCTCAAGCTGGTGCCATCGCCCCATGTGAGGTCACTGTGCCAGCTCAGAGCACTGGTCTAAGACCTGAGAAGACCTCGTTCTTTCAGGCTTTGGGCATCACCACTAAAATCTCCAGAGGCCCCATTGAAATTCTGAGCAATGTGCAGCTGATCAAAACTGGAGACAAAGTGGGAGCCAGTGAGGCCACGCTACTGAACATGTTGAACATCTCCCCCTTCTCCTTCAGGCTGATCATCCAGCAGGTGTTTGACAATGGCAGCATCTATAACCCAGAAGTGCTTGACATCACAGAGCAGACTTCACACACTCGCTTCCTAGAGGGTGTCCAGAAGGTTGCCAGCGTTTGTCTGCAAATTGGTTACCCAACTGTTGCCTCAGTGCCACACTCTATCATCAATGGATACAAGCAGGTCCTGGTTTTGTCTGTGGAGAGTGACCACACCTTCCCACTTGCTGAGAAGGTCAAGGCCTTCTTGGTTCATCCATCTGCATTTGCGGTTGCTGCCCCTATGGCTGCAGCCACCGCTGCTGCTCCTGCTGCTGCTGCTGCCCCAGCCAAGGCTGAAGCCAAGGAAGAGTCAGAGGAATCAGATGAGGATATGGGATTTGGTCTCTTTGATTAATCACCTCCCAAAGCAAGCAGTTGAGCTAGCTTATTTTGAAAAACATAGAAATAAAGGCTTACTTACCTTAAAAAAATACATAGCACCAGACCAACCCCCAACATATCTCTATATTAAAATGGGCATCACTTAATAATATGTAGTAGACTTGTAAAAATGGCTCACAGTTTAATTAGAATGTACCTTATTTTTATTTCACTAATTAATTATACATTACAGATATGTAGTGTTACTGATTTTTTAAAAAATTAGCTATATGATTCTTTTTATTCAAACTTAGAATGCATCACTTAGTTCTGTTTGGTAAAATGTTTTTGTTACTAAGGAAAACATTCTTGCAACAATATATCAGGCCTCAAGACCTGTATTTTAAAACTTTTGGCAACTACATGGCAGCTCTAGCTAGGTCATTTAATATTACAGAGACAGACTTTTTTTTCATCTATGATATTGAGATAATAATATTCATCCCTACTTTAATGACTGAGGTAAGAGTTAAAAGAACATTAAAATAGTATGCTTTTGTTTTGATTAGTATTTACTGAATATTTATTGATTAGGGTCCGGAGGGAACAATCTTTATAGAATGCAGAAATACCCATGAGCTGGCTGGATACCTAGAATGCATTTTAAAGTGAGTATACAGAATTTGACTGAATTAAATAGTAGTGGAAAATATTTCCAGTCCACTTTGAGTTGTCTGAGCAGAGTTGGAGATTTCTGGATTCAGAAGAACAGCCTTCAGATGTCTTTCCAGGAATAAAATCTCCAGTAGAATCTACAAAGTTGCTGTGAATATTGCCATCTCTTGAAAGCATGTGTCTCTGTGTGTGTGTGGACACTTGCATGTACACACATATACATGTGTGTGAGTGTATGGGAGTGTGTGCAAGTGTGTGTTCAAGATTGAGAGGTGTTAATTGTGGTCAACTGTAAACTTTCCTTCTTTTGTTCTGAACTTCAGGCTTTTAATTTATCACTCTCTAAAGGATGGAGAGTTGAGTCTTTTCTGATACCATTTGAAGCTGTGGTTCTACAGAGGATTTAATGCTGTAGTTTGCAGGGAGTCTAGGTATTTCAAATCTGAAGCTTAAAACACTAAGCCATCCCCTCTGGCTTTTGCACAGATGCTGGGAAATCCATTTTAGAAACATGCCCATGTTTTGCTACTTGTTCAAAGCTGTAAGCGTGACTTGGCATTGAAATAATAATTTCTTTTTCAAAAGTCCCCACTGAACTATTACCTGGGTTATCTAAATACAGGCTATTTATTTGATTGACATTTTCTCTTGTCAGTTCTCTTACTTCAGAACCTGTAAGTAATGTTTTTTTTTTTTTTTCTGGTGTCAAAGCATAGAGGTAACCGTCTTTCTGATTTAAATCAGTTCTTTTCTGTTAATCCAGGAATACCTAGTGTTACCTGATCATACATTCTGGATGTAATTAGAGTCATTATACAGAAAGGTCATCTTATTATTCTCTGAGAGGAGTTTCCTTACTTTCTAAGATAATATTTCTAGGTAGTGCCCCCCACACCATTTGTCAAATCAGTAGCATATTTAAATCAGATGCAGCCTTTTGACTTTTTAAACTTTAAAGTCATATTAATGATATATAAAGACTGAGGCAGTACAATATTATGTTGGTCCTTACAAGAATTTTCCCCTCAAACTAAGTATTGTACAACATATTTTCAATTTGTAATCCTAATGATATGCCATTGGCTTAACAAAGTTACTATAACAAGAATATAGTAGATCACTTTACAATAGTAGACTGTTTTTTGGAGCAGTTGTTTATGATGCTATGGTTTCGTAAAGGTGACCCATTACTCTAGGAGAAGCCTAGGGGAACAGATTTCCTCTCATCTTCCTACCACTTTAAAAATCACTTTGAAATTTTAATATCACATGATTTTTTAAAAAGAAATTCAACAATTAGTGTAAGCTGTTAAAGGATGTTTTTGTGTAGTGTGTATTCAAATACTAATTTCTGTACACAGGGATGTGGTACAGTCCAGGCTTTGACATTGTCATTGTGATGAAGCATTTCCTGTTTTGGTATATTGTAAACATTATTCTCCATCACCTTTTGATTGTTAAAAATAAGAGCTCAACAGCCAGTGTCTGGGCAGAAAAGGATAAGTCAAGACTTGCAAACCCAAAGAGAGGGTCTCAGGGAGGAACCAGAGAGACAAGAATCACCATCAGGATAGGGGTGAAGAAGGAGGTGCCAGGGCAAGACTTAGGTGGCAGGTAACTGGGCATGTGGCTTTGAAGTAGGCCATTTCACTACAATAGCTGATTATCTGCCCAGCTATAGTGCCTGAAGCTTTTAATAAATATAAAAGTTTCTGAGTCATTATTCAGAGAAATGGCAGGCATAGGGAAAAAAAAACTTGTATTTTACAGCAAATCTCCAAAGTAACAATGTCTTGCAGTAAATTCTTATTTATTAAATTATATTCATTTGTTGATCACAATTTACGTGAAAAATTATCTTAAGTAGGAATGCATGTATCTTATATGTAAATTATGCAGATAATTTGTTCTTACCCAGTGGCTCATATAATGATTTAAAGGAAAGATTGTTTTACATATGACTTATTATATTTATTTTTTTGGAATACCACTTACCATTTCCAATTCTTGCGGTTCTGGTATCTTTAATCAGCTTTATATGTTTTCAGTTGCAAATGCCAATACACTTGTATGTGGCCTTGAGCAATAGGGTTTTTATTTTTATTTTTTATTTTTTCTGCAAGTAACAAGCTGTAGAGAGTTGCTCTTACATATTAGAGCTTATTTGTTCCTTCCTTGTCTTACGAACGTAACTGATGCCCCAGGCCCACAAACACATTCCAACCAGGAAATATGGAAAGGCCATGCTTCTCTTTTTTGTCAGGTAAGTACAAGAATTTCCAGGTCATTATTTTATTCTCACTGGCCAGAGAGATATCATTTGGCCTTTTCAGAAAAAGAAAAAAAAAACCCTACAATACATTTTTCTTTCCTTTCCTTTTTTATTATTAATTTATAGGAATTTCAGCTTACTTTTGATTCAGTATAAATACTATAGGAGCACACATATAGAGACAAAAACATCCATGCATAGATAACCATAAAAATTTATACACTGAAGTTTCTAGAAACTTTTAAACAACTTCAGACTCTATCGGAGTGTAAATTTAGACTATGAATCAATCTTATTTAGATGCTAAGAATCAAAGAAAACCTCCCTCAACTTCAGAATTACAACTGTGGTACTTGGTGTGTGATGAAAAGGAAAATGGTAATTCTCCCTCGGAGATAAGACGGTTATTTTTGAGATGAAGAGATTAAAGAAAAATGCAGGAATTAATACCTGATAGTCTTGATCTTCTCTTGGTGTTGTGCAAGTCACCTGCCAACATTGCAGTAGGCTTTTCAGTGGAATTGGTGGCTAGAAATTGGTGAGGGATTTTAGAAGATTTATTATGAAAAGTATAACAAAAATGGGCAGGAAGTAACAAAATAAACTGAGGAGCATGAATAAAGATTCATTTGAAACCAAGTTGGCTGCTAGTGAGGAATGCTAATCAACCATGAGCTTTGATTTTTCTGTAGTATCATCTTAAAATATCTAAGTTATAACAGAACAAGTGAAAGCTGCAAAAGGAATCTAGTTGTTTGATGTGAAATATTTTTATGTTGCTGTTAATGGCAAGTATGGATAAAAGAATTGGGAAAATAAGATTATAATATATAATGGTATTGTTTTCATACCCTGTTGACTGTCATTATTGTTTCCTAGGTCCCAAAGCTGGCTCACACCACAAATGAGAAAGGTAATTTTACAGTAAAAGTAGGCCTACCCTCAGCAACCCCAAGAATTATTGCCTTCCTTCTTTAATCCGTGCCTTTTTTTGCCATCTCTCCTCCCCTTCTTTCTATTTCTTAATATTTTCTTTTTTGCCAGTTTTTCTCTTCCATACTGCTTCATTTTTCTCCTTTGCTTTTCTGTCCCCTATTTCTCTTCCACCCAGCTCTACTTCCTTATTTTTCAAAGTAGACATTAGGTGCCTAATTTACATAAGAGTGTTTTCATGGTATGGATACAGTAGTGAACAAAACAGACAAAATTCCAACTTTAATGGAACTTACTTAAAGTAGACAAATCCATATTTTATGACAGAAGCCCTTGTCTAGAGGCTTGACCTTGCTGCTGAAACGTTGCACCTATTAAGAGAAAAGTCCCACCATATGTGTATATGGAGAAACTAAGTAAGCTAGAGTAAATGAATACAAAAGAAAGAGCTAAGGAATATCAGGGGAAGATATTCTTTTAGTGTCTTGTATTTCCCATTTGATATAAGAAATATAGGTGTCTTTGAGCTTGACAGAGACCTTCTTTCTCATCTCAGGAAGGCCTTAACTTGGGAGTTGGAATGTCAGATGCTCACAATCACACAGAACTTTCACTGAATTGGGTTCTTGTTTCATGATTTTGGAGAATGAAATACACTAACCCTAGAGGATCAGATTTAGAAGAGAAGCATTTTATTATAGGTGCTCAAGAGGGAGAAGCAAAGTAGAGCTCCCTTACGACAGGAGCTGGTCTGAGGAAAAGGGGTATTATAGGAGCTTATTATAGGCCAGTGGCAGCAAATAGAATAGGAAGTGGGGTGAGCTGGTCAGTCCAGCTGACACTCCTATGAGGTGGCTCGCTTGGGTTATCTGCTCCACCTGACCAGTGTTTATCTCTTCTCCTCACTTTTGTGTTATTTTTTCTACTCCTTGGCTATTACTGGCTTCATTAATGAACAGTTTGGAAAGGCTGCACCAAGTAGGACACACTCAACTACATTTCCCCTCCCTTCTTTTAGAGACTGAGCTTCTCACATGGTGTGGGTTCTGTGTTTCTATTTTGTCTTTATTAAGTGGGAAAGTCTGTAAAATTCTAGAAGTGGACTTGGAAGTCCATTTGCATCTCAAGGGGAAAGATAGACCCTGCCTTAGCCATTATTAATTGTAAAAAATATTCAGGATTCTCCATGCCACATCCTGATTAATGTGTTACTATACTCAAGACACTGGTGGAGTATACAGTAAAGGTGTAGTATTGTCCTTTGAATTCCCAGAGGTAAGGAACAATGATAACCGCACCTCCTACAGTTTCAAAGATGATTACAGAAAACATTCCACATACAATTACATCTAAGGCTGTCATTTTGCATGTGAGAGCATTGAACTTGTAAGAGTTTTTTGTCCTGTCTGCTAACTAGTATCTCCTAGTTAACTAAAAGTAGCAGTGAGATGCTCTCTCATTTATGAGAGGTCTTACTATAAAAGACAATTTTCTTTTTACTTCTATGTTTATTTTGAATACATAGGAGGATAAGCTTTCATTGCATCACTAGGGTAGAACATACATTCATCAATGTTTGAGCAGCTGCATAGGGAACTTGTGTCAAATTGTAAAATAGAAAACGTGCCACCCATATTTCATTAAGACCTTTAACATAGAGTCATCCATTTTACATTTGAAATGTGTCAATTTTTCATGTGTCTGAAATAAATTCAAATATATTTTCTTTGAGAGTTACACTTAATGAAGGCTTTTTAACTGCTGAATATTAGTATTAGTTATATTTGTTGATCTGATGATATCCACAGCAATTCAACTAAGAAACGAACAGTAACATCCCAGCCCTGTAGGAATTTTCTATAGCAGCTGTTTTCTACCAAGCACCTTTTAATTCCTTCATCCTGGCAGGAAGCATTATCTATTAATTATCACAGAATTTTAAGAGTCCACTGCCTCAGAATGGAGACTGTTGTTCTGGTTTTTATGGGAAGGAAAAGTCTCACATGATGGGTCCTCAGGAGAATCATTACCAACAAAGTAGTACAATATGAATGGCACTGGAATGTTTCCATGTGGCTGTAAACTCTTATCTCTAGCCAAGACCCATCAACGCAAATAGAAGGAATGTGAATTACTATTGAGGCTGTGCATTCACTGTTCAGAGCAACTGTGCAATCTAGTTTTCAAGACCAGTGCTACCCAAACACATTTTTCTATATTACATAATGTTATCATTTAAATATTGTCATTCAAATGTGAAGACCAGCTGTGCATATCAGGACACAGCTGTCGGGTTGAGGTGAAGATAAGCCATCTGGTGCTTGGTTCTGGGTGGTTAAATTCCAGGCGGGGAATTTAACTTCATATCCAGCTGTGATAAAGTAAATTGAAGGCTGCATATTATTCCTCAAAAATCATGCTTTTGGGATACTTCTCAGACATAAATTTTAACCAGAGGTGTCATTGATTGGTTTTACACTTTCAATTATAGCATTTGCCAAAATAAAACCAAATAGGAAAAGCTGCAGTCATTATGTTGTCTTTCGGGGGTAGGGGGAAGGGAGGGAATAAACCAACCAAACAAAACTAGAGTTAAGGAGAATGAGGATTTTCAGTTTCTCTCAAATTATGTGTGTACAGGAAGTATCTGTAGTATATTTGCCTGGCTTCTCCCATTGCTCAAAATGATGACAAGAAAAATCAGATGATCTATAAAGGTTGAGTGCAGAGAGCAAAGGTGGCAGTTAGCTTGGCTTCCCTAATTTATTATGTCTGTTAGTATGTGAAGTATAAATCAACAGAATTTTACCACAGTTATATCCGTACAGAGACATGCACTTTCTCACTTCCTTCAGTATGGAGAACTCAAGGGGAAGCCTGAAGATCCTGCCTTAACTTTTTGTGTATGAAGTGCTGAGAATCTCTTTGTCTAGTCCAGCATCCTCAAGCATTTCAATTACTATTCTATTATAAAATTGATATTCAGTATCAATTCAGATATTCAGTCTACAGTATTTCCAATAGCTTTCCTTAGTCAGCTTCTATTCCTTGCCAAATAAGTATAAACACAGACTCACTTACCTGCTCTTGAACTTTGTACAAATGAATCCATAGCTTTCATTCTTTTGTAAATGTTTTTTTTTTCTTTTTTACTTTTGTAAGTATATTAGGCTCATCTACATGATTGAAGCTCTTTCTAGTTAGTTGTCTTTCAACAAACTATTTTACTGCTTATTTTTGAATCTTCCTATTGATCAATTGCACTGCATCCACTTTGAGAACAATGGCCACAAACACAGCAACATATATTTTCAATAGAATTTATCACTCTTTTCTATAATGTGGACACTGCTGCTTTATTGCTCTTTATCAAAGTATGTCAAGTTAAAGAACATGCTCATTTCATGGAGGTACATAGTTGAAAGGAGGTTAACAAATATTAGAGATTGTGTATGTGGGCTGAGGAGATGCTCAACAGGTATGAGTGCTTGCTGTGTAAGCATAGGAGCTGGATTTGAATTCTCAACACACGCATAAAAGCCAGGCATATCTGTGTGACTCTCCTTACCCATATATGTGCACTTATGTATATACTAACACACACACACACACATACAAACACAGGGGGAACATGGGGAGAGTTAGTAATGATTATTTGTTAAGCCCATTTGGTTGTTACTCTGTCTCCAAGATTACAGCCTCTTTCTTGCCCAGAAATAAAAACAATGTGAAATGATAATTTGGTTATACTTAAGGAAGAAGGCCTAACAATGCTTTTCCATAGATAGAAATTATTTAACATTCCAATTTTAGCATAAACTCAATCTCTCAAATTGTGTGCTTCAGAAATCATAATACAAAGGAATATTTCGGTAATTTCCTGCAGCACTTTCTGGTGCATGTCAACTTCCCCACGCCCCACAAACCAACCGACCAACCAACCAACCAACCAACTAAAACAAATGGACAAGAGAACCTCAGAAGCATGCAAAATTTTGTCATACAATGATCTCTGCAAGAGAACCATATGCTTTGCAGTTCTTATGAACTATGTTTACTTTGTTTAGAATGTGAATTTGATGAGATCTAATCAGTTGACAACAGTTTGTTTGTGTTTCGGTCTTCACTTCAAAACTATGCTAGTTCCAGATTGAGAAAAAGATTAAAACCCAACTCAAAGTCCAGCATCTTCCATCAAACTGATCAGAGTGAAAGTCTCTTCAAGCCATCCTTGGTTTTCTTTCCTCCAACCAGTCTCTATAAACTACCAGTAAGTCCTGTTAGATGAATGAACCCCCTAAATCTAGATACACCTAACAGTGTGTCTGGGCCATAGCATCACAATCTCTTTCCCTAAACTGGTTATAAGTAGACCAGTATACTAATTTCTGTTTCTGTTTTTACTTGTTTTACAGTTCACCTTCACTGATTGTCACTAAAGTTATCTTCTGTGAACATACATTGGACCTTGCTACTTTATTATAAAAAAAGAAAAGAAAGCAGAGGGATACAATTCAGACATTCTGATGGCCTTTCATTATATGTAGATGAAAATTCTTGGTGGAGAAAAGATCCTTGAATTGCCAGTCTTGATTTCTTATTGAGAATTTTTGTGAACTTTAAAAATATTTTTGTCTTAACTGGGTATATGAAAATGTAAAACTCACTCAAAATCTCTTATGTGTCACTAAGACTGTTGAGAACTTTTTCTACTCCTGTCTCTCTTTTTCAAGTTGCCTTTATGCTGATTTTTTTGTTAATTTAGCATACTAATCTCATTTCTGCCCAAAACACAAATCACTCATCTGTCATTTCCTTTCATGAAGTATTGTTCTATACATTTAGATCTCCATTAAATATTTCATTTTCAATTTTCATTTCCCTAATTAACTCCATAGGTTTATATATATATATCCATATATATCGAACAGAATATATATATATATATATCCTTTATGTGAAATTTTATTGACTTGTACTTATTGACTTTACCTGTGTATTTGTCTCTTCCTCACAAGAATACAATCTTAATGAAAAGGAACACTTTATTTTATTCATTGATATGCCACTAGAAGTGTGGCATAGGTATAGCTAATTTTTCAACTAATGTTTGTTAGTAGACAAATGAGGAATAATAAAAGTTCTGGAAGTAAGATTTATTCTAACTAGGTCACTGTAGCTCATGGTACTCTTTTTTTGTGGAAGGCTTCTTTCATTCCTGTTATTCTCTTTTTAGTCCTTGACTTTCCTGTTAGAAACAGTCAAAGGGATTTTGCCTTTATGTACTTAATTATCTTGCTACATAATTTAGGTTTTACTTTCTCCTGAAGATACAGGAAGAACTGTATCTGGCTGGGTTGGATACGGATTGAACTTTTAGGTTTACTAGGCTAGGAGTCCTTATACCATTATACTGGCAAAGCAATATCTGCTGTTTTCTTAGGACATGGTTATATGAGGAATCTTTTCATCATGTTCTGAATTCTGTTATTGCTGTGAATGATTCATTGTCTTTTCTCAATTTTTGAACTAAAAACATTTCTCTTCTTTCCTGATTCACTAGGGTATATCATCTTACACAAAATAGGATACATCCAAGACCTTCCACACAGTTGCCTGCATAGTGTAGCTTATGCTGGAGTCCTGCTCACTCACAGAGACCCAAGAATGGTTATCTTCTAGCTGTAAAGCAAGCTATGCTAATAATTCTCTTGATCTAGAATTTGAACAAATGAAAGATTTTTGGAATTTAAGGGCAGACTATCCTCTAGCATGAGGCTGTAGGCTTACCATAGTCAGGAGAGCACACATTCTACAACTTCTTGCTTAAAAATCGAAAATATGATCCTTATTTAGGTCAGAGGAGTTGTCATGTACTGAGGTACTAATATTATTTATTATAATTTTGGAGATTTGTTATTGATAAACAGAGCTCTGAGAGATTGACTATGGAGGAGCCATACAGCTCGAGGCAGAGGAGCTAATTATGAAATTGTCTTTTGACTTCAAGAACAGTGCATTCTATATTTTGCAAGGCTACTTCTCTAAGACTAAGAACAATAGCATGAGAAAGTGAAAGACCTGGAAGAACTTGAAAAAACTCTGAAGAGTTACTACAATGTAATTGACAGCAAAAGAAATGTTTCTTAAAGTTGATGAACAGAAATCATTGTTTATCTTAAATTGAAAGGAATTTACTGTAGAGAAATAATTTTTAAAAGCACATATACATTGTCATAGTGATATTGAAATCTAAGTAATACTTTTTCAGAAGGGATTAAAAATGCTAGGAAAAAGAGATATGATAAATATACATAGAATGATTTGGAAAGAGAAAATGTAACTTCAGAAAAACATGAGTAACAGGAAACGAAAAATGATTGAGGTGGGAAAGCAAAAGCTTTTGCACATTGAGGGCACCAGGTTCAATATTTGATAAATGAATTCCAGATACATCTGAGAAGTGTCAAGATGAGTGGTCCTTGCTTCAGTGCATTCTCACTTGTTTTTCTTACCTTAGATACTTTTCAAAATTTCAAAAGTAATAAAAATGTTTACAAAACAAAGAAACAGAAACACCAAAAAGTTAATTGAGAAATGTGCTCAACCTGTTTTCCTAATCCTGTTAACAAATGTCAATGGCTCTATGGTAATAAATTTTAAATTCAAATAACATCTGTTCATTTGGAAAAAATTACAGAATAGAAGCTAGAAGTAGAATAGAACGTTTTACAAAGATTATTTAAGAGGATTACTGGTAGAAGTCCAAAGACCTTAATCATACTTTCTGGAAACCTGAATAGAAGGATTTGTGTTAATAAAATAATGTCTTCCTTTCATCTTTCCTTCCTTCTTTCCTTCTTCCTTTTTTCTTTTTTTAGTACTTTTAGTTAATTCTAAACACAAGTTATCATTGATATTATTCTGAAGGACAAAAAGAATGAATACTTACTACACAAAACTGTGAACTCCATAGGGATTGATGTAATCATGAAAACTATTTAGAAACATCATATGACGGGCTTTTTCTAAATGCTTACTAACAGAAAAAAAGAACATTTCAGTTTTTGGAAATGACAGGCTTCCTTTGCATATGATTAACAGAATTTTCATTTTACTTTGATATATGTTTTCTTTCTACATAATTATTAAAACAATATAAAAATGTATTCATACATCTTATTAATTTAGGCCAAATTTTATTTAATTATGACTGTTAACACAAATTCAGAAAAAGTATGTATTCAGAAATTTAATTTATTTTCTCTAAAGCATTTTAATGACTACACAGCTTTACAAATGTGTGCTGTCGTTAATAGTCCATTTGGATTATACTTAAGTAAAATATTTATTAGATTGTAGACTCTCAGTACCACTTAAATGCATGTTTCTGCAAGAAAATCAACTTCGAAGACCAAATAAAACAGTGCTTAAAATTGTAAACACTTTTATAACTTTGGGACCTGCTATAATATTTTCTTTGGGAGTTTTGATCCACAGTATCAGACGTGTATATACAATACATATATGTTATATGTATTGTATTTATATTAATGCACACAGAAAGGGAAATATCTGTTTTAAGGAGACTCTGAAACATGTCGGCACAATCCTGCACAGATGGCTACCTGTTTTTCTCATTATCCCCAGGGAAAGCTTTGCACAATAGTTCTGTGTAGCTGGCTTTAATCCAAACTAATCTAGCCCAAGCTGTGCTTAGCAAATCTGCATTACAGCTGGGTTTCTCCTTCCTCTCCATTCTCCCTTCTGTGAGAACGTTCCTCCTTGTTAATCAGCTAATTGGTAATGCTATTCATCAAGAAATAAAGCCCCGAATGGGGTGCTAGGCTGTAGTTACTGAGCTATATCTCCTTCTTGCTCAACTGAAGCGTGTGATTTAGTTGAAATAATGACTAAATCTACAGCTTGACCAATGTATTTTTAATGAAACTCTTTCATAGTTTTATTTATTTATTTTTTTGCGGAAGGAATGTTATCATTGGGCCCCATTAACTTAAGCAGGAGAAAATGGGATCCAAGAAATTTGAAATATATAAGGTTAATTGAAAGTGAGGTTCTGCATTTAAACTGTTCTAAGTCAATTTGGCAGCTGATGCCTATTTTGAAGGTGTGCAATAGTTGTGGTTATAAAGATAGTATGCCCCCCTTGCCCAGCTGGGCTTGGTTTTAATTTTGTTGAAGATATCAATAATTAAAATTTTATTTCTGTTTGGATCAATTTTCATTAATGCAAATCAAGTTTGAAAGAAATCAGAGGACTGAGTTTGAGTTCTTTATCTTTCTGAGAGAGAGAGAGAACAGCAAGCATATTCCAGCTTAAAAAATGTTTTACAAGATTTCCTGGTTAAAAAGCAAGAAACCAAGTAATCCAATTTAAAAATGGGGTATGGAGCTAAAAAGAGAACTGACTGTAGAGGATTATAGAATGGCAGAAAAACACTTAAAGAAATGCTCAACATCCTTAGCCATCAGGGAGATGCAAATCAAAACAACCCTGAGATTCCACCTTACACCCACCAGAATGGCTAAGATCAAAAACTTTAGTGACAACTCATGCTGGAGAGGTTGTGGAGAAAGAGGAACCCTCCTCCATTGCTGGTGGGAATGCAAACTTGTACAACCACTCTGGAAATCAATTTGGCGCTATCTTAGACAATTAGGAATAGTGATTCCTCAAGACCCAGCTATACCACTCTTAGGCATATATCCAAAAGATGCTCAAGTACACAACAAGGACATTT
>CM053764.1:78026200-78060807 GCA_028658305.1 Pachyuromys duprasi
CAGTCTTTTGAGATGTCAGCTGGAGTCTTTGAGCTCAGCCCTGGGCTTGTTGCTAAGGGATCTCCCCTGGAATGGAGATTTGGCTCCCCCTTCTGGACCAGGGGCTGTGCACCAGGGTCTGAGATGATATTTGGGGCACACACAATGGGTTTGGGTTGGTGTGACTCCGCTGAATGCAGGCCTATCTGAAATGGTGTCCGAGCCCTTCTCTGTCTGTCCTGTGGACCCACACAGGGACTGAGGTTTTGGCCCTCAGTGTGTGGTCTGGTCAAGATGGTACTGGGACTTTGTCAGTCTGGGGTGGCTTCTGCGATCCGTGCACGCCCACCTCGCACCCGTGGGTTGAAGCAGAACTCAGGTTCCTCCCAGACTTGCCCTCGGACTGGCACACGGAGTGAGGTTTTGCTGGCAGAAGCGTGTGGCTCACGCCCGCAGAGTGCAAACTGGTCAAAACGGTCCCCCGCCTTTCTCAGACTGGAGTGGCTCTGGCTATCGGTTCGTGCCCGCCGCACACCCGTGGGTTGAAGCAGAACCCGGGTGCAGTGTGCGCTCGTAGGGTGCAGTTCGGTGAAAACGGCACCCGGTTCCTTCTCAGACTGCCGCGAGACTGTGTGATCCAGTCTATAATGGTGGGTGCGGGCGCCCATCTCAGTGGCTGCTCGTTCCGATCAGAGCTGTAGGCCGCTGGTCACCCGGAGGTTTTTGCGGGGAATAACTGGGTGTCCCTAGGGTTTTCCCACTGGATTTTCTCACCGTGGGAGTTCTGCTCACCTGGCAATCACGGGTGCTGGCTTTTTAGGTCCCAGAGTTCAGTCTCCTGGTTGCTGCGTTGTTTCTGTTGTCCTACTCCTCAGACACAGTGTCCTCTAGTGGCAGCCATCTTGGATCTCTCACAAGTCATGTTTTAAATCATTATTCACTTGCTAGCAGACACTTCCTCCCAGAAGTGTAGAGATTCTTCCTTCCATGAGCTTATAGAGAACAGAGTTTGGACTCCTGGGAAGAATAAAAGCATTTCTGGCAAAAGCTGATTTTGATCAGACTTTGATCTCTGGAACCTATATGCAGGTGGAAAGAGAAAACTGATCACATGAAGTCCTTTGATCTCCACACATGCACAGTGGCATGTGGGAACCCTCCACACACATAGTGCATACATATGCACACAATGACAATAATAATACATTAAGAAATTAGAGTAATGGTGCTTTACTGGAGTGTTGGAGAGAACACAGACTATATACACGGTCTTTATTTGCTCATGAATTGATGTGCTAAGAGAGATGTGCTGTCCATCATTTTGACTGTCTCAGTCCCTCCTGAAACGTGTGTAAGGGTTCCTCTTCCACTTTTCTGTGAACACAGAGAAACTCTGAGGCTGCTTTCGGCCACACCAGTCTAGACTCCCCTACCACTGCTATCACAGCCACGTTACCAGCTTTGAGCTCTGTTCATGGAACTGGACCCAGAATTCTTCTTAGTTTCTGGATTCATCAATCCAACTTGAAGTCTGTATCAATAAATATGATAGCTTATTTCACAAATTTATTATCAAATTTAGAAATATGTAGACATCAGAGAGCTATTATATTTGTTTTATGTGAATTCTTTTCTTTCCAGTTTCTGAAGGGATTGTGATGCAGTACTCAGGATGTGCATGTGAATGATTATAGTGTATACATGTGTGTGCACATGTGAGTGTGTTTGTGTAGTGTGTGTGCATATCTGTGTGCGTGTGTGCGCGTGTGTTTATGGATTAGGGCTGAACATTCTGCTGTCTCATGGTCTCGTTAGGCATCTGTTTAACATGTTTGCTTTAACACAGTAACAGCAGTAGGTTCTCCCTTAGGGTTTGTGACTTGTCTGGCCATGGTTCTTGCCTCTGATCGTGAAGAGAGTTATGGTTTTCACCTACAAGATGAAGTAAATTCTTTTTGAAGGTAGTTAACCCAAATGTTCACAGCTATAAACCCTTTTCAAAAACTAAAGAGAGTGAACCATTTGATTTAGAAGTTTTTCTGCCCGAAGTTCTAGAGAGGCTCATTGTAAAAAGCAGCTCTTCTTACGGGCTAACACAAAATTTTGTAAGTGGTTGCATTTAGGGAGAATTGTGATGTTTTAAGCTTAAGAATTAGGTCATCAGGTAAACTGTTGTCTCAGTTAGGTTTTGATAATATCCATTTAGATAATTAAAGTCTGTTATTAGATGTTTGTAGTCTTGCTATGTAAAACTTCACCCACCCTCAGAAGCATTCAGTAGCTGCCCTGAGGGAAGAATGAAAGATAACAAAGCTTAGGAATGGGAAGGAGGCAGAACTCTCAGTTCAGGGTAGTCTAACCATAGAGGTCCACAGCTCATAAAGATCAAGGAAGTTTTCCCATCAACATTAAAGAGAATTTCCGTGGTAATATTGGTAGTCTGGAGATGGTTTTAGGAGAACAATATAAAAAAAAAAAACAAAGAAATACACTTGAGGCAGAAGGAAATCCTTAATGTTCCATTTATAAAGAGAGTCTGATAAAAGTCATATAATTATTATAATTTAATATATTCAATGAGTTTTCAGTCACAAAATGGTTATCTTATACCTTTGATGATGAATGAAAAACATGTGTAATTAGCCCCAAATAGTAAGTTTGTAATAGAGCAAATGATTGCATCAGCAAAAATTTATTCATTAAAGATATCTATGTAACCGAACTACCAATTCTAACAACATGGTATGTGCTAGTTTTGAAACACAGTTGTCCTTGCACAGAATGTTGACTCAACTGCTATACTAAACACTTCTAAGCCATTTCTTTGTACCATTTGTCAGCAGTGTCAGGCAATCAGCTTATACTTGTAGGTTGACATTTAACCTGCATGCATTTATGATATCTTCCACCCACAACCTGACATGTGTAAGAATTAAGGATGCCTGGCTAGTTTTCATTCTTGTTTAAAATTTACCTCATTCATGTACACTGAAGAGTGTCACGTCATTTGTGTGTGTGTGTGTGTGTGTGTGTGTGTGTGTGTGTGTGTGTGTATGTGTTTCCTCTCCTCACCCCAGTTGCTTGCATTGCTGACCTCAGTTCTCCTCTACCATCCATACCTTTTTCTGGAGAAGAATGGATATGAAGGATTATTTCCTGCTATTGTGTTTATTTTGGCCACTTTGGTGACCTTCTGGTTTTATCTTTTGTTTTGCTATGGCAATCTTTTCCTTCTTTCTGTTTGTGTATATACTGTATCCTGGTTGTAATTAGAAGATTGAATTGAGAATGCTTTGGCTGTTCTGATTTGTGATTTTAGATTTATTGTTAGCCCACGTCAACATTATACACACATATAGTTACATATAATTTGTTTTTTACCTTATTAGAAATATGCCATTAAAGTTAGCCATTAGAATTATACATAAAATGATACATTATATAACTTTTTCATGTTTTCTCTGATTTTAATAACTTTAGTACAGTTCTTATAGAAACATGTGATCTATTTTGTGTACACATTATTCCTCCTCTACTTGGAACAGACATTGACTCTGATTCCTCTTATATCACCTTAGAGCTGTGGTCAATAAAGCATAGCTCATCGACCAAATTGTGCAACTACCTATTTTTATTAGCTTATGAGTGAGGAGTAGTTTGTACATTTGAAAAGAGATAAAAAGCATGCAGATGAGAAGTAGATGGAATAAGGTGTCACTGAAGCACATTTATGTATTTTGTGTGATTGCTTTCAAGCTGTACCACAGTGGACTGGAACAGTGTGAAAGAGGTTGCATGTTGAAGTCTAAAATATTGACTGTTTTATCCCTAATGTATTTACAGGTTTACAATGTGTTTACACTCTCAAGGCTTAGAAATAACTGTTTTGTTTTGTTTTTTCAGGAGGTGGTTTAAATCGGGAAGCAAATGAAGATTAAAGAACATTAGTAACTAAATGAAGCCAGTTGGAAGATTTTAACAATAGACACAGCCGAGTTAGGAATTTTCATTTGGGTGTGTAGCTGAAAGTATCAGATTCGTTCTCATTTCTGTTGTTTATTCAGTCTAGATTAAGCTTAATAACTATAGGACAGAGTACATGTGAAGATGATTCAACTTTGAAATAATTTATATAATGCTAAGAAATTTTTGCTTGAAAATGAAACATTCATTTTTAAGAATTATTTTCATTTTTTACTTATTTTCTTTTACTTAAATGAACTTTTTTTCCATACAATATATTCTGAGTGTAGCTTTTGTCCTGCTTACTCCTCCCAGCTCCTCCCCACCTCCACTCCCATCCAGAGCCACAAACTTTCTGTCTCTTCTTGGAAAACAAACAGGCACTGAAAGGATAATTATAACATAAGTTACCATACAATAAGATAAATAAAAACAAACATGTCAGAATATTAGAAAATAATAAAACAAGAAAATGAGCGAAAGAAAATGCATATAGACACAGAGATATACACATACACAGGAATCCCATAAAAACTTTAAACTGGAAGCCAGTTTGTGTGTATATCATACACACAAAGGACCTGTTAGGTAGAAACAAACAAACAACAATAACAGCAAAACATAACATCAAAAACTGAAACAAAACAAAAAACTCTGACTTGTTCAGACCTTGAGGGCCCTGGCCATGCGGCCTCAGTCTTTTCAGTATATATGTGCACCAGCCCTGTTGTGTCTAGAAGGTCTTGATTCATGTTTGTCTTGTTCTACACTCCTACTGCCTCCTCTTACACAGAGTTCTTTGAGCCCTGAGGAGAGGGAACTGATGTAGACATCAATTTTATGCTTGAGTGTTTCAAGATCTCGCTCCTCTCTGCATATTTTTTGGCTGTGGGTCTCTATATTTGTTCCCATCTGATGCAGGAGGAGTCTTCACTGATGATGGATGAGCATGACACTGATCTCTGAGTATGGCAGAATGTCCTTAGAAGTCATTTTATTGCTATGTTTCTTTAGTAGAACAATAATATTTGGTTTCTTCTAGGTACCTGTAAGTTGGGTATGGACACCATCTCATCGAATCCATAGTCAGATATTGGCTGGTACTCTTAGAAGCTTTGTACCAACGTTACATTAGCATGTTTTGCAGATGGGTCACTATTGTGATTGGAAAGGTTTGTGTCTAGACTGGTGTTTATGTTTCTTCTTTGGAGGCAAACTTTCTAACACCAAAAACACTAGCCAAGAGTGGTGATTGCTCTAGGTAGGGACCAGAAAACTTCTAAGTGATCAATGAGCTGTGTATCTACTGTCTTCAGCTATAGGGCCTTACCATCTGTTTATGGAGAGCCGCCAATAACCTGCATTGCTTAAGGATTTTCATTGGACCTCTTTGGCTAGCAACTGCATTAGACGTAACCTATTCCCAGACCTGGAACCTTTATTTGGTGATGAAAGATCTCCAGTTGGGGGCTCTGTATTCACTGTTATTTGGAAATTTTGCTTAGATTGCCTTAATAAATGTATATATTGTTGGGAGAGTGTACTTTTTAAAGTTTCCATACATCCCTTCAAATTGCCTTTAGTTTTAGCTTTCTTCCTGCATTTCCTTCCTCACCACCCTGTTCCCTCTTCCTCTGTTTTTGATCCTCTCTTTCTAGTGCCCTGCCTCATCCATGCATAATTATAAAGACATCTATTGCTCCCTCCTCAGTACCTCACTCTCTACATAACCTTTGTGGTTATATTGATTGCAGCTTGCTTATCAGCAACTTAACAGCTAATATCCACATATAAGTCAATACATATCATATTTGTCCTTGAGGGTCTGAGTTACCTACTCAGGATTTTTTTGTATATATTTGTAAATGTATTCCATACATTTACCTGGATATCCATTACATAATTTCATTTTTTAAAAAATGGTTGAATAATATTCTAAGTAAACATACCATTTAAAAAAATTCATTCATTCTTTTAGGGACATACAGTTTTTTTTTTCTTCAGTTGCTGGATATTATGACTAGGGTAAAAATGAACATGTTTGAACAAGTGTCTTTGTTGCAGTATGAAACATTCTTTAGGTTTATCCTAAAAGTGGTATGGTTGGGTGTTAAGGTAGATTGATTTTCATCTTTCTGAGGAGCCACCACATTGATTTCCATAGTGGCTGAACAAGTTTCCATTTTCCACTAGCAAGGGATAAATGTTCCGCTTATCCCACTTCCTTGGCAGTAGGAGCTGTCACTTCTTATATTGATCTTGGCCATTCTTATTGGTGGAAAATGAAATCTCAAAGTAGTTTTGATTTGCATTTCCTTGATGACTAATGATGTTAAACATTTCTTTTTTTTTAAAGTATTATATTCAAGTCTCTTAATTTTTTTTAGTTTTTTAAAATGTAATTTATTTATTTTTATATCAATCACAGGTTAGGTACTTTGCATCCCAGGAGTAGCCCCCTCCCTCATTCCCTCCCACTCTCCCCATCCCTCCCTCATCTCCTCCCTGCCCCCTCCAAGTCCACCAACAGGAGAGGACCTCCTCCCCTTCCATAGGACCCCAGTTCATCTTGTCTCCTCAGGGCTGGCTGCAATGTCCTCCCCTAGTATCTAGCCAGGCTGTTACTCCCTGGCGTGTATGGAGGAGGGTCAAAGAGCCCGCTGTTGAGTTCATGACAGAAACAGTCCCTGTTCCCCTTACTAGGGTCTTCAGTTGGACACCGAGCTACCATGGGCCACATCTGAGCTTGGGTTCTAGGCCATATCCATACATGGTCCTTGGTTGGAGAAACTGTCTCGTAAAAGACCCCTGTGCCCTGCTCAATTTGGTCTTTGTGGAGCTCTTGTTCTCCCCAGGTCTTACTAACTTTCTTTAGGTGTTTCTCAGCCATTTGAATTTCCTCTTCTCTGTTTAGATCTATACTTCAATTTTGCTTTTTATTTTATTATTATTTTTGTTATTTACAATTTATTCATTTTGTAACCCAGTTGTAGCACTATCCCTCATTTCTTCCTGGTCCCACCCAACCTCGCTCTTCCTCCCCTATGTCCATCCCCTAGTTGCCAGCGTCAGGAAACAACCTAGATGTGCCTCAACCCAAGAATGGATACAGAAATTGTGGTACATTTACACACTGTACCACCACTCAGCTATCTATTAAAAACAAGGAAATCATGAAATTTGCAGGTAAGTGGATGGAACTAGAAAATATCATCCTGAGTGAGGTAAGCCAGAAGCAGAAAGACATGCAAGGAATATACTCACTTTTAAGTGGATATTAGCCATATAGTATAGGATAAACATATACTTCATTTTTAATTGTTCTATTTGCTTTCTTGATATCCAGAGTATATACAACCTATATCTTGATATCATATATATACATAAGATATATATGTATATATATACATAAAATATATATATGTGTATATATATATATGATACAGATTAGCCCTGTATCAGATGTCCATTTGGTATTTTTTTCCCAATTCTGTAACTTATCACTTTGTTTGAATAATGGTGTCCTTTATCATATAGAAACTTTTTGGTTACTGAGGTCTCATTTATTAATTGTTCTTAGTGCTTATGTTATCACTGTTCTGTTCAACAAGTATTTTCCTGTGACAGTAAGGTCAAGACTATTTTCCAATTTATCTTCTATCAAATCCAGTGTACCTGGCCTTACGTTGAGGTCTTTGTTCCATTTTGAGCTGAATTTTGTGCATTGTGATATGTATGCATCTATTTGTATTCTTCTACATGCAGTGGCCCCCCATCCCAGTTTGACCAGCATCATTTTTTTATTATGTTGTTTTTTCTTTAATGTGTATTTAGTCTTCTTCATTAAAAAATCAGTGTCTGTAGATCTGTGGATTGACTTTATTGATCAATATGTCTGTTTATGTGACAGTACCATGCTGCTTTTATTAGTATAGCTCTGATGTACAATTTGAGATCAGCATTATTGATGATGCCTCCTGCTATTTTATAATTCAGAAGTATTTTATCTCTCTTCTTTGTTTGTCTGTTTGTTTTTGCATACATTTTTGTTTGTGTGTGCACACATGTGTGTTTGTGTGTGCTTGTGCAAACATGTGTGTATATGTGTGTGTGCATGTATGTATGTATGTGTGTATATGTGTGTTTGTTTCTATATGAAGCTTAAAAATTGCCCTTTCAATATCTGTGAAGAATTTTTTTAAAAATTCTAATGGGGATTGCATTGAATCTCTAGATTTGCTTTTGGTAGAATGACTTTTTTTAAACTATATTAATTCTATCAATCAGTGAGCATTTTTTTTCATCTTCTGATATCTTCAATTTCTTTCTGAAATATTGTATTGGCAGTGTGATGTTGCTATGAAGAGACAATAGGTCCATGACAACTCTTATAAAGAAAAGCATTTAATTTGGGCTTGCTTGGAATTTCAGAGGGGAAGCGTAGTGGCACACAGGTAGACATGGTGCTGGAAAAGTACCTAAGATTTCTACATCTGGATCTACAAGCAGCAGATACAGAGACCCATTCAGCCTGGCTTGGGCTTTTCAAAGGTCATAGCCACCCCCAGTGACATACTTCCTCCAACCAGACCAGACCTCCTAATCTTTTCAAATAGCAGCACTCCTACATGTTTAAAAATATGAGCCTATGGGGGCCATTCTTATTCAAACCATGGCAAACGTCTTAAAATTTTTAGCATGTAAGTCATTTTACATGCTTGGTTAGAGTTACTCCAAAAGAAACACACACACACACACACACACATATATTATACATATATATACACACACACATATATATTTAAGCTATTGTGAAAAGCGTGAAACATTCATTTCTTTAAAAATTATTTTTATTTTTTATTAATTACAGTTTATTCACCTTTATCCCCCCTGTAGCTCCCTCCCTCCTCCCCTCCCAATCCTCCCTTCCCCTTCTCCACCCATGCCCCTGACCCAGTCCACTGATAGGGGAGGTCTTCCTCCCCTTCCATCTGATCCTAGTCTATCAGGTCTCATCAGGAGTGGCTGCATTGTCTTCCTCTGTGGCCTAGTAAGGATGCTTCCCCCCTTACGGGGAGGTGATCAAAGAACAGGCCAATCAGTTCATGTGAGAGACAGTCCCTGTTCCTATTACTATGGAACCCAATGGTACAGTGAGGTGCCCTGGGCTACATCTGTGCAGGGGTTCTAGTTACCTCCATGAATGGTCCTTGGTTGGAGTATCAGTCTCAGAAAAGACTCCTGGGCCCACAATTTTGGTTCTATTGCTCTCCTTGTAGAACTCCTGTCCTTTCCCTTTCTTACTATTTTCCACTTCTTTCATGAGATTCCCTGAACTCTGCCCAAAGGTTGGCTATAAGTCTCAGCATCTGCTTTGATACCCTACAAGGTAGATATTTGAGAAATTTCAAGCTCTGGCTTTGAGAATAAACTAAGTTTTAAAACCACAAGCATTTCACCTACAGATAATGAACTGTTGGGATTATGATAAAAATAATTTTGACTTAAAATGGATACCATCATATATAATTTACCTTTTAACCTATGGATGAGAAAATGATTGGATGTAGAATAGAAACTGACTGAAGTGTAAAAGATCTACAGGTAAAACCTTGAAAGTACTCTAAATAAAGACCCTGTGGAATGGATTGTGTCTTTTATTCTGACTGCCTTTGACACTCAATAGGGGTAACAAAAATTACAAGCAGAATACTTATTTTTATTTGGTGTTCTTACCAATACTGTATTATGATGGAATAATACCAAAAATTTTAGTGAGTAGACAAAGTGAATTGACTGAAAAATGGAAAAAGGAAAGTCAACTTTATTATTTTTCTTAGTATTTTCTAAGTTTTTCAAGAGACTGGAACTTTTACTAAACCTCACAGCTGAGTGAAAATATACATTAAGGTCACTTAAGAAGCGGTAGTGCACAGTCCTGATTACTGGAAGTGCTGGAGTAGGTTTGTTGGGGAGGGGTGACTCCTCTTATCTGAGGGGCAGGGGAAGAGGAATAGCGGGATGAGGCAGAGATGAGGTGGAGGAGCCAGAAGGAGTGGAGGGAGGAGGCTAGGATAGAGATGTAAAGTGAATAAACAACTAACTAAACAAATTTTTTTTTTGCCTTCGGTTTTCCATGGTATCAACTTTTACAACCTAAGCGATTACATATCTTTTGTCTTAAATTAAATATTTTCCATGTCCCCAACCCAGAATAATGCATGTTGCAGTTATAAATTCTGAAATGAGCAAATAGGTTGAAAACAATTATTTAAAACAAATACCTGCCACAAATGCTGGAAGCTGTATATGGATATGTATTGAAAGACTTTGCTTGTTGTCTGGGCCAGTTGAGGTCAGTTGGAGTCAGTGACTTAATCTCTTGTAAAATTTTGTGAAGTATATCTGTAAAGTATCCATCATTCCTTTCCTATGTGATACTTCCTGTGCTACTTTATAATTACAGAGTAAAATTCTTTCTTAGGAATCCAGACATTGGAACAAGGGCAGAATCACAAAACAGCATTTAGGCAGGTGCACGTTCAACAGACGGACAAGAGGTGGTAGAGGACACAAGGAGAGAGAAGTATAAAATTCAAATCTTATTCTTGGAGAAACTACAAGAAGTGATTTTATTTCTTTAATGTGGTAGCAATGCATCCTGGGCATATTATTAGTGGGTTTAAACTAATCTGTACATAAGTTAGTTGTACATAATTGTTGGTATTCATATATGAATTTTCATGGAATTCTGACATTCATATTGACTGTATTCACTCCACCATCCCCCTTTCACATCCCTCTCCTTCTTATTGTTACTCCAAGGCAATTTTGTTTCTATCCATCATGCTCTATATACATATATAATTTTTATATCTACATAAAATTTAAAATTTACAAATGAAATGAAGCACAGTATTTGCCTTTCCTGAGTCTGATGATTTAATGTGATGATCTCTGTTGATCCAATTTTCCCTGTAAATAATGTAATTTAATTCCGTTTATGGCTAAAAAAATTCAACGTGTGTGTGTGTGTGTGTGTGTGTGTGTGTGTGTGCTACAGTTTTCTGATTCTTTACTCTGTTGGCAGATGCTTAGGTTGGTTCCATAGGTTAGCTTTTAAAGAATTCTGAATAAATGGTGTGCAACCTCTTTATGATACATTGTTGGGTTCTTTGTGCAAATACCCAGGAATTATATAGGAGGGTCAGGTGGCAGACGTAATTTTAATTTTTTGCGAAGAGCCTCCATTTCTATTTCCATTGTGGCTGAACTAATTTACATGCCTATCAGCAGGCTATAAGGGTACTTTCTCCCAGCAACCTCACTAGTGTTCACTATTGTTTGTTTTCTAATAGTTATTCTGACTGGGGTGAAATGGAATCTCCATGTTGTTTTCATTGGCATTTTCATGATATCTAAGGATTCAGTGATGATTTTTAATACAAAGTACTGTTTCCTATCCTTACAGTATTGAAAAATTCTATAGTTATAATTATTGCCTTAATAATACAAAAATTTAACAGGTGTTAATTATTAAGAAATATATCCTAAAATCTAGGCTATCTAATTGCAAAGCTACTATTTTCAAGGTGTATATTTAGTGACTACTAATGATGATGGATGAGGTTATTATCCTTTTTCTCTCCCAATACTAACATCTATTGTAATAAGATTGAAATTGACTAAAGTGGCCTCAAATGCTACAAAACTAAGCACATCATGATACTGTTTGTTGTCTGGGCTAGGGATCAGAGAGCTAACAGGTGAATTGGTTCTTGAAAGACTCAACAGTGTGTAAAGATAAGCAATGAACAATTCAAATAGTGACAAGAGAAAGCCCATGAAAATAGGGATATATGGGTTGCTTTAGGAAAGAATATATAGTTTAATATGCGCCATCTTGGAATACAACAGGTGTAAGATCCTGTTTATAGAAAGCTCGCATGAAATGAGATGCCCATAGTATAGTTTCTTGTTGAAAATCAATTCTGCATGAACATAACACACTAAAATAAAATTTCATAGTATCTATGAGATGAAAAATTATCTTATGCATCAGTGTTTAAATAATAGTGGTGATCTAAATTTAATACTCAAATACCTAACCAACAAAATTTAGTAGGTCGAGAAGGAAAATTACAATAGCCAAACTAATATTGCTTCACCATATTTGATTCACTCTGCTTAGGGAAATGGGGAGTTCAGACCTTCATCTGGGTATATGAAGAAGACATTTATTATAAGAAGGATTTTTTAATATCTTTATACATTTTTATCAATTGTACAACTTGGCTATTGCTTATAATGCTGCCTCTCACTAGATATAGATATTTGGTTACAGACACATAATGCCTAATTCATTCCATGTATTTAATGTGATGATTTTTGAAAAGGCCAAAAGATAAAAACTTTGTGACAGAATTTTGAATATAAATTACACTGTCTTCATGTAACAATATTAATTCCATCATTGTTATAAATTAATGGTTGTTTTTTTGCACAGAACTTTCCAAGGTCTAGGCTATCTCAATCAGGATTGATAGTTTGTAATCCTGTTAAACAGTGGCCCCTGCTACGATAAAATTAAAAAAATATAAAACTTTTATTATAGTAAAGATGATACTGAAAAGAAATAATACATAACACAATTTATAATGAACTGCTTGCTATATTTTAAGAAAACTTGTATTGATAATGAATGAGTCTTTCTGTTTATGGGAAACTACAAATTTTCTGAAGAGTGGGTCCAATCCCAAAATACCGTGTGACTTTATAACACAAAATGACAACCATATATTGTATTCAAACCATGTACTCAGGCCTAAAGGTAACATTAACTGGATTTCCTGAATCCAGCCTAGCAACTTTGATATCCTTCTCTGCCATGTGAAGACTTAGAAGCCTCTGTCTGGCATTAGCTACCTACTAAGGATCACACTATCTTTTATCAGCCCAGCCTGCCCCTTATCCAGCAAAAGGACAGAAGTTAGCTATCCTTTCATTTTATTTTTTGCAGTAATGTAGCACTATCAGTGTCCTAGTATTTCAGGAATAAATAGATATTATGAGCCAAGAAAAGAATAAGAATACAATTGTGAGGTTGACCCAGCTATTATAGAATATTTTTCACTATTCACTTGGAAGAACACCTGCTTCAATATCATATGATATTGGAAGCCTGGCTTTGGAAGCCTCAGACATCCTGAAATATAATTCAGGTAATATGAAAAAGATGCATACTGAAAGCCTTGAAAGCTGAAGCCTGTAGATTTTCATCTCTTTCTGTTGTAAAACTAAAATGATAGCCATTTCCTTATCTGTGCAAAGAGTGTAAATGTTAATTGATGGCTGCTCTTCCTGAATTACCTTCAGTCTTATGGGGGATACTGATGCATAACCACTTTAGAATTAGAGTGAGTTAGAAAGTATTGTCACAGACAGTCAGTGAAACTTTAATTCATCCTTTTATGATATTCAACTTGGGATTACTATAATTGTATGTCTGTAGATCCCTCTCCCAAGTCCTACTGAAAAACAGAAAAGATAGCTGGTACAAAGATGAGTCCCCTGATGTTTTAAGCATGCAGAATCTGGTCAACATATTTGTACTTGAAGATTCTTCCTCTGGCTTCCAGTTAGGTGCTGGATTGATTGTAAAGGTCCTAGTGATGTGTTTTTGAAACACTGCGTGAATCAAAATGAGTTTTAGCTTCCCTATTGTCCAAAAACAATTTTATTCAACTGTAAAAACATTGAGTTTTCATTTGTTCAGAGCCACTGTTATAAATCACTATGCTTTATAGCTTTTTTCAAGTAGTGTAGAATATACTTTATCCCAGATAGATTCAAAATATCAGATTCGACACTGAATTTAGGTCAAGTATAAAGTGGCTTATTTAATTGCTTCCCTTCAAAACTACAATATTCTTTTTGTGTATTTTGTGTAGATATTCCAGGATTTAGAAAATATTTTATCAAAGTCTTAGCATTCTAATGTTTGATAGCACAGTTTAAAATAAGCATATTCGATAATACTAATGCATGTGAATGCAGTTTTTACTGTAACCTTAACTCCCATAGATTTCTTATTTGAGTTGGAAAGAAGTAGGCATTCTGTGTTTTTCTAATAATTTTGCTTCTATTAAGGTATTTTATAACAATGTTTTTGGATAATTTTACCAATATTCCTTTTACTAAAAGGATTCCTACTTACTAAAAATCATCCTATCTCCACCAATCTTATATAAAAATAAGTCATTACAAGGCACATAATTGTATACATTTTATTAGTCCTAAAAGTTGAAATAGCAACAAATATATACTTTTTATTTGTCTCTAAAAGTTGAAATTACAGTGATAGCTTTTATTTCTGAATATAGTATAATGTAATATCTTTGAAGTGTATATATATTTCATTTGTGTGTATGAGTGTTTTTTTATGTGAATATATGTCTTGTATGTGTAGGTGCTTGTTGAGTTTAGAAGAGGTCATTGAATATCTTGGAGTTGGAGTTACACATAATTGTGAGAGGTTGATGTGGCATTGGGATCTGAAGATAGGTTCCTGAAAAAGCAGGAAGTATTCATAATTGCTAAGCCATCTCTCCTAATTCATTGTCTTAATATACGAGTATTTTCCTATTTTCTTTAAACATGCTTCCTCTGGTATCTAGGCACATACTTGTTACGTGCATTGTTGTTGGGTAACTCTGACATTCTTTTACTTATTGGTCGTATTTGGCTTGAGGTAATATCTTTATTCAAATGAATCAAGAATTATATTATAAGGGAAGTATATACTATCACCTAGCTTTAGTTCTTTTGAACATGGAACATTTTTTAGTTCTGTAATTATAGGCAGCATGGTCCAGGACTTAATAATGGAATTTTTGAATGGCAAGGTCGCTGAAGAAAGGTGCTGGCAAGCTTCATAACCTGAATTTGATCTGCAGAATCCACATGGAGGAAGGAAAGAATCAGCTCCTAAAAATTATGATCTTTGCATGCTTGAGAACACAGACATACACATGTAAAAAATTAAAAACATAATTTGAAGTTGGTAATATCTTGTCATGGTCAGCTTACTTCATCTTTTCTGCAGGTTAGGCTGATATGTAAAGTCACATGTATTTGCCGTGTATAATACGGTTTTGAAATATAGATACATTTTAAAATGATTAACTGTAGCTGGTGTGTATCACTTCACATGACTTATTATTATTATTATTATTATTATTATTTTGAAATGGAAAGACTTTATGGCATTCAGAAATAGTATTAACTGTGACCATTATGTTTTACAATAGATCTCTTGGTATTCCTTCTATATGAAACTGTATACATTGATTACCAGCATTCTATAAGTATGCTTCCAGGTGACTAGTGATCTCAGATTCTATATATAAGTGAAATTGTGTGTAATTGTTTTTTTTAAACAGTGTTGGTTTATTTCACTTAGCATGATATGATGGATCATCTTAGCAAGCACAAGGCCTCGGAGTTGATCCACAGCATTGCTTGAAAGAAAAGGAAAAGTTATCTTCAGTTATTAGCTTGACATACCTGAAAAGAGGGAATCTCAACTGAGGAATTGCCACTATTAGATTACCAGTGTGCATGTGTGTGGGGCACTGTTTCCATGCTGATTGATGAAGGTGGACCCAATCCATTGTGAGCAATGCTATGCCTGGGCAGTGAGGCTTGACCTGTAGAAGAAAGGTAGCTGAACAAGCTAAGGGGAGCAAGCTAGCAAGCAACATTCTTCCAGATTCCTGCTTGAGCTCCTTTCCTGACTTCCCAGTGATTATGAGTTACATGGAAGTTAAGCCAGACAAACCCTCTTCTCTTCGAAGTTGTTTAGGATCATGGCATTTATCATAGTAGTGGGAAGTAAATGAGAACTCTTTGTAACAGCAGGAGATTCTTCCTCACATCTTTTTCTCCACTGCTTCTTACTCTCTTTTATTTTTTATTCTATTACTCCATTTGTTGTTTCGTAGCATATTTTGTACCTTTCTTAGTATAAACAATGAGTAAGTGACTTCTGTATGGGATCATAGTAGAAAATTAAATGATTACAGGCCTTGAGTGTGTACAAAAATATATCAGTGCCTGTGGAAAATGAAATGGTGTATTATTAAGGCTTCTTTGTAATATTTCACTCTAAGTTTCAAATAGTAAACATAATTTCCATATTTCTAGTAGCAAAATGTTAGTGATTATGTTGGGGTGATGCATCCTTCATTTGTATGCTTTTCTACAGTGTTTTCTTTAACACTAGAAAAGTATTGTATTATTTTTTTCAGCTTGTTTGTGATACAATCTTTTTTTTATCCTATACCGAAACTTTTCGTAGTCATGCTTGAACCCTGTGGACTGGGATGAATTGATATCATCTCATTTTTCCATTCTTCCCCTGCTTCCCCGTCCCCACTCCCCAGACACTGATCTATTTGTTAAATGACATTCTTTTCTCTGAGAAAGACAACAGCATTTCTGAGCTGGTTAGTTTTACTTAAACTTGATACCTCTTATAGACACCTGGGACGAGGGAACTTTAATTGAGAAACTTCCCAGATCATATTGGCCTGTAACTATGTCTTGATTGGTAATTGATGTAGGAGAAACCACCCAACTGTGGGCAACACCATCCCTAGACAGGGGGCCAAGACTGTTTAAAAAATGCTGGTTGAGCACGAGACAGTGAGCAGCATTTCTCCATAGTTTCTGCTTCAGTTCTTGCTTGAACACCTGCCCTGACTTTCCCCAGTGATGGACTGTGTCCTGGAAGTGTAAGCAAAACAAATTCCTTCCTTGCAAAGTTGCTTTCCCTCCCACTTATTTTTGGTCATAGTTTTCATCAGAGCAGCAGAAGGCAAAGCTGAAGAATTTTTTTTTTTTATAAAATTGTGAATGAACTCCTTTAACTTTAGTAGACCACATCTTTGCAGAAACACACACACACACACACACACACACACACACGAAACCCATAAGTATCCAGTTAACTCAGGGCTCAAGGGTTAAACTAAAGAATATTTATTCCTTTGAAGTGTGTTAACTCGACAGGCATCTTGGTCTCTTGCTTCATTACATTTTTTTCCTGAGACAGTAATTTAATTTTTTCTTTTGTTTTACAATATAGCAAAATTAATTTTTTTCTAAGAAAAAGAAGCACTTATACATATGGTGAGGGCCCTCACAAATGAACTATAATGTATGTCTATCTAGTATACTTTTCACTCTGTTTGGCTGTGATTTTGTGTTCTTATTATTATGACTTGTTTTATAAATAAACAACTCACAAGTATCTCCTGCTCTTACTAAGCATTATTTTTAAATTTTTATCTCATTTTATTGTTCATTTTAATTTTTAAAAGTTTCTTTCTTAAAGTTTATTCACTTTGTATCCTCACTGCAGCCCCGTCTCTCATCTCTTCCCACTCTGACCCACTCTCCCTCTTCTCCCCCTATTCCCTTTCTCTAGTCTCCTTATAGGGAAGGACCTCCTCCCTTCTATCTGACAGTAGCCTATTAGGTCTCATCAAGGCTGGCTGCATCATCTTCCTCTCTGCCCTGGCAAGGCTGCATCCTTCAGGGGGAGGTAATCAAAGAGCCAGCCATTGAGTCCATGTCAGAGAAAGCCACTGCCCCTCTTACTAGGGACCAGAGTTGGAGACTGAGGAGCCTATGGGCTTCCTCTAAAGAAGGAGTCTAGGTCCTCTATGTGCAAGGTCCTTGGTTGGAGTATCTGTTTCTGCAGAACTCCCTGGGCCCAGGTTTTTCTTTTCTTTTTTTTTTTTCTTTTAGTTCTGTTGTTCTGCTGTGGAGCTCCTGTCCCCTCCAGGTCTTTCTATCTCCCTCACCTTCCACAAGGTTTCCACCACCCTGACCATAGTTTGGCCATGATTCTCAGTATCTCCTTCGATATCCTAGTGGGTAGAGTCTTGTTTCTGAAGAAAGAGATTAAAGAAGCTATCAGAAGATAGAAAGATCTTCCATGCTCATGGATCAGTAGGATTAACATAGAGAAAATGGCCATGATACCAAATGCAATCTATAGATTCAATGAATTCCCACCAAAATACCAACACATTTTTTTACAGTCCTTGAAAGATCAATTCTCATTTCATATGGAAAAACAAAAGGCCCAGAATTACTAGGCATTTTTAATGAGTTGATGGGTGTACTGTGCTTAGAATAGTGTTTGTCAAAAAATGATTGAAAAGGAGTAAAACTGCCTTCCTGACACTAAAGACAGTTCTAACACTAAGAATGTACAGATGCATTATCATTTACTATTAAATAATTGCCCCCCAAACATTACAAGTTAAACCACAAAACCTGTGTTCTTTATAGCTTCTGGTGGGTCAAGCTGTGTTACAGATTGTTCTTTGACTTGAGATGACTTCAAAGCTGTCAAGTATGCTCTTAGTTGTGTGAGTAGCCATTTTACATTCTGACAGAGTCAGTTTTAAAATTCCTCTCTATGACTATTGATGCTTCTCAGGTCCTGGTAGCCTATTGGCAGAGACTCATTCTCATGCTACACTAATGTGTCCATTGGATGGCTGATAACCGAGAACCTCCTTCCTTCAGAGTAAGGGGGCATGAAAAGAAGAAATACCGCCAAAATTTTGCAAGGAAATGATACCATGTCACTTTTATTGCATTCTACCCCTATGAATCATATTGCAAGGTCTGGGATATTTGAAGCAGGGTGAGGGGAGATTTAAAACAGAGGTATAAATATTAGGAGGTGGGTTTCTTTAGGGACCACAGGATGAAATGCAAATGTAGAGACGAATACACTTTTTATTTGTGAATGATAAGTGGGTGGCACATAATTTTCTTCTGCTGATGGGGAAGCAGAAGCTCCCTTGTGGTGGTTTGGAGAAAATGTCTCCCATAAGCTCACACTGTGTAGCACTGTTAGGGGGTATGGCCTTGCCAGGGCAGGTGTAGCCTTGTTTAAGAAAGTTTGTCACTAGGTGTGGGCTTTGAGGTCTCTGATGCTCCAGCCAGGCCAGTGGCCCAAGGTTTCTTTTCCTGCTGCCTGCGGATCAAGAAGTAGAACTCTCAACAGCTTTTCCAGCACCATGTCAGCCTGCATGCCATTATGCTTCCTGCCACGACAATAATGGACTAAACCTCTGAACTGTGAGACAGCCCCAATTAAATCTTTTCCTTTATAAATGTTTCAGTGGTCATGGTGTCTCTTCACAGCAATAGAACCTTAAATATGACATGTGGGAATCCCCAAGTATACTCATCTTCTTAAATAATTGTCTCGGATGTCAGACTTTAAATGAACTTTTCAATTAATTCATTGTATTTAAGAGATAGACTAAGATCAACGGTGATGTTAAACGCTTTAACAATGTCCCGAATCTACATGCTTTCTTTTTCCTGCCTGTCTGTACGGCGTGTTATTATTTACTTTGTCTCCTGCTCTGATTTGTGGATTTGGCACAGAGAATTTAGTTAAGAATGTGAGTTTTTGAAAGAAATATCAGGTAAATAAATTGTAATAGTTTGTCTCCCAGGTTCATGTTAAAGTATGTGGATAACCAACCTGTTTCATTCCACAAGAAAGGCAAGAACTGCTATTTTAAGGCAATGGATACTATGATTTTATGTGAGAATGAAGTTCCTAGTTATACACAGATCGAGTTAATCAAATACACATAATGAGGGTTTTGTTGGCAGTGAATTTGTGTGGACTTAGAAAAATCTCCTTGAACTACAGGCTTTATGAGGTGTACTTCTAAATGTATTTGGAAGAGAAAATATTTTTTTTCTCTCTCTGAGGTGTTTTTCAATTAGAATTCCTTTGCTTATATCTTGCCTGACCCCTTTTAAAACCTTAATTTAAATGGAAAGTGAAGAATTAAACATTCTTGCAAGGTCCATTCTAGTTGTAACATTTTTCAGTTCTGTGTGTTTCAAAAAAGTACAATTCAGTTGTTCTGAATTGTAATGAGATTGGCAATGAACTCTTGTTCTCCAGGAGTGAGAACTGTGAGTCACACTATCCTGACATCATTCCAACAAAGCCTAAATTATGTTCATGATTCTTTTGATGGTCAGAGACAATAGATAAATATACTCAAAAAAGATTTATTAGTTAAATTAATTTTTAAATATACATAGAGAGTAAATATTTGCTTAAAGAAGGGATGATTTCTGTGGTTTCATCAGACTGACTAGCTTAGCTTTGTATTTTAATTTTTCATATTATTTCTGAGCCCCTTATATTCATTCCTGATTTTGTAACATACCTCCCACTCTTCTCTCTTCTCTGACCTCCTGTACACTGCTTGTGCAAAATTCAAACTTTTCTTTGGTCATACCATTTTTTCAAGAAACAGGCCGAAAAACATATTTTTTAATTTTTATTAATTACAGTTTATTCACTTTGTATCCCCTTCCCTCCTCCCCTCCCAATCCCTCTTCCCCACCAATGTCCCTCTCCCAGTCCACTGGGAAGGGAGGTCCTCCTCCCCTTCCCTCTGACCTTAGTCTATCAGGTCTCATCAGGAGTGGCTGCATTGTCTTCCTCTGTGGCCTGGTAAGGGTGCTCCCCCCTCAGCGGGAGGTGATCAAAGAGCAGGCCAATCAGTTCATGTCAGAGTCAATCCCTGTTCCCATTATTATGGAACCCACTTGGACACTGAACTGCCATGGGCTAACTCTGTGCAGGGGTTCCAGGCCATCTCCATGAGTGGTCCTTAGCTGGAGTATCAGTATCAGAAAAAAACCCTGTGCCCAGACTTTTAGGATCTTTCTCTGTCCTTGTGGAGCTCCTGTCCTCTCCAGGTCTTACTATCTCCCACTTCTTTCATAAGATTCCCTGTGCTCTGCCCAAAGGTTGGCTATGAGTCTCAACATCTGCCTTGATACCCTGCAGGGTAGAGCCTTTCAGAGGCCCTCTGTGTTAGGCTCCTGTCCTGTTCCCTGTTATCTCCCTCCTCTGATGTTCATCCTCTTTGCCTTTCTGAATGGGGAACATATTTTTAACCACTTAAAACTACCTTAACTCTTACAAAGTGACCAATAGACTCATGACATTGTATAATTGAACAGTGACAGCTTTGGTTCCGTTCTTGACTTCCTTATAAGTTGCTGATACTTTCTGATGATTCCCCTAAACCATTTGTAGAATTCATTGATAATTCTTTCATTTCTCAAACTTTGATGTTAGCCTGAGATATGGTCTCTAGTGTATACCCAAAGTATCCACTCTAATTTGTTCTCCTCCTGTTTCTGCCTCAGTAGCCTCACCAGTACCAAGAGATAACGGCTTTCTTTAAAGTTTTTAAAATTTTATTTGTATGTGTATTGGATGGTTTGCCTACATGTATGTCAGTGAATGTACCGTATACATGCAGTGCCTGTGGACACCTGAAGAGGGTGTTATAACCTGGAAATGGAGTTACATTTGGTAGCCACCTTGTTGGTTTAGGAAACAAACCTATGGCCTCTAGGAAAGCAACAAGTACTTTTAACTGCTTAGCAATCTCTCAAAGCCATACATTAGCTTTCTTGATGCAGATTTTAATAATTATTCTATTTTTGGACTTTTATTATTCCTCCTTCATTATTTTGAATATTCTAATTATAGGCCTTTTTCTGTCATCTTTTCTTAGTGTTAATATATCTATTATCTAAGGTTTAATTATTTGTTCATGTGTGCTCTTTTTTCCTTATGGTTATATTGAACCCAGGGCCTGGCACATGCTAGGCAAGTTCTCTGTCTTTGAGGTTCACCTTCCATTTTCATATCTGATTCCCGTCTTTCTTTTGAATTCTAGCTCCCATTTAGAGACATTTTGACACTAAATATTTGTTAGATATATTGATTATAAAATAAAATATCAAAAGGAAATTTGCTAAAAAGCATAATTATTTGTAAAACAGCATGCTTATATAGAGAGCCAAGTATTTTTGGTTTAAACCCAATTAGTAATTTCAAAGAAACCTAAGAGAGACAAGCTCTCACAGTACCAATGGAATGAGGTTACATTTTAAATTCCGTGACTGACAGCATAAAAGTGGTTGCATGAGAAAGCTGTTGTCACCCACCCAGAAGCAATAGTTGTCATTGTTTCTGGCTTCTAAACAGAGACAATACCAAATCAAGAAGCTTCCCATTTGGAACCCATCTGTTGAGTCCAGAATGTATTGCTACAGATTCTTGCTCAAAAAGCAGTTCTGCTCTGTCTGCTGTAATCTGCATCATCTAAATGGATGAACATCCTCTCTTCACAAAACTTAACTTCTAGCAATCTTGAATGGCTTTTTTATTTGTAGACTTTAATGACTTAGAGAAATATAGATAAAAAGTAGGTTACAAGAGACTAATTAAAAAATGTTCAGCTTCTCTGATTCAGAAAGAAACACTAGCAGGGGTCCTTGAAAATTGTTGAATGAGGCACTTCATGTATTTGTCACAGTCTTTGTTCAGTCAGTATCTAGATACTTCCTGCTTCCATTCTTAAACTTCTATAGAACAGTGGTATGTGCAAAAAGGCTCATACCTCTCCTCATGAAGCTTCCACACAGAAACAATAGAACCTGTTCTCTCCACAAAGAAGGCCCAAGTTCTCATTGGTTTCTTCGGTTGTTACTGGGCGATACCCACTGCTTCTGCTTTCTCCTTGCTATAATGTTGTAACATTTAGCATTCCTGGAAAGTTAAAGATCATATGCAGAGACAGAGGGAACAGGGAAAAAAGGTAAGGTGTAACAAAAGCAACAAAGAATATATTGGTACTTCTTATAATTGTATTAGTCTACAACTTGCACAGGGCACAAATGTCATTTATAAGTTATTCTCTTCACCTATGTTAGTCAATGTTCTTCAGAGAAAAATAACAGAACCAATAGACTAACAAAATTTGTGTGTGTGTGTGTGTGTGTGTGTGACAAAGAGAGAGAGAGAAAAACAGAGACAGAGAGACAGAGACAGAAAGGCAGAGAGATATCATAGGAAAAGAGTTTATACAATTATGGATCTGCAAATAGCAAATTAGACATCCTGAAGGCCTGAGATCCAGGCAATCCAATACCAAAGGGGTTAGTCAAAAATCTGGAGCTATCAAGAAATGCTATTTCTGACTGAATCAAACAGTTATTAAGACTAGTTTTCCATTTTGAGTATTCAGGTGGGAGCTATTCTTCCTTATGACAGAGAAAGTCAATGTTTAATATTTTTTAAAATTCTAAATTTAACTGGAAGAGGGCCAGAACCACCTATACTAGAGAAAGCAACTTGTCTTCTCAGTGCAATAATTAAATATTAAACTCACAACCTCATAGTGATACTCAAAATAACTCTTAAGCAAGTATCAGTGTACCTAATGCCACAGTTAGGCTGATCCATACATTCAACCATCACACCAAGCATTCTAAACTGCCCTTCCCTCTGATAATACACAGTATGCCAAGGTTTTTGCCCATGCAGACCTTCCTCATCATAGGAAAACTGAGTGTAACCCTCTCTGTACTACCTGGGACATGAATAAGTTTCCAAACATCTCTTTAAAAAAAGTTAATGTTTTACCTTATCATACAAAATCATAGGATTCACAATAGCTTAAGATTCATGTGACATTTTACTTTGTTTCTCTATACGCCCCTTCTCCTATTGCCCTACCTCTCAGCTGGTCATTTCAGCTGGTTCCCTTTCTTTCCTGCTAAGTCCTAGTTTAATCACACACACACACAAACACACACACACAAACACAATGCTCTCTCTCTATATATATATTTATTATTTTAAATATGAGAGAAGACAGAGTATTCATCTTTCTCAGTCTGGTTTCTTTCAATTAACATATGCTTTCCAGCTGTATGCACTTTTCTGAAAGCAGAATCTTATCTTCTTTTTTTGCACCAATAATAGAGCAGTCACATCATTTCCACTTAATATGTATTTATTGCTCCAGTAAACACAACTTTCCCATTTCACTTTGTTGGTCCACTGGCATATAGACTCTAAAATGACTACATGACATCCTTATCTGTTAGTGCAATAAAATGCTTTTTTTTGGCTAAAAATTTTTCTTCTTTAGATCCTGGCTTAGTTACAGAACAGGATAGTCTATTAGCATGAATAATCTGGAAAATACTGTAGCTCAGATGAAATATTTCCTTCTCACATGAAACTAATGTTGGTAGGTGATTTGGGATATAAAGTATCCCAGCATTAAAAGATTATCCATCTGTACTTCCCATCTTGTTCTGTTTTGTTGCTCTGTGGTGTTTGGGGGTCTACAATGCCAAACTGACTAATGTTCTTTGCATCTGTAAACTCCAGCTCCTATGAGTGTGCAGAGAGAATGTTTTTTTTAGTGTCCCCCTAAGATTTGACTTGCAAGTTGAATGTATCATTTTGCTTATACTCAATTTAATTATGTATCTACAGGTAGATAAAAATGGGAAATTGTTTATCGAATTCTTTGGCTGTGGAGTCTTGAGGTATGTAACACACAGAGTATTATGCCATTATCTATTAGTATTGGGGATATTACTAAGACTCAAATCTCTAAAGAATACAGAGCAAGTGACAGTAATAGAAACAAAAATAGGAGATGGACAGTGGGTATATTGTTAGCCAAAGGGTCTACTTTTATCCCTTGCTTCCCAGACCCATGCATTTTGCCTTTGAAATATCATATATCTTCTGATGATTTAAAGGATACATCATATCCTGAAGGACAATGCTACAAACACACTGGGCCTGGTTCCCACTGAGTAGAGAATTTTCTCATACTTCCTATAAGGAATACTTAGATAGTCCAAAGCTGCTACATTACAATGTATTTCTGAATATTTCTGACAAATCAGGTAAATTATCTTTTTATGTGTGGGGGGAGGCTTTATTTCATCTTACAGATTAACAAATAACATTTAAAATATGTTTTCTCTCTCAATAACATAGTAATAGGGTACTTCTCATGATAGGCTACAAAGGAGATTAGACAGCACAATAGGAATAAGGATAAAAAGAATTTCACTTGTCTTCTTATGTGATTTACTTGTGGGTCTAAAGCATTCACTGAATAGAGTTTTACAGAGATCATTTCTCTGATAATATTTTGTGTTTCCATAGTACCTAATATTGGGCAAGTCATGTAGCATGGCCTTTTGACAGTCTGAAATCTTATGACTGATTATCAGTGTATCAGATCACACACAGTATGATAGTTAGAACGATTTCTAAAGAGAAGGATTATTTGTGAGGGTACTATTTTCCCTCAGAGGACACTGATGAATGTATGGTACGATTTTCTCTCAGTCCTTGTTGTTGGCTTCGTAAAGCACTCTGATCAACTGCAGTCATTGCAAGTGCTAATGGGTCTACTGATTCATTAGAGCTCACAGACAGGATGCCCGTGCTAACCCCTCAGCTGCTATAACAAGTGTATCTTCCATCAGATTCCACTCACGACTGGCAACCTGATGAATTACTTAGAGTTTCAGAGCAAGATGCTAAGAAATACATTGTACATTGCTGTCAAGTTAAAAGAGGACTACCATAAAATTCAGTGTATCTTCCTTAACTGTAGGCTCATATATAAGGTAAGTCAAGCTGAGATTCACTTTGACAAAAAGACACTGATATATTATAGTTGGTTGAACCTGTCATATTTTCATGGGGGTTCATTTTGAACTTCTTGTATATATGTGTCTTAGTAGTACCACTAAGTTAATTGCACTTAGTTGTTATTCATAAGATGGTGTCTCCTTAAAATAATCAGTATAATGGTACAAGCTGATTTATTATAGAATGGTGATATCACCACCATTCCTACAGAACTGATTGTGTAGGAATGCTGGAATTACCAACTAAACTGAGCTGATACTACAGAAAGCTGACAAGAGACAAGTAAGCACAGAACATAGTACATTATCTAGTCCATGTGAGAGTAGTCTTTTTCTAGTGGTCCCTGCACAGTATGGCAGAGAGAAATACATATACCTACATAGTAACTGGGGAGCTCTGCATACTTGTTTTGCAATGAGACTAATGTTTGGTTTAGTAGCTTGAATGCGAGTAAGTATGGAGTAAGCTTTTCTTAAGTCATTCTACAAGTATTTCTTTTCTTTCCTGTATAGACTGAAAAGTAATTAAAAACAAGACACAGAGGTATCAAACACCCTGCATCTTCCTATTACCTACTTGTGCCATTAATATATGGTCCGCATCAGAGATGCTATGGTGTGTTTGGTCTTAAGGAAAGAGTTCTGAAGGTTCCTACTTGGGAGCTATGCTCTCATAAAAGTCCTTCCTCTGTGACTCAGAAATTTAGTATAGATATTTTGTAAGTCACCATGTAAATCCATTCAGGTATTGTAGAATAGGACAATGGATTGTTCATGAAATCATAAATCCAAGTGATAATCAAATATTCAGCTATCTAAAAATCACTGTGAAGAATATTGATTATGGCACCTCAGACCACTCTTACAGCCATGCCTTGATGGCTGGAATCAACTGCAATCCCTGAAAAGTGAAGAGCTGCCATGGGCAAGAAGAAAATCGCCAAGAGATCAAAGATCAAGTTATTTGTGAAAGTTTGTAACTATAATCACCTCATGCCCACACGGTTATGGACAGCTCTTTGGACATAACTGTTGTCAACAAGGATGTCTTTAGAGACCCAGCTCTGAAAAGCAAAGCCACGTGGGAGGCCAAGGTCAAGTTTGAGGAACTATACAAGACTGGGAAGAACAAATGGTTTTTCGAGAAGCTTCACTTTTAGGCATATTTTCATTTCCATCATTAAAATTTTAAAATAAGTAAATAAATATTAACTTTGGAACTTCAAAAGAATATTCAGCTATCTGATTATCAAATATACAAATTAGTAGACCCTGGACCTGATAATTCTCCCAACTCTACACATTTCTTTTTCCCAATACTTATAAACATTAGCAAGTAACCAAAGAGTCCTATTGAAGGCTTGGGGGAGGAATTATATAATAGACATTAAGGTTATTTATCCCAGAAACCTTTTAAAATGATATTCAACCTCATGTTCTTTCTGGGACAATGTGTATGTTAATTCATTTAGTAGTAATGATTGTATAGTCACAATATTTTACTTAGTGTTTTCAACTTACATTTGTCAGAAATCATGATTTTGGACATGGAGTAATTTGGAATACTAGAGCTATTGTGGATAACTAGATAATACCCACAAATTTCAGTTATATTAAACCTCCCTTTTTATTACTACTCTGTGCTTGCTGCATTTTATGTTAAAAATTATATTTTTACTAACAGTTAAATGACAGCACCTGGTTTAGCCAGAAATATTAACAAATGCATATATATATATATATGCACACACAAGTATATTTATATATGTATGTATATACAAATATATACATGTATATATACATATATGTATATATTTGGTTTTTTGAGACAGGTTTTTCTCTGTTTAAGATCTGGCTGACCTGAAACTCACACTGTAGACCAGGCTAGCCTTGAACTCACAGAGACCTGCCTGCCTCAGCCTCCTGAATGCTGGTGGTTGGTGCACCACCACCAACTGTCCAGAAATATATTTTATTAGAAGGATCTACCATTTCTATCTACATATAGTATCCTTCATTAGTGCATTTCCTTAAGTCTTGATACTTTAACATCTTCTGGACTCTTAGAAGACAAGGTTAAGGGGTAGGATGGTAGGTTACAGTTACAGACATAATTTTTTTATTATTCTTTATATTATTTTATCAGTATTAAAAGTTGCTGGTCTATCAACATCATAGGTTCTGATGGAGCATAGATTTAATCCCACAAATCAAAAGTAAAATCAAGGCTTATTATAGCCCATCTGATTTTCTTTGTCCAATTTATTGTCCTCAGATTTTTAAAAAGCTCTTTCTCAAGCAGAATGCTTGGTTTTCTGTTTTTCTTCTCTTAATTTTATTTATTTTACATTCTGACCTCAGTTCTCCCCACCAGCTCCTCTCAGTTCCTCTCTCCACATGTCATCTCTCCTCTCCACCTCCTCCCCCTTCTCTTTCATTCCCTCCTTTGAGAACAGGATGTACCTCAAAGAATACTAACCAGTCATGGCATATCAAGCTGCAGCAAGACTAGGGACCTCCTCTTCTATTAAGTTAGACAAGATAATCCAGTAAGGGAAATGGGTCCCTTTAAAGGCAGGTAACAGAGTCAGAGACAGCTCCTAAATCCCACTGTTGGGAGTCCTACAAGAAGACAAAGCTATACAAATATAGCATATGTATGGAGGGCTTAGGTCAGTCTCATGCAGGCTCCCTGGTTAGTGGCTCAGTCTCTGTGAGCCCCTATGGGCTCAGGTTGATTGATTCTGTGGGTTTTCTTGTGGTGTCCTTGACCCCTGTGGCTCCTACAATCCTTTCTCCTCCTCTCCTGCAGGATTCCCCAACCTCCGCCTAATGTTTGGTAAAGCCTCTCTGATGACACACTTTCTATGACTTTCTTTCGTTAGCCACATCTTTCACTTTTGGTAAACTGGACTATAGTGTTTCCTGACAGGTCTCTCACTTTTGCACATTGATATCTTTTTTTTGTTTGTTTTTTCTGAATGTTCTCTCACAGATTGCAACTTATCAGATTTACAATTCTCATGACGTTCCTAGCAACTGTTGCTGGTGTTGTGAAAACCTTCATGCTGTATTCCTTTCTGAATATAGCCTTCTCCCTAAAAAATATTAATTGCAAATTGTTTTCTACCCATATTGAAAATAATTAATTATTTGTTCAACTAGGTTTGTGTTCAGGAAGTATCTACTGTGTTAAAGTAAATGTTTTCACTGTGTGACAATCTATCAGTAAAATAGACACAAACATGGACAATTTCAATGCAGTGATAACAGTGAAGGGAAGGAGGAGATGCTGGAAATGAGGTAAAGGAAGGTGTGATCTCACAGACCTGATTACGAAAAAGCAGGGAACTTTGATATTTTCTCCAAAGCCACTGAAGTCTTTTCTGTAGATTTTTAATTTAGATAATTCATCTTTGTAGTAAAATAGAGAACAAAAAAGATTAATTTAAAATGTAATGCCATTATTTAGGTAAAAGATAGAAAGGTTATAAATAATACAGACAGGTAGAGAAGAAGGAATACATTTAAAAATTATTCATGAAAAACATTAGACCAGCATTGTGATCAATTAAGTGTGGGAGGTGAACAAAGAGGAGATAAATATATCTTTTATGTTTTCAATGGGGGTAGCAAGGACATTGGCAACACTAGAGAACATTACTTATGTCTCTGGCTTTCTAGCATAAAAGGTGAAAGAACAGTCTGTATGAACCAAACGTGTTACACTTAGGGATCCATATGCATATATGTATATGCATGAAATGATGATTATTAAGAAACAGAAACCATGACTTTGAAGGAGATGGGGAGGGGTATATAGAAAGGGTTGTTAGAAGCTATGGAACAGGAATAATGTAATCATAACTCAAAAATAAAAAAACAGAAAACAAACAAAGGAACAGGCTTAATGTGTTCACACTGTAGGCATTGCTGAGCATACCTTGGTGGTATAAGCTCACTTACACAGAAATATCACTCACTGCAGTGTAAGCAGGAATGTGGAACACAAACGCAACAGTCCTTCCATTTTCCTCTTGTTAAATTGTTGACAATTACAATCAGATTTATTGAGCCTCTGAAACACATACTTTCTTTAAAAATGCTTGGTAAAACAGAAGCATATGTGACTAGTCTTGGTAAAGTTACACATGGTGTATTTAGTCATACAGACTGCTGTAAGAGTACTAAATTAAGAGCAAAGAACTTAATTTTCCATCTCTGCTAGCACTAATGGGATGACAAAGAAAGAATGGGCAAAGCTCTTCTCACAGCCCATTAGAACCTCTCATTAGGAGATAATAAAGGGTTAAGACCGGATTCAAAACACAATGAAGTGGTCAACCTCAATGGACAGACTGAAATAAGAGGGAAATGGCTCACACTATATGAACATCATTAAAAAGCATTTTATAAAGTCTGGTTGAATAAATGTACAAAATTGACTAAAAAGTGTTGGCTGGCTTTTTCTTCTATTTGATATTAAAATGTTTAATACTCATGTTCTTACTCAGAGATTAATAATTATATTCACATTCAGCAATAGTGTGACCTGTATTTTCTCTGATTCTCATATCTGTCAGTGATAAGAAAAGCACTACTAGCAAGCATACCAGGCAACCAGTTCTTTAATTAAGGCTGTGACTAACTACCTCAACCTATAAATTTAAGACATTAAATCTCAGTTGATTTTATTCTACGAGCAAATATATAATAATGCTAGCTTTAAAAGTTTTTGCGAAGCAACAGCAAATTTAAACACATTGCAGTGAAAATAATGACTATGATTTGAACAGTAAATATATTTTAAAAAATATCAGACAAATTTTGTTGCCTATACTAACTTTAAGAATATGAGATTATACAAGAACTGATAAAATGAATATAGACTAATCTAAATAAGAAATGAAGCCTGTGGCTTGTTTTAGATTTTTTTTCTTTAAAGAACCTATGTGCTATTTCCATTGTGGGAGAATATAATGTCCACAAAACTTAAATGCTGTGGGCTACCTATTGGATTTTGAGCTTCTGTTTAATTCTTCAATAACTTTCCTCTTTCCACACCACTATGTCCTTGAAAAGTTAATTTTATTTTATCTCTGGATATAGGAGGATTCACTTGACAATGGAATTTGAAAGCTTTCCAGGTAAAGATCCTTCAAAGAATAAGCTACTCATGCCAGCCAAGGATAAAAGTCAACAGTTTATACCACTCGATTGCTTTTAAGATTTTCATCAAATGCATCCCCCGCAGTTGCAACTTACCAGAGAAGCTTCCCAGCAGAGTTACAATCATAAAACAATGACAATGTTACCTTTGTTTCTCTGAGCTTTCAGACAGGAGAGACAGCAAGCTAACTGTGTATCAACTTACTTTCTTCCTCTTTTGGTGTAGGAAAAAAAAAGCCCCTACCCCAAGGTACATGACATTAGTCCCAATTTAAGCAAAAGACACCTCATCTCTCTTATCAGTCATAAAACAGAAGTTTATTCTGAGTGTTTGTATTTTATGGATTCTGATGTGAATATATTATGTGTTTACTCAAGGACAATATCTTTTTTAAAAGGGGAGTTCGTTGCAATTTTAAAAGCAAGTACAAACTTGTAGTTTTTTTAAAAAAAAACAATACCTTTTTATCATGTCTAGAATTTAACTTGAGAAAACAAAAATAGATCTTAGCAATGACTACAGTATATTTATAAATAACATAGTTGTTAATATTATAGGGGCGTTATTTTCTTATTTCTGGATGCTGCTAACCAATGATTATCCACTGACCAGTGTGGAGAAACTACCAGCGGTAAGTTAGAGAAGGCCTTTCTCCACTCTTGTTTGCTCATGAGATGATTGATTTTGGATGTCCTCTAAGCATTGTTTTGAGTTGGGATGTTTAAAATCCATGCTGCAGCAGCTTCTCCCCGATGACAGAGAACCTACTTACAAATTGTCTTATATGCTGCAAGCTAATACAAGTTGAAATTCATTCCCTTAGCTATACAATGAATAGACAGTTTCACTATTTAATTGCCTTCATACAACTTAAAAAAATTCCTTGATGTTGGCACAAAAGAGACACTGCCATCCACTTCAACTGGGACAAACTATATTAATTTGGAAAAACTTCAGCGGGTTAATTGCATTTTGTCTATTTAAACTTTTCTGAATAGCATATTTCTTTTTATTCAAATAAGTGGTATATTGTACTAGAGGATATTAAACACCTGTTATGTTTAATTTTTAACACTTTCTGAACCTTAAAAATTGTCATCACTTCCATTTCTTTGTAATTGGTTTTGGCTAGAATTATACTGAAGATAAATTGTTATGCTATTGTTAGATGGTCGTTATAATAGATAAATACATTCAAGGCAAATAAGTACTACTGTGGCTAAAAGAATACTGAAACTATGGTAAAATAATTTCATAAAGATAAAAAGAATCAATGCATTTGGCAGGGGAGTTGTAAATATACCACTCTGGCATATTGACTATTCTGAATTAAAGGCACTTGGGGAAACAGCAGGTGCAAGAAGGTCATTCTGCTATCTTTTCTTTTTCTTAGCAGCATGGGATAGAAGTCCTAGGTATAGGCCCCGTACACCAAAAGGAATGGCATTCCTATCCTCAAGGATTAAGTGTCAAGATCAAAGAATTCTACACAGACTTTGTTAAAATAACTCTACCTGTAAACCCTCTTCATATATTTCTCTACTTCTTCATAACTTCCTTTTTTTTTGTCCAGCTCAATATACCAATAAATTTCTCCAGTTTGTTGAGTCTTTATTTCTTTATGAAGGCTCTTGTGGCACATATAAATATGTATTGAATAATTTTTTATTTCTTTATTCTGTTATTCTGTCTTATGCTAATTTCATTTTCGGACATATCTAGGCCTCTGAGGATAAAGGTGGGAATTTGTCTCTTGTGTTAAAAATGCACAGTTTTCCTGCTTTATCCTGGGCTCTGCAGCTCCCAAGGAAAGCTCACACTTTAAGGAAGTTGACATAATCACTAGAAACATGCAGTTCTGATGTACTTGTTTTCTTTGTTATTTGTGAAAATTAAAGTGTTGTTTCTGCTTTCATAGTTGTAGTTCTGACCAAGGGAATTAGATGAGCTCTCAGAAATCTTTTGTTTCTCCACAGGAATTCATCATATTTCTCAGGTTCTTCCCTTTCAGCCATGTCACCACTCTTCTGAGCTATAGTTACCACTTTAGGCATTGCTTCTAAGTAATCTTCATATATTCTAGGTGTTAAGGAGCAACAAGGTAACCTAGAACTTTCTCACTAACATTCCTGTCAGCTCTCAGGTCACCTGAAGTTGATGAAGAAAAGCAACATTCTTGTAATCTAGTGTAAAAGAGCATGAAAGCATCCTTAGACACTTTTATTTAACAACTGTACCATATAAATAACATCAAAAGAGTACATCAACTTCTAAAATATAACTACAGGACATTTCCCTTATCCCCTTTCCTAACAAGCCTATTGACCTAGCTGGAATTTCTGTGGTTTTAGAGAAGCTCCCATGTGGCTTTGGGGTCAGAGTACAAAACCTTCTGTGAACCCAATAAATTTAGATTGCATCAGGAAAGGCCAGTGAAAACAGAAATACTGAATTTCCTGTGGATTGCTAACAGAACTTGAAGCCTATGGGGACATGCTTAAAGTTAGTTATAGATGGCTAAGTTTTGTTGTTATTTGTTGTTTGGTGGATTTCTCTACAGCACTTAGGCTAGCCTGGATTTCACTATGTGGCTCAAACTGAAGTGAGCTCACCTATCATATTTCTCCCTCAGCACAGGAAATCCTCTCATTACAAATTACCGTGCCTGGCTAAGAAAACCGATTTTCCATTGGGTTCAGTTAAACCACTTACTAATTTTTAAAAAGCAAATGAGAAAATTCTTATAGTGCCTATGATAATTTCTTTTCATTATTGCACGTTTCTACTAGGTAAATATATATATATATATATATATATATATATATATATATATATATATATTTCACCTTAAGAGATTTCGACAAAACAAATTCTAATAAATTATGAAACTTCAGAGAAACAAATTTGGATTGCTTTCATTGTGTGTTTGTGTGTGTGTTTGTATATGAAAAAGAGACAGGCAGAGATACAGAAACAGAGACACACAGAGAGGCAGAGACAGAAAGACAGAGACAAATGTGAAGAAACAGGACAGAAAGACAGAGAATAGGGAACAACCTTGCTTAAATTGAAGTATTTACAGTGTTTTGTAAGGGAAAGTTATTCATTACCCCTCAAAGAACATTCATGGAAGCATTCATAATCTATGCATCATACAAACCTTGGGCAAAGCTGATTCCTTTGTGTTAGGTATTATGCAAAGCTGAGTGAGACATGGTAGCTCTCCTCACTGGATCTAGTTTTAATGCTGTCACTAGGAAACTAAAATGTGTTTCAGTGTTAAATTGGTATTTTTCTAGATTATATTTTCAAAGTTTGCTGACATTATTCATTGTATCTAGAACCTAGCTCCAGAGCTTTAAAACAAACTTCTGTAAAGAACTTAGGTTATAAAAAAAAACCAGGGTCATTTGGTAGTGGAATCGGTTTTGTTTGTTGCAAGGACCTGCTGTGGGTGACATATTTCCTGGGAAGGGAAAGGCAGGTGGAATGCCAGAAAACCTATGAAAGGGACAACATAGCTGCTTTGGAGGGAAAGACTATGTTAATGCTTATGGTGACCATACAGCACAAAGCTTTTAACAACACTTTGTTTCTTAAACTGGGTGCAAAGACCCAGTAATAATGCACTGGAATATTCTGCACAAGTGGGTAAACACAGTGTTCCTTTATAAAAATAAATCAACATTATTAGAAAATTTTAGGAAAGACATAATTTCTAAACTGAAAGTACTCATTCATCAATAGGATGAATATTTGCATAAAATATACCAAAAAGATATTTCAAAGTAATAATGCCTCTAACATCCCTACCTTGAACTGCCATATTTTAGACTCTGGGCATGTACAGATCACGTCTTTATTCTCAGAGTAATGTGGTTAA
>CM053764.1:78067889-78105773 GCA_028658305.1 Pachyuromys duprasi
TACTAACGCCCCCTTCTTTCATATGATTCCCTGCACTCTGCCAAAGGGTTGGTTATGTTCCTTAACATTTGCTTTGATACCCTGCTAGGTAGAGACTTTCCGAGGCCCTCTGTGGTAGGCTCTTGTCCTGTTACTTGTTTTCTCCTACATCCAATGTCCATCCAATTTGACTTTCTAAGTGAGGATTAATCCTCTTACCCCAGATCCTCTTTCTTGTTTATCTTCTTTAGGTGTATTGATTTCAGTATGTTTATCCTATCTTATAGGTCTATATAAGTGATTATATACCATGTGCATCTTTCTGCTTTAGGGATACCTCACTCAGGATGATAGTTTCCAGGTCCCACCATTTGCCTGTGAATTTCATGATTTCCTCCTTTTTAATTGCTGAGTAGTATTCCATTGTGTAAAAGTACCACAATTTCTGTATCCATTCCTCAACTGAGGAACATCTGGGTTGCTTCCAGGTTCTGGCTATTACGAATAAAGCAGCTACGAACATAGTTGAGCAAATGTCCTTGTTGTGTACTTGAACATCTTTTGGGCATATGCCTAGGGGTTACTCACATTTCTTAAGAGTGCTTATATGTTTGACCATGTTTTTCTGAGTAGGATAAAGGATGCATGCCTAGTTGATATAGCTTTTCATTTAGGACTACTTTAAGGATTCATGCATCCCAAAATTTCCTTCATTATCGCAACTGTCCTATTTTACCTCTCTAAAAGATCTTCACTCTGAGGAAACAAATCATTTCAGGATCTCTTTTATCCCTTCTAACATCACATCTTGGGAGCTGAAAATAAATTTCTTCTTCTTCCTTTTTTTTTTTTTTAATGTTCTGGACCTCCAAGTTAGCTTGAAAGGCGGCTGTCCATTCCATTGTTTTCAGCATCTTCACTTCCAGAAGTATCTCTCTAAATTATCTTTTCTACAAAACACAAAGTGAACTTGTTTTTCTTTAGTTTTAGAAGACAATAAGTAATCTCTCTCTGCTTTATCTTCTTGACTAATTATGTGCCCTCCCCTCTTGTAAATAAGACTTTATTATAGCAAGAGTCAGAGAACTATTTATTTTCTTTTCCTTTTTCTTATGAGTATAGTTTAAACTATGCTTTTCCCACAATACTTAAAAACACTGGGGTGAAGTCCCTGCATGCCACATGCAAATATGTTTCTCCTCGCCATTTTAAATTACTGTTGCCTTTGGAATAGAAAGAATGTCTTCCTTTGTCAAAATGGCAATGGGAGGCACACATGACAATCCCTTTCCTTAAGATTGGGGACTGCACAAAGCTGTCAGTTTTAAAAATGACACTGTGGCACAGCCTTTCTTTAAGATGGTGTCTTTCATTTTTGACTCCTGCTGTTCCTGACAGTTGAAATGGCAGCAGGAGGTAGAAACTAAAGCAAGTTCTCTTGGCATTTGCCCTTAGGTAGAAATTAATAATAGAAGAAGCAGGCATGTGCTTAAAAACAGTTAGTGTCAGATGTCATGCGATGGAATGTGACCAATCCCCTAATGAGATGACCCAAACTGTCTATAATTTCCCAAAGATAGACGTAATTCTCACACTTGCTTCCAGCGTCCATCAGCGTACATGTGCTTCCAGAGCATTTGATGTGTTCTGGGTTATTATGCTCCATTCAGGAACTATGCCAAGGCCTGCAACTGTATTTCTTAATCCTTATTTACTTGACTGCTTTGAATATGATAAATATGGGATTTAATTTCTCTTTTCTATAAGTGTGTAGATGCATTTTCCAATTCATTTCCTTCATCAAAAGGTATTATTGGAATCCAGTAGTTCTGTTGATTTTAATTTAGGTATTAGCTAAGTGATTTTACAGGTTTATTAGAATTCTATGAATCTTATAGCTTACTTACTGTTTATGTGTTGTTGGATTCTATCATCTCTTTTGTTTGTCTGATGCTTTCTTGTTCCGCACCATCAGCTGGTTTGTGCATAACATTTGCAATTCCTTTCTTTGTGGAAGGAAGCTCTATTCCCACTGCTTGGGATCTAGATATACAATAGAATTTAAATGATCTTTTCCCAAAACCCACTTTGCTAGTTGAGAACCTATATTCAGCTCTGGGACTATACCACGGCACTTAGCTATGTGTTTATGTATGAGATATACAGTCTTTCTTTCGGCTCAATAAATTTTCATATCTGTTCCTGTGATACCTGCCAAGTACCTTTGCATGTACTTTAAACTCTTACACAGCCTTTCTTTCCTTGCTTTAGGTGATGTGTATTGATTTATTTATCACTTCCTTAACTTCATGTTATAATCTCTGCAGCTTTCTCAAATGCCTGTTTCTTAAGCTTGATTGCACCTTGTTTTTCTCATTTATCTCTTTTGATCCACATTATTCAGGATGCTTTCCTTAGTGGATGGGCCTCTCAGGTCTTGGGAAAGATTAATTACACTTAAACAATTTCCATTTCCTTTGCTTTTGTATAGATTATTGATCACATACATTTAACTTTATCTACTTTGATTAAACTTCCAGAATGCATTTTATGTACAATGTTTAACCGTTTACTGTTTCTTTCCTGATAACTGGTTGTAGTTCATAGATAGCCACCCTGCTCTAATTTCTTCTTTTCTTTCAATTATTATTATTTTTATCATTATCATTTATTACCATTTATTCAATTTATATCCTGGCTGTGGCCCACTCCCTTCTAATCTGTTTTTAATACTAGTAAAAGTTAAGCTTGATATTATTTCATTTTTAAGCAATTTCATGTTAATAACTGGTATTTTATCATAAGTACAAGTTATAATACATTTTTATTTTTAAGTAATATATACAGCATCTTTGATGCTTTGTTTATGGGAACACACATGTTTATTAATTTCTTTAAAATAATCTTTTCTGTTTTTTTCCTCTGTATATCTGTATTGTTTTATTGAAACAAAACACAGCTGTCACTTCAAGGGAGATGTAAGAGATAATTTATTCTGAGCTAGATATGAGTATTTCTGACCTGGAAACACAAATTTTAGTTGCCATAAATGACTTGTTACACTACAGCAGTGATTACGAAACTTTTATTAGCTATGGAACAAAAAGAGTCGTACATGAGTGCATTCGTCAAACACATTGATAGGGAGACTACAGCAATCTGAGAAAAAACTTTGCGTTTCAGAGACAACCTCACAACATTTTGAGTTTTGTTGTTGTTTGATTGTTTTTTGTCTCTTCTGTATTGGACAATGAATGGCTGTTAAGAGGTCTAAAGTTAGCTCTGGATCTAGAACATTCTAATGCTCAACAGTCATGAAATTCTTATTTTATAGATTATTTAACACATATGCTTTTATTTCCCTAGGAAATCATTTTACAATTTTATATTAATGGCATTTTATCATTTGTTCTGATGAAAGAGTTCCCAAATTTGACTGTGTTTCAAAAAAACATTTTGAGTTGTAGAGACATCATTGCAAGAAGACTATTTCGTTGACATGCCTGTAAATTTTATAAACATGTAAATGAGGATCATGACTGGTTTTAAACAAAACAGCAAAGTAGAGAACATGCCATCAAGAGGTCTTACAGTGCACTGCTAATCTTCTTTGTTATTAAACCCAATTTAGTGACATGTGAGTGAATTTGCTGTGCATGTCTCTCTCTACTTGAGGGATCTAACAGCATATATGGATTTACACTATTATCCACTGCTGCAATGATCACTAGTACTGCTGCTTTGCCAGTTCAGACCCAAGAACAGAGAATGGCTACTATGCAATGACTCTGACAACAATAAGTACTGAACTGTACTGTAAAGCTACTGAAGTTGAGAGCTATTGACTACTGCCTCACAGTCATTCTACTGATAAGAGTATAAAACACACCCTTGATATTTAGTGTTTTGATATGTAAAAGAACTTAGTAACTCATTAGCTGAGAGTGCAGGTGATTTCAAAATGTTTTGGGAGTTAAGAATATGAATTTTACCCAAGGTTTAAAAGTTATTGCAAAATTCAATGGATTAATACTAAAATTTTAAAAGATTATATGAAAACTTGATAATTTAAACTTAGTCATTGAACTTTAAAGAACTCGAAAATGCATAAAATGATGATTTATCATGCCAATGTATTAATAATGTTAATTTAAAAGATTCTTTTGAAATTATAAGGAATCCTAGAATTGAAAAATCTATTTTATTAACTGGTATAGACAGAAAACTCTCTAAAAATAATCTCTTTTTCTTTCGAAATATAACTAGCTAACTTATTATCTATTTTGAGTCAGCAAATTCTGCTGAAGAGTATAATTGTTAGGTAGAACTTGGTTAAATTTGAAGAAAATTATTTTCCCAAATGTTCAGTTCTCTTCTACTAGGAAATTGGTTTCTGAGTCAGCCAGTTCTCTTCCTGGACAACCACAATTACCAGACAGAATTCTCTTTATATATATATTTAGCACTATCTCCTCCATCTTACTTACTTACACTTTGCATGTTCTACGCTCAAGAAAAGTTTAGATTAAATCCATTCTACCCTTTATGTGACAGTTCTTAAAATGTTTGATGACAGATATCGTGTTTCCCCTACAACTCATTATGTTAGCTCTAAATATTTTTTTTCTTCAACCGTACATTGTGGGAACTAACCAAACTTCCTGAAGAAAAAGATTGCCTTCCTCACTAGACCTTATTTACAAATGCATCTCTTCTGATGCAATAAGAATTGTACCTCACTTAGAAAGAAAAATGGGATGGACATTGGAAGTAGGAGAAAAAAAGTAACAGGACAGTAGCTCACCATAGAGGACCTCTGAAAGTCTCTACCTAGCAGCATATCAAAGCAGATACTGAGACTCATAACCAAACCTTTGGCAGAGTGCAAGGAATCATATGAAAGAAGAGGGAGTTAGTATGACCTGGAGAGGACAGGAGCTCCACAAGAACCCACCACGGACCATGCATGGATATAACCTAGAACTCCTGCTTGGATATAGCCTATGGTAGCTCAGTATCCAAGTGAGTACCCTAATAAGGGGATCAGGGACTGTTTCTGACATGAACTCAATGGCTGGCTCTTTGACTTCCCTACCTCCATCCTCCCCCTCTCCCCAAGGGAGGAGAAACCTTGCTAGGCCACAGAGGAGGACATTGCAGCCAATCCTGAAGATACCTGATAAGCTAGGGTCAGATGGAAAGAGAGGAGGACCTCCCTTATCAGTGTACTTGGAAAGAGACAAGGAGGAAATGAGGATGGGACTGGGAGGGAATGAGGGAAGAGGATATGGCTGGGATACAAAGTAAACAACCTGTGATACAAAGTAAATAACCTGTGATTAATATAAAAATAAATATTATATGAAAAAAGAACGGTACCTGCAAGTCAGATGGGCTGCAACGGTTTCAGAGTTCAAGAAGAAGATTGTCCTCTGTTGTCTTCACTTCTGTTTCTCCAGATTGAGGTGGTATTTGCTCTTTTAGAACTCAAATAAAACAATTATACCTTCTTAAATTATACCTTTTATTGATAAGTTGTTATCAGAGGGATTTTCTATGCTCTTTGTGTGTAATTGATTTCTTGAAAACAATACGAAGCTGTGCACTTAAAATAGTTTTGAAAATTGTTACTCTGGAGTACACATTACTTATTAAATCTAGAGACTACAATTTGTATTAAATATTTAAAGTTGTGTGTGCTTTTAAATGAGCATTATTTGTTAATTTATGAGTGATTTGTGAAAATTCCCCATCAGTTTGATTCTTTGGGATGATATACTAGTATTTTTTTTTAGCTGAACAAAGAATCCCTGATATATTTATTTCACATATATCAAATTTAAAGACATCACTGACACGATTTTATGTGAATTATTCATTCATGGAAATTTTCCACTCCATTCATGTTACTTCCAAAAATAATATGTGCAAATGAAAATTAGTTTAAAATATTCAACATCATCAATAGGAAAATAAATAATAAATGACAAATTATATTAAATATTGTATGAAGTAGAGAAACAGGGAGCAGTAAACTGCAGTGTTTGGTGGTAGGTTCTTGGTTACCCTTGGGGTTCGGTAGATTGTAACTGGAAGGCAAGAGCTGTATCCGGCATGCTGATAATGCTTTGTGTTTTACGCTAGGCATTAGACAGATGATTAGTGAGAAGCCATTGATTTATTTACTTACAATGGACATGTGTGTCTTACAACTTCAGTTGAGAGTTATGAAATATATTGCATAATTTCTCCAGTAGAAATTCTAACCATTATTAATTCTAAACTTATTAATTCTAGTTTTTAGACCACTGGAAGGTAAATTCTACTTTCTTACTTTCATCTGGTAGTCATATTATTTCTCCTTCCATGCTATGCTTACTTTCTTTACATTTTAGTGGACCACAGTGGGGGCATACAGAGATAAATTAGTTTGTAAAGTGCTTGCTATGCAAAATGAAGATCTGGGTTTGGATCTCCAGTATCCATGTCAAAAGCCAGTCTTGGTGGTGCATGCTTGTAATCCCAGAGCTGGAGAGGCAGACAGGGGGATCCCTGAGGATTACTAGCCAGTCAGCCTACCCTAGCCAATGAGCCAGGCCACCAAGGTAAGAGGGTCAGGTCTTAAAATTTAATACCAAGTTTCACCTTTGGCTTTGATACAGACACATACACACAGAGACATGCACACTTACAATATATATAAAAAACATTGTGGAATTACTAAAGTTTTTACATTGGCTAACATTATACCTTTAACAAATAACACATCTGCTGATAAATCATTCCAGGTATTGTTGACCCAAAAGGATCTGGATTGTTTTTCAAATGAAGTTGTGATTGGATGCTGGTGTCTTCTACTTTCCTTCCAAGATCTATCATGCCTGGAGGAATAAAGAGTCTTTACATGATTGACTAAAGACTCACATTTCTATATTCTGTTGGCCGCAGGCCCTGTCTCATATAATCATGCATCTCTACTGAAATTTGCTGAAAGTGACAGAATGTGTCCATTAGTAAAACTTATAGTAACTTTGCTTTAAGACACTGGACAGAACCATAATTAATAATAAATTAAAGGGAAGGGAGGCAGTAGGTTCTAGTGACTAAAGCTGGAAAGATCAATAAGGAGAAACAATGAGAAACAGGAAAAGAGGCAGGAAAAGCATCAAAATGATGAAAAAAGGGGAGAGTAAAGAACCCGATTGGGAGCAAGTGAGGAATGAAGAGACACAAAGGTTACCCATCCCATTCCTACTCTACCCCAACTCTAACATGATTTTTGTTTCTTTCTTCATTTGTAAATGATCAGCATTTTCCTTAATTCGTTTTATCAATTAAATTTATTCTTTGATGATTTAAAACATTCATATTACACATTTTTATTACCCCCATATCCTCTCTGTTTCTCCTCACTCCTCTAACCTCTCCCTCTAGGTCCATTCCTCATGTTTACTTTATTCGCTTACTTTAGGCTTGTTGGCCTAATGTTATCAGACAGCTTTTCTATCTGTTTTCACTCAAGACATCCTTTTTAATAAGCTTACTTTTGTTTTCATTTATGTGTTTGTCTGTGAGAATGTGTTTGTCTTGTGTGTGTGTGTGTGTGTGCGTGTGTGTGTGCATGTGTGCACATGTGCCCAGAGAGGCCAAAAGAGAGCTTTGCATCTCCTGGAGATGGCAATGCAGTTTGTGGTGAGCCCTTCAATGTGGATGCTGCAAACCCAACACAGGTGCCCTAGAAGAGCTGTGAGTCTTCGTAATCACTGAGCTATTTCTCCAGCCTCAGAAAAATCTCCTTTTGCTTATTATTTTGATCATTAGAAGAGGAATTTACTGAGGCCTGGAGATTTTACTTGCCCCTGAAGATGGCAAAGAAATATAGCCCCAAAGGTTCTGCCAGGTGGGGACTTGCTCTGTCTCAGACTTTCTGTGCTTTCATTTATCCTTGCCTAGTTAGGATTTTATTCCTTGATGTGGTCCTTTCTCGCAGAGTAACAGTTGTAGTAGTTAACATTTCATATCAGAATTTATGTCTCTGGAGTTACATTTTTTTAATAAAATTTCCCTTTCTTATTTTTTTCTTATAAAATTTCCCTTTCTTATAAAATTCTTAACATATTTGGGTTTCTAATTACATAAATGTTTAGAGTGTGGCTTTAGATGGAAACCTTTTAAGTGTGTGGTATTCTATCTATTTGGGATTTTTAAAAACTCCCTTCTGCCTGTTCTGTATTTCATTTTCTTTACTTTTTTATATTATTAAAAACTTCCATTGTATACATTCATTTTACATGGCATTGTGTTTCATGATGACATTCTCATACAAGCATGTGTTTTACGCTGGGCAAGCTCACCTCCACACTCCATATTTTGAAGTCCAGGTTGTAAAATAAATAAACATTTCTCAAGTTTTGTCCTTAAAAAATAAGGTCAGTCACTAAGACAAAGACTATGTTCTTGAAAACAGAAAAGAAAAAGAAAAAGAAAAAAAACCTGCATGGCACAAAAAAGTGCTTTAAGACATGGGTGATTAAAGAGACCGAGCGGAGTTAGGTTTAACTTTTTAAGTGGGAAGATGTTTAACTTTTCTTACATTCCTAGGACTAGATCGCTTCAGTTTTGCAGACACAAATTTTTTTTTCCTAGCAATCCCAGACAGAATACCAGTCTCATGAGATCAAGTAGAGTTTAAAACAATCATAAATAACTGTTAGAGTGCAAATAAACTGACAAACAGTTGAACCTGTCTCACAAAGCGGCATCTTGTGTACCCACAGTACTGTGGTACTTTCTCCTGTGTTCCTCAACATCAGCATTGGTTTGCTTTAAGAGCAGACTGAGACCAGTGGGAGCACATCAAGTCTTCTTAATTGTCTTATCTGCTGTGTCTTGATATCCCATGTGATATTCTGACTGCTTTAGAGGCCTGGGCACTCATTATATTTGTCATCATCAGAGTGAAGAAAAAAAAATCTACTCATTATATCCAGTTAAGGATGTTGCTTTCTTCCATTTTATGTTGCAACTGGATCAGAGCTGTGCAGTCATTTTCAGTATGAAAAATTACTGTGGTTACTAAATTACAATTTGTTGTATAATAAAGCAATACATTTGAGTCCATTATAATAGAATTTAAACTAACACAATCTAGTATCTATTGCACGATTTAATAATTTTAAGCATTTACATATGTAAGTATTTATGACTCCTATTTACTACATCTCACGTACCTAGCATTTAATATAAATAATACCAATTGAATAGAAAAGTTCTTTTGGTAAAAACTTTATGGACACAATAATTAAAATCAGATAATAACAAGCAATTAATTACCAATCAATGCATATTTATTTATGGGAATATTTCCTGCACAACTCTTTAACAATAGAAAATGAATATGAATTCACAGACTAATTCTTTTTCTCAAGCAGAAAAATATTACAAGAGAATGTACAATGTACAATCCACTATGAAGCCTAACTTGTTCCTGCAGCTTACAGTACAACCAGGGTGATGATAAACCAGAAAGGTTCCCTTTAATTTAGAAGAAAACTGAAAAGATATTTTTGGCAAGGTTGAAGCCGAGATTGAATGAGAGACTTTGAAGATAGTGCTGTGAGTATAACAGTTGGTATATACTAAAGCTGTGTAGGACAGATTAGGCTGGTAAATAGTGCCAAACCATAATGATCATGCAAGGTTATGAAGACAAACAGATACAAGAGAAAGGAGAGGTAGGCACACACACTTATGATCTTGCGTGACAGAAGATAATAACGTTTACAGTTTGTTTTGTGCTGAGTAATATTATAAAAAAATTTTTATAATGACTTATATCTGCTATGAACCAACTGTGAGTAGCAGCTACAGTTTACATATGACTTGTATGTCAAGATACATGTGTCAGAACCTGGATGGCAATACTAAGAGGTGCTATGACCTTAAGAGGTGGGGGTCATACTTTCAGGAAGAATCGATGCAGTTCTCCTGGGACATTAGTCAAACCCTGGATTTCTTAATTGTTATTTGCTTTCTAAAATGCAGTCTTGCCCTGTGTTTCTGCCATAGCATCTTCCCTAGAATAGTGTTGATAATAGCACCACACCCTTGAACTTCTGGAACTGTGAAACATACTGTGAATGTTTTGATAGAAATTGCTCAGCTTCAGACATTTCCTTACAGTACCAGAATGTAGATGAATGCCGTACATGTCATGATTTTCATTTCACAATGAGAGAATACAGACAACTAACTGGAGAATACAATTGGATGTGAATAGGCTAAGATTTACAGTCAAGAAGCTTAGCTTCTAATTGTATTCATGGAAATAGTTCTCCATTTATTCATATCACAAGGAGACCACAGGCAGACTAACATACCTAGCCGTCTTAAGTAGGAAATGATATGCCAGCTTTTAGGTTGATATACTCTATCTTCAAGCCACAACTATGATAGCTACAGTGGAAACTTCAGCTGATATGAGAATACAATACTGACTTGATTAAAATTGCAAAAAGAAAAATATCAAATCAATATTGTAAGCAGTGCCATATTATAATATGTGCCAACCAATTTTAGAGGTTCTGAGAATGTAACTTGAGGACTTTTTGGCTAATGAAATATCTTATTGTTTGCATTTTGAAATTTATCTATGTAGATCTTATAATTTCTTATTTGCAAATATTTCCTCATGTCTATCATAGTTTTTATTGACTTCTTCAGTGTTTATCCTCACTACTCCCTATACCCAGGCTTTGGAGACAGGAAAAGAACCTGGTACAAAAAAGCCTCATGCCACTTGAAGGAGATAACAATTCTAAGTTTTCTTTGTCATAAAACCACTTAGTTTGGCTTATGAGACAGCTCTTAAATAGTTTCAAAGTTTTGATGTCATTAATAGCTTCAAATTAGCCACAACAAGGTGTAACCTGAAAGCTTGAACATGCTGCAAATCAGGGATTTAAAAAATATTTAGTCAGTAAATACAAATTTTACTCCATCTTCATCAGAGAGGTTTAGGTTCCATCCTCACTCATTTAAATTCCTGATGTCTAATTTTCCTTACTAAAAAGTTCTGCCAAAATTCTGTCCAAGAATGGATGGAATTAATATTTCTTGAACATATCAATATGTTAATTAAGTAGTCATTTAACCTATTTTGATGGTTTTCTTGACAACTTAGTGAGTTAAAAATATTCTCACTTTCATGATTGAGAATTGTGGATTCTCTATTCAAGTCTGGCCCTGAAGTCAGGTAGGTAATATGGATTAAAGCTGAATTTCTAAGGATGTTGATCATTTCTTTAAGTGTTTTTCTGCCATTCTATAATCCTCTACAGTGAGTTCTATTTTTAGCTCCATACCCCATTTTTTAAATTGGATTACTTGATTTTTTGCTTTTTAACTTCTTGAGTTCTTTATATATACTGGATATTAGCCCTCTGTCAGAAACAGGGTTGGTGAAGATCCTTTCCCAGTCTGTAGGCTGTTGTTTGGTTTTGATGACAGTGTCTTTTGCTTTACAGAAGCTTTTCAGTTTCATGAGATCCCATTTATTGACTGTTGTTCTTAGAGCCTGTGCTGTTGGTGTTCTGTTCAGGAAGTAGTCTCCTGTGCCAATGAATTCTAGGGTCTTTACCACTTTTTCTTCTAACCGGTTTAGTGTGTTTGGTTTTATGTTGAGGTCTTTGATCCACTTGGACTTTAGTTTTGTGCAGGGTGATAAATATGGATCTATTTTCATTTTTCTGCATATAGACATCCAGTTGGACCAGCACCATTTGTTGAAGATGCTGTCTTTTTTCCATTGGATGGATTTGGCTCCTTTATCAAAAATCAAGTTTCCATAGGTATGTGGGTTTATTTCTGGGTCTTCTATTTGATTCCATTGATCTACCCTTCTGTTTCTATGCCAATACCATGCACTTTTTATAACTATTGCTCTGTAGTACAGCTTGAGATCAGGGATGGAGATACTTCCAGATGATCTGTTGTTGTACAGGATCGTTTTGGAAATTCTGGGTTTCGTCCTTAGCCATCAGGGAGATGCAAATCAAAATGACCCTGAGATTTCACCTTACACCTGTCAGAACGGCTCAGATAAAAAACTCAAGTGACAGCACCTGCTGGAGAGAATGTGGAGAAAGAGGAACCCTCCTCCATTGCTGGTGGGAATGTAAACTTGTACAACTACTCTGGAAATCAATTTGGCGTTTTCTTAGACAATTAAGGATAGTGATTCCTCAAGATCCAGCTATACCACTCCTAAGCATATATCCAAAAGATGTTCAAGTCCATAACAAGGACATTTGCTCAACTACGTTCGTAGCTGCTTTATTCATAATAACCAGAACCTGGAAATAACTCAGATGTTCCTCAGTTGAGGAATGGATACAGAAATTGTGGTACTTTTACACAATGGAATACTACTCAACAATTAAAAAGGAGGAAATCATGAAATTCGCAGGCAAATGGTGGGACCTGGGAACTATCATCCTGAGTAAGGTATCACAAAAGCAGAAAGACGCAAATGGTATATACTCACTTATATAGACCTATAAGATAGGATAAACATACTGAAATCTATACACCTAAAGAAGATAAACAAGAAAGAGGACCTGGGGTAAGAGGAATAATCCTCACTTAGAAAGTCAAATGTGATGGACATTAGATGTAGGAGAAAACCAGTAGCAGGACAAGAGCCTACCACAGAGGACCTTGGAAAGACTCTTCCTAGCAGGGTATCAAAGCAAATATTAAGAAACACAACCAACCCTTTGGCACAGTGCAGGGAATCATATGAAAGAAGGGGGAGTTAGTATGACCTGGAGAGAACAGGTGCTCTGCAAGGGCCAAATATATCAGGGCACAGGGGTCTTTTATGAGGCTGTCTTTCCAACCAAGGACCAAATATGGTTGTAACCTAGAACCCCTGCTTATATGTAGCAAATGGTAGCTCAATATCCAAATGGATACACCAATAAGGGGAACAGGGACTATTTTGGACATGAACTCAATTGCTGGCTCTTTGACCTCCTCGCCCCCCGAGGGAGGAGCACCCTTGCTAGGCCACAGAAGAAGACATTGCAGCCATTCCTGAAGAGACCTGATACGCTAGAGTTAGATGGAAGGGGAGGAGGTCCTCCCCTATCAGTGGACTTAGAAAGGTGCAGGGAGGAGATGAGGGAGGGAAGGGGGGGGGATAGGGAGGGATTGCGGGAGGGGGCCACAGCTGGGATACAAAGTGCATAACCTGTGATTAACATAAAATAAAAATGAAAAAAAGCTGAATGTCTGTGCAAAGTATATGAGACTTCATTGTCCACGAACTTTCCATTGTTTTCTGATGACTGGTGAATATGTCAGCAAGTTAGCCTGGGTTCAACTATAACTATTAAACTTGGAATGTTTTGTAACTTAATGAACATAGGCCCTATATTTTTTTCAAGATCCTGTAAGTACTGACGATATAACTGAGGTTCAACTTGACAATGATAACATTCAAACACATATGAGAGGAATGGAAGTGGTAGCCACCTGGACAGGAGGTCACTGCTCCTTGCTGAGAAACACTTAGAAAACTCTCCCAGGGGACAAACACTGCATTGTTCATCCACAAGAACTTTTATATCATCCAATGAAGCCTTGAAATCAGTGCTTAGCACATGCTCCCAAAAATCCCTCTGTACCACTGGTGTGATGGACTTTACAATGGAATCTTTGTGTTCTCAAGCCTAACATTTGATACCTTGTAAATTATACTTGCTTTTGGCTAGGGAGGAAATATGCAAGAAGATACATCCAAACTGTATTTGTCCTAATTATTGAAATTTGTTTTCTAACTGTTGGAATTTAAACATCCAGATCTCCAGTACTCTAGCTCTGCTTGTTGCTGCCTTCTCATGACACTGCAGGTATAAATAAATTGCTGAACTCATTTTATCACTTAAATTTATTCTTTGGCGATTTCATTATTATATAAATGCATCTGGTTACGCTCAGACATTTTTTAGCTACCCACTTCTTCCCCTTTCAACATTCACATCATTGATCATCCCTATGGCTTTTTCTCATGGCACCAAGAAGATAAAGTCATCCACTTCAATAGGAACTAAAATCCATGAACCATTTGTGCATACTTAGTACAGAAATAAGCACAAGTAGACATTTAGTAATAACACATTAATTTGCGTCACTTCCATTCTAAATTTTAGCATATTCAAAGGGTTCTAACCTTAGTCGTAGCTTTGTCAATTATTGACCTACATATTTTCTCATGAATACTAACAAAATCAGTCTGATGTGGATCCTCATATTGTTTATATGTCGAAGTTATTGTGAGTATTCCTTCAGGGTAAACTATAATCAGAGACAGGATATTTAAAGAGGGATTAAAAGTTAAGTCATTATATAGAACTTTGGTGAAATATGGTTTGTGTCTTTATAAGAGGAGGACACACACATACAAGTGCATGCATGCACCGAAGAGAAGACCATGGATACAGGCAGAAGACATGTGGAGAAGAAAGCCATGTATCAGTAAGGGATGAAGCTTTAGAAACCACCCCCTGCTTCTTAACGCTGTAAAATTTCAGAAAATAAATTTGTTTAATCCTCCAGTCTGTTGTAACTTTACTGATGATAACCCGACCCAGCACTTTAGACAGCAGAGCAGGATTACTGAATTATTTCATTATACAATCTGTTTCTACTACTACCTACATCCCCCAGCTTCCTGCCCTATGCTTGTAGGCTAAAGGAAGGACCAATGCATTATTTACTTAGCTGTCTGATGAAGAGAGCTTAAGACAGATAATAATGGTGATTATAAATGCACTAGTGGATTCATTGCTTTGTAGCTAGAATCTTTGACTTTGAAGAACTGTTTTTCAACAGTTAGTGTTTACATTTTTAGGTAATTCAGGGTTTAATTTTGCTTTAATTTCTTTAAGAAACAGGCACAGTAATAACAGTTTTCATAAGCATATAAACACTAAATAAATTAAAACTTTCAAGTGCATTGAACAGTTGTTAGTATGCAGAGTTGTTAGAATAAAGGTGCTTCATGAAGACTCTTACCTTTAATGTTTTGTTTGAAGATATTGAACCTTAGTAAATAGAATTTTAGCAGCCTGATTTAGTAACATTTAACTGTTGGAATCTATTGTTTTAAAACATACCTTGGTTATGCATGTGTGTTTTTAGAATCTTTATAATTCAAAACTAAATGATTTTTCATTTTAAGTGCACACACACACCTTTATTAACACAAGCAGTAGCCTACTAGCACTTCCCTTGTTTAAGAAAAAAAATTAGTATGTATTGTCAGACTTCCTGTGGTTCTCGAGTCCAAGTCCGTTGTTTGAAAACCTCACACAGTGCGTCTTCAAGTTTTTTGTTGAACTAACGTGGCAAATATGCTACATAGTCCATTGCTGATGAATGGACTAAAAATAACTTCAGTTGAATACTTTTCTTTTTATTATTACATTTTCCTCTTAAATTAGTGCTATAAAATCAAGCATACACTTTGAATGGTGTTTCCTTGATTTGAGATTACTGCTCTTGTTGCTTTAGATTTTGTTCCCTGAGGGAGTTGCAGAAACAACTTTCTGTGCACATTGTGAGCACCTAATCAGTTATGTTATGCTAATAAGCTTTAATATGGTGTGGCCTTGGGTTTATAAGCACAAACCTTATTAAAAGTCAAAATAATTCTGATCTTAATGTATCCCCTGTAGTGATACATTAATAAGGGCTATAGGAGCAAGTACTGTAAGTGGCTCTTTCTTAACAGGCAGGGATCATTTTGCTATTCGATTTTGAGATCAAACCCTGAGAGATAATAAAAAGATAACATTTTATTCCTGGATATAATATTTGCCTTCCCTTAATAAGGCAAAATTTCCCTTGAAAAACCCTCATTTGTCAACCACCATTACAGTACTAAGAACATGCTAGGTATATGCTTTACTCATGGTTGTCAAATAAGTAAGCAAATTGAAGTATTGTGAACAACACTGTTATAGTTGCACAATGTTTGTATAAAAATGATCTTGTGCTAATGGCTTTGCGCTCTTGTAGGGGTGCTCCACAGCTGTGTAAGCTGGAGTATTAGAAGCTGAATAACTTTGGCCCATTACTGAGCCAGATCTAGAAATTATTTAACTTGACTCCAATAATAATTTTTACTTGAAAGTGGTGGTGGCTTTATATACACTGCAACAATTATTAGAGAAAAAACACAATTGTGAAACTATTGTATTTAATATTAAAATAATGTCTGTCATGAAAATATGGAAAATATGTAACAGATCTAGTTATTTTTAGTACATGATCCACAAAATGATCTCCAGAGTTGCTGGGTTTTTTTTTTTTCCATTTGTTTGCTTTGGGCTTTTTTTGTTTGATTGTTTGTTTTTATTTTTAACCTTATTTTAATCCTTTGGTTTCAATACTCTAGTAATGAAATGGTTAAGAAATTAAATTAATTTTTTGTCATGATATCTGTATTGATTGATAGAATATATATGCTTTTATGACACAACAGAAAAGAAGAATACGAGTGAAATTTCTTTTGGACTGAAATTGACAGGAGACCTCCGTGTTTCTTTAGTCTTTTTATGATATCAGAAGGCTAATGGATAATTCCAGGTATTTCACTTCACAAATAAGGAACAGAGTGTCTTAAGCCAGGAATTATCCATGCAGAATAAAAAACTTAGTTTCTGCACCTCACAGAGAGTGTCAGCATCTCAAATGTACTTTATATTTGTGGACTTTGAGGCACTTTGATGGAAGATTATTTCTGATATTTAGAAAAATGGTAGGGTGTCTCTTGGAGATTTCTAGCTGCTATGACTGACAATTGGCTTCAGATACATCTTTTCTCATTGTTTTGGTTATATGTGAGTCTATATAAAAATGAATTGATGAGTGATGTGCACTGAAAGGAAAGTGGGAATTTTTGTTCTTGTGATCTCTAAAGATCTTAAAGGAATCATTTTTAAAACAAATTGATTAAATATCATTTATAAAGGTACAAGTGGGACTTTTCTTTTATATATACAAAAGAGATTTGGGAATTAAACTAGAGGTCTTTTAAACTGAATGCAAGGCAGCTTTCAGGTAAGCAAACTTGTATTGAATTTTCTCTTTAGTGTTAATGATTCAAGACTGATTAATTCAAGTCAGCAGACGATGTGTTTCTGAACAGTGATTACCTGCAAAGAATTTATACATCCTTCATTCTAATGTCTACTATTGATTAATGAATTTTATGCTACTGAGGCTCAATCTGGGGCCTCACATATTCTAGTCAAGGACTGTACCACTGAACCACCTCACCAGCCCTATTCTTAGTCTTTCTGCCACTGTTGTCATTTGGAACACTACATATGTATGTGTGTGTATGTATATATCTTTGTGGAACACCAGAGGTGATTATATATTTATTTTGTTCATGATTATCAAGATTTAAAATTTTTTCTCTATCTGTTGCTGTGAACTCTCTTTGGCTCTGGTTCCTTTCGGTTGACTAGCCAACCAGAAGCCTACTAGCAGAGAAGCATACTGCAATGGTGCCCCGGGAGCACCACATCATTCTTTTGGGAAAATTAACTTATAGTTGTAGAAATATAATAAGTAGTGAAAAAAGATCCCTCCAAGAATCATGTTAATCAAGGACATAGTATGAAAGGTACCAGTGTCAGCAGCTTGGCTGGTTTTGTAATTAGAAGGAATGAGAAGGAAAGATGACTTATTTCTTCATTGTTATGAGACATGCATTATTTTTGTCATGTTAAAATCATAAAGTACTCAGTATAGCAAGATTCCATGCAGAGACATTGTTCCATATGACCCTAGCTTTGGAGAGTGCTGTGAGTGGAAAATTGTGCAGCAGAGTGCCTTATCTTTAGGCTCATCTACTGTTTAGATTGTGCCCGGTTCTTAGTCTTGACACCCTTAGCAAATGTTGGAATTAATTACAGACAGACTTAGCTACCTCACTTTCCTTCTAGTAGCAAGAAATTTGGGATTGACTTTAGATTTTAGAAACTACTGACAGGCATACAATGTTGAGAACTAGTGAACTTTTAAAAATTATTATTATCATTATGAATACTTTAATTTCTTATTCTAGTGTACCATGGTTTTTGTCATGCATAGAAATTTCCATCCTTCCCACTCCATGCAGGAGAATCAATAAACAAAGCTCCCTGCTGTATATTTCCCTCTGCTGGCTTCCAGTTGTTCCTTTCCTGCTGTTAGATCTCCAAGCAGACTGTAGGCAGACTGGCCATCTGCTGCTAGGTCACAGCTGCCTCTTCCAAATGATGTTCTTGTCCTCCCGTCCCATTTCTAAATGCCTGCATATTGCTATCCATTGCTTTTGCCACCTGCTGAAAAGCTGACAAAACAGGTCTCTATTTGGGAATTTTGGGTTTTGAATATTCTTCTAAGACATAGAAGTCCCATTTATTATTTTTGCAGAAGTCTGCAATGCAAAGTTCTTTCTGAAGGAAATAATCTATCCTGGGATGCAGCCAGTATTTGAGAAGTATTCCATATCACAGACCACAGTAAGTCACACATATGTGCAAAGTGCTCTTTATTAATGTACATGACATCCACTTAATTTGATAATTAACCATTATTTTTTTCATTTACTGATATAAAATTTGGACTTGGGGTTTCTGTGTTATATTAATAATATAAAGAAGTAAGAAAATAGATGGAGAAGCAACAGAGTTCTATATTTTAAGTATGGAGGTGAGCAAATCTTATGACAGATCCTCTTCTCTGGTAAGTTTAGAATATCCTACCTAAAATAACATTTTCTTTTTACTGGTCAAACATCCTTATGGTCGTCAGGTTTTCTGGAACATATCCCTTTCTATTGATGCTGAATAGCATATGCCATAACTGTCAGTTTTAGGATATAACGTTTTTTCATACCATACCTGATAAAATTCAAGGACACAGCCCTCAATTTTAAGTTGAGAAAAGCATTTCTATGGGGATCTGAGAGAATATATTCCAGGCATGTTATATTCTATCAGCATAGTCAGCTTAGAGACTTCAAAACAATTCTTTAGAGTAGAAATGTAATATATGACATGTTGGTAATTCTGATTTTTCTTGTGATAACATTAAAGAGAATTAAAAGAAACGGGTAGAGGGACTGAGGAACTGGCTTCGTGTTTGGTGTGCTTGCTGCATGGGCATGAAACCCTCAGCTCAACTTCCCTGTGTCCAGGTAAAATCCTGACCATGGCAGTGCACACTTGCAATCTTAGTGCTGAGCAGGGAAGACAACAGGGCCCTGAGGTTTGTTGTCCACCTAATCTGAACATATAGCTAGGTATGGTTCAGTGAGAGATCTCTTTCAAAAACGAAGGAAAGCATCCAGTGATGACCTCTGACCTTTACGTGTGCACTCAAAGTATTTAAGCACCTCTTTGTCTCTCTGTCATCTCTGTCTCTTAATCTGACTCTGTCTCTGCTCCTCTCTGTATGTCTCTATTTCTTTCTGTCTCTGTCTCTGTCTGTTTCTCTCTCTTACACACACCCAAAAGAGGCACACACAGTTTTAATGCAGTAAACCCACAATAGTATCATGCTCTCAACAGAAGTCATAAACTGTTTAGCAAAGACTCCAGTGCCAGCAAAGGATTCCCTGAATTGAGTGTTGGTCACCTTTGGTTATGAGACAGAGTATGTATGTAAGACCTTGTTATAGAAGTCACCACATACTTCAGACACAGGAAATGAAAAACTAGATGGTACCAACCTGTGGGTTCCAGCTTAAAGGCTAGCATTCACTGTATTGAAAGTTGCTATGAAAGGTGCTGAGGGAAAAAGATGTCAACAATCCTAACCAGTGGCAAAGTCTGAGAACCAAAACAACAATGGGACTAGCAAGCTATCCTCATTGATTCAACAGTGACAATTGTATCTTGAGAATATCCAGTAGCTGTCTAATTAGACCTAATGCCTATTCAGTTGGAGGAAACTAATGCCTGATACTGTAAATCTGTGCAGTGGCTGGAGAAATCATAGGTACGAGAGGAAAGCCTACTAATTCTACATCACTAAAGTAATATAGTTTCAAACTGCCTATTAAACACTCATTTTTATGCCAGAGATAAATGCTGTTGTCACCTATCATCAAAGAACCTCCCTCTTGTAGTATAAAGAGGTTCACAACTGGTCAAATGCAGACCACAGGTGGTCATGGCATGCTTAGCCCCAAACAAAAACAATATGGCTGTCTACACCATGCCTGCAAAGGACACACCCATCAGCACACCGGTATGGACAGAAAGACAAGTTCCCTCAGACTCTACTTTTAGATAAAGAGCTGCTACAAACAGTAAATGGATCATGACAGAGCCAGTTCCTTTTCAGGAGTGAGACCATAAGGCTAAGAGGCCAACCTTATGCACATGCAAAAGAAAAAAGACAACTTTAATTGGATTTTGTAGGCTAATGAAAAAGCAGTACCTTCAAGAGGGGTTGGCTGGGGAGCATTGGAGGAGTGAAAGTAAGAAGAGAGGGATGGATGGTAATGATCCCAATATAATATTTTTGTGTGAATTCCTAAAATAAATGAGAACAATAAAGGCAGCCTTCTAAAGATTAGGGTAACTTTGGGAATATAATATAATAGAGTACAGACTTGCTAGGTGTTAGGAAGGTCTGAGTTCTGTACCTCACACTAAACCCACAAGCACTCCAGCATAATTTAGTGTAACAGATAGTAACTTAGTGGTGCATGTAGATCAGCCAAAAATCACATTTTCTTGCAACATCAACCTAAAAGTAACGCATTAGGCATAAAAATGAAGAGAAAACCTAATGATAGAGAGTAAGGATTAGAAACAAGTCAGTATTTCCAGTGCAAAGGAAAACATTAGGCGTCACAGTGAAATTCTCTAGGAAAAACACTCAACATCTTATTCTTGCCATGTAGCATGACCTCTTTAAAAGCTCTCATCTCATTTCCAAAAGGAAATAGAAAATCGATAAAAACATCAACAAGTAAAGTAAGCCAGGTGCTTCAAAGAGGAAATAGAAAATCAATAAAGCACCCAGCAAAGTAAGTTCTATGGTAACATTTGTAAAGGAAATTAGTATATGATCAGAGGAAGAAAGTATATGTGCCTAATGATTTAATGTCATAAAGACCAGTGGAGAAGTAGATTCCTCAGAGATCTATGATGATTTTCTTCCTTTTTCTTGAAACAGAGAATGGCTAGAATGACTCATTGTTATGATATAGTTATTAGATACATAGTTAGAAGTTAGCACTTTTCAATGTGGGTATTTATGGTTTATTCAGATTGGGTTTTGATACAAACCTAGGTATAAGATGATAGAAGTTTGTAACTTTCATTGTTATCAGTTTTTCTGATATTTACAACTATTCTGCCCAAGTGTTACCTTTGGGTATTTCTTCAGAGTGTAGGCAAAATGTACATTTTTCTACTTCTTTATCCACATATTTAAAGGACATACTATTAGCTTTCCTAAGACGGCATGTATTTATAGAACAAGGATTAACATATGAGCAAGAATCTAATCCCTCTTAAATAACTTTTAATCTATGTAATTTATAATGACTTTTAAATTACCTCAAGATATTTTTAAATGGTAAAACCATTAGAATTATGAAATTGCATTCCAACTTTAATGGAGATAATACTTTAGTTACTTTGATACCATAAGATAGGCAGTAGAATAAATGCATTCTGAAAAGATTTTCAGGTTTTAATTTTAATGAAGAAAAACTGAAATATTGCAATGAATATTTTAAATCTGCTTTTAACTTTAAAAACAAACCCTTTATCTTAAACAGGCTTTATATTTGTAGGAAATATGGGATGATAATACAGAGTTCTCACATTGCCCCCTTTTACTCAGTATTCTCTTTGGTCAGTACTTTCCATACGAAACTACTTACAGAGAAATCAAGTGTGGTCCTCAGTTAAGAAGTGGGAATTGTGTTCTATTTTCTCAGTGGAAGAATATGTACATATGTTGCTTGAAATTTACATTGGAGACCTATACTTCTTTGGTGACTATTTGTTCTTTTTCACTAGTATGAACTTGTGCATTTTGTATTTGAGAAAATAATCCCATGTGGCTTAATTTTGTTTCTCAGGTTGCTCCAAACTTGTTTATTCTGTTTCATTGACATTCCACATGCATGTGTACATACACTTTTGTTCTTCTGAACTCCATACTCTGTCATGACAAGATATTTCAGAATTCCCTTATACATTTTTTTTACTGCAAGCCTTAAATTTGTCATTCTCAGGGAGATGTCATTTCTTTTATTTCAGATTAGTTTTAGCAATCAGATTCTTGTCACTTTAAATGTTCATTGCTCACAGCCTGGTATCACTATTTCTAAGATTCTCAATTGATATTACAAGGGCAGAACAGGCTATGTGTATGTGTGTTTTATATGTATATTTGTGTATTATATATACATATATAATATTATCTAGACTCATATATTTAATATATATTAGTTAGATATGGAATGGTTGGACAAGATACACATGCACACCTATTTTCAACATTTTTTGTCTGTGGCTTTAAGAACTGTGTTAGTAACAAAGACTTTGCATTACTGTCTTATTGCTACCTTGAAGTTGTGGGTTACATATTTAACAGCGTTGATGATCTGCTAGTACTTACCTGCTACTTTTTTCACATCAATCTTATTTTATGGATAGGCTTACCATCTGCCTATTTTTTGTTTAAAATAGTGGCTTTTATGACAACAGTTTAAAAATAGTTTTTGGTTTTTTGAGATTATAACATGATTTATATCAATTCCTTCCTAATAGTAAAGGGTCACTCTTAAAAACATGTACACGAAAGTAACGTCCTAGGTGCTGAGCATGTTGTTTCCATGCATTTAGAAATACACACACACACACACACACACACACACACACACACACACACACACACACATATATATATATATATATATATATATATATATATATATATATATATACTAATGGACGTGCACATAGACATGCACACATACACGCATACACGGTTAGCCAAACTTGTCATGGTCCAGCATGCATAAGATATTTACATAACAAATACACTATAAAATCCTTATTTTTGCCTCAGATCTGTCCACATTTAAAAATCTGGCAGATTACATGATTGTGTACAATTTTGATTACTATTATGAGGGGTTACCACTTTACCAAAGGGAGACAGCATTGTGTTACTGTTCTAAACATTCTTCTCTCCGTTTACAAAGTTCCTTTAATATATGACTTTCTCTTGTGATGCAATTACTTCATTAGCCTTTAATCACAGCAACCATAATTAAAGTCTCCATGGCTGACTTACTTCTTCATGAATTGTCCTTTTGTATGTGTAATCCCATTGTAAGACCCAGGATCATGGAGTCAGTTGTATAGCTACTGCTGATCTTTTCATAAAGGAGAGAAGTAAAAGATATCAGAATCAGCTGCACTGGTCTAATTACTCTGCGTATGGAAGGTGTCCTGTATGACCTCTTTCTTTGATCAGAGCCCAATAAATGAGTTAGAGAGGAGGACACTCTTCAGTGGGAGGCTAAGAAAAATTAAATGACACTGAGAAGTGAAATACAGAAATACCATGGGAAATGAGTGAAGGGTTGCCCAAACTTCCTACTTTGGCCTACTACTTGTGTTTTAAGATCAAGTAAAGCTGTATTTGTCATAAAGACTGTAATAAATTCTCAAAGCAGGATAGCAGCTTTTTTCCATAAGAGTATGTCGTTTGTGTCTAGTATTGAACTGTATAATGTAGAGAACTGATGCTCTTTCTAGTTTGTCTGTCAGCTACTTAGGACTCAGTTTAAGGTAGCTGCAAGAATCAGTATGAAAAATGAGACAAAGAAAGCAAAATACTCTCTCCCAAAGTACCAAGAATACTGTTAAGTAATAATTATATTTACCTTGCATTGGACAGAACATAGACCTATATTTATAAACATATGTAAAATAGTTTGATAAGTATATTCTTGATCTCTGTGTCTGTTCTATGTGTGCCCGTGTGCTAGTCAGTTTTAAATGTTAACATGTCACAAATGAGAATCACCAGGAAATAGATCCTCAACTGAATATTGCCTGTCTCAGTTTGGTCTGTGGCCATGCCTATTGAGCAATTGTCTCAATTGATGATTGACGTGGGAAGTTCCAATCTGCTATGTTAGGAACCATTCCTTGTGAGGATTGTCCTGAACCATGGAAGTGAAGAAATCTTGCTAAGGATAAGCAACCTAGTAAGCAGCCAGGATCTGTTTCCCTTTATTCTTAGCTATGGATGTTGTGTAATTAGTTGATTTGAGTTTCTGTCATGACTTTCACTCAATGATGGGCTGTAAACTGGGATAATAAGCCAAATAACTCTTTGTATCCTCAAGTTTCTTTAAGTCAGGATATTTGTCATAGCAACAGATATGAAACTAGACTAGTCACCAAAATTGCTATTTCTTTGGAACCTGTGAAAAATCCACTGAGGAGAAATATGTTTAAAAGATGACAATAACTTGTATGAGACGGTTTCTACAATCAAGGACCATGTGTGGATGTGGCCTGGAATCCTCGCTCAGATGGGGCCCATGATAGCTCGGTGTAGGACTGAAGACCCTAGTGAGGGAAACAGGGACTGTTTCAGTCATGATCTTGATGGCTGACTCTTTGACCCTCCCCCATACAAGCCGGGAGTGACAGACTGGCTAGATCCCAGGGGAGGACATTGCAGCCAGCCCTGGGGAGACAGGATGAGCTGGGGTTGGATGTTAGGGGAGGAGGTCCTCCCCTGTTGGTGGACTTGGAGGGGGTGGGGAGGAGATGAGGGAGGGAGAGGGAGGGTGGGAGGGAATGAAGGAGGGGGCTACACATGAGATGCAAAGTACCTAACCTGTGATTAATATAAAAATAAATAAATTTATAAAAAAAAGATGACAATAAATTTGAATATTTTGTATTATTGAAGAAAACACAAACAGAACAGGTACTCAAAATGGCAAAGTTAAGTGTTTGTTGTTAAAGTTGTAAGCCCTCACAGCAATCTTAAGTCAACACAATCAAAAACTCATTTCAGTCATTAACACTTTCATTTTGTTTAAGTGATTTATGTCCTCTAATATCCTTCGAAAATTGCATTAAATGGATCCTTGAGATTCCTGAAGCATGGTTAGTTGTTCAAACATTACCTGAACAAATTAGGTGACTTGTGAATCATACCAAAGAGGAACAGTTAATAAGTGTTTTGTAAAACTGAAGAATTAGAGTCCGCATTGCATACAGACATCTGGATAGAGAGCCATAAATATACCACCAGAACAAACCAACACATGTTAATTTAAAAAGCACAGTAGCATATTAGAGCATAAGGAAGATATTATGCTTAGAGTGTCATTTGCTAAGTAAATGTTTACATACATGGCCACTTTAGATAATGCTCATTTCCTTGGACCTTAGGTTGATACTACTTATTCCTTATAAATGATGACTAAGACAGACCTTAATATGCATAAAGTGTGCAAGGGGTATTTTTAAAGGCAGTATCTATCTCTGTGTCTCTGTCTCTCTTTCAGCGTATGCGTGTTTAAATCAATAGCTGAATGTATGTAGTGCATTTTGATGCTTGAAGATGGTCTTCTAATCTTGTCTACTGACAAGATTAGGAGACAGTCATTTTCTGTTTAGTTTGTGAAAAAAAAAAGTTAGCACATTGATTACCAGTAACGCTTAAGCGTCATAAGGTTAATTTTCAGCTTTACTTCTCCATGTTCACTTGTTTACCCTCTTGTTCCTTGATGTCTTAAAGTTGTGTTTTATTTTAACACAGGATGTGAATGAAGAAATTTCCAGCATGATACATCTGGAGGATTAATCTGACCTTTAGAATATCAGCATAAAAGGAACCTAGGGAAATATATGCTTATGAACATTTAATAACTCCACTGCCATGACCTAGTGAATAGTTCCCTATTTCTGTATTATGAAAATATAGCACTGGGACTATGGTTGAAAAGTTCAACACACAAAAGCCAAAGAACTGGTAGCATTTGGAATGTCTGCATTCTTCTTTTTTAATTTATTTTTAATGTTATGTGGATTGGTGTCTTGCTTAAACATTTGTCTGTGTAAGGGTGCCAGATCTTCTGGAACTAGATTTACAGAGTTGTGAGCTGCCAGGTGCTAGGAATTGAACCTGGGTCCTCTGGAAGAGCTCCAGTGCTCTTAACTGCCAAAACATCTCTCGAGCCAGTCTGCCTTATTCTTAATGCAAGAATTCTACTTTGTTAAAGCCTTGGCATTATAGATCTCAAAAAAAGAAAGACTACATAGTAACTATTAAATATCTGAGATGGTCATGCAATTTAAAATGCTTTAAAAATTTCAAATCCAGGGGCTGGAAAGATGGTGCAATTGGTAAAGTGCTTGCCATGCAAGCATGGACTTTGAGTTTGGAAGCCTAGAACCCATGTGAAAAGCATGTTATGGAGATGTAACTGGAATACAATTCTGGGAAGGCAGAGATAAGAGGGGTTTCCTGGCTCAGTATTGTCAAATCAGAGGAGTTCAGGTACAATGAGGTTCAATTAGAAAGATTCCTGATGTAAGTCTCTAACTTACATTTGCATGGGACCAAACACAAACAGGTATACATACATGCAGTCTCAGAAACACACACACAGGTCAATAAACAACATACGTATGTATGAAATAATAAACACTGTTCCAAACTCACAAGAGTTGCTCTAGAAATTACATGAATGAATTGGTTTCACCTGTGTGCTTCAAGTTTTCTTTTTGTTCTCCTTAGAGAACAAAGACTTTCAGAAGAATGAACTGCCCCCACCTCTTTATGCTGCTCAAAACTGTGATCAGGAAAACGAACGTATTCTCATTCCATTGCTTCCTCATTCCAGCAGCATTTATGGGGAAGACAGCGCGTAGGTTTTTCCAGATTTTCTACCCCAGGTTCCATGTTTGCCAAATAGCTTTGACTTTGTTTAAACATCGCATTGTTGGGAAGATGCTCAATATTAATCTTTCCCCAACTTTTCACAGAAGAGGCAAATGTGTGGAATAAAGCTCAGAGCCATTTGCTGTTCAAAGGCCTTCAGATCTTGCACTGAGCCCCACAGATCCCAAGCCTTTGGCACAGTTTCTGCAGCATGCTTTACTTTTTTGACAGCAGGAAGAGCTCTTTGGCCCACTTTCTCTTCTAAACTTTAGCTAAACTTCAAACTCCTTTGCTTTTTTTTCTCCCTTCTTTTGCTAAAGCTCGTGATCACATGCTGAGTAAATAATCTATAGACCATGATCCGCTGTCCTGTCAGGCTTGTTATCCACACTCGAAACCCCAATGTCGGGGAACCTGCCTGGTAAGTATTCCCAGGTAGGTTTGCTAACTACCTCCCCCACTGGTAACCATCATCATTGCTTATATACTCAGAACTCCCTCGTAGCATGCTGACTATATTTGGAAGAACTAATTGGTGGTTCTGGTGTCTTTGTTAGGAAAAAGTGACACTTTTTGAAGTTAATAAAAATCTCTTCAGCTACAGCCTTTTATCAGATGTAACAAAACATTGTTTGAACAAATATGCTCTCAGTAGTAGTGACAGTTCATTTCTGCATTTCCTAGCCATCAACATCTAAGGAGAGAAAAGGGAAAGAGAAGTTCCTTAAAGGCATAAAATTATTTTTTGAATAATGGCAGTTCTTTATAGAAAAACACTTTAGAAATCAATAACTCAATTAAATTAGGTTCCAATTAGAGTGTGTCAGCATTTTTGTAATATGTAATTAAGTAAAATGGTTTTCAATTATTTCAAAGAAACTTTCAGTATATATTGAAATACTCCTGACTTTTGAAGGGTATTAATGTGCTACCACAATTAAGAAAGAAACTGATTTTTCTATTTTGGTATTAACATCAACAAAACTAAAACAAAAGAGCTCCCTTTAGATCTTTAGATTTTACTAATGTGTGTGGGAGAGAAAGAGACAGAGGCAGAGAAACAGAGAACAGAGAGAGAGACTGACTCCATTTATTCATCAATTACTGAAAATTATCCAAAATGAGTTTTTTCAATACTTGAATTTCAGTGCTAGATGCGCATAATTTTCTCTTGTTCATTTGTGAATGTTAAAACATGTGCGCCCTTTTCAAGTGAAAAAATATAATCTGTTTCATACAGAACAACATGGGAAAGTGGCTAGAGGCACTCATTTCTCCCTTTCTCATTGATATGAGTCATCTACTCTCACCACCCTAGAAAAGTGTAAAATCTAATTAAAACAGATTGAGATAACCTTAGGCCCCGTTTTCTAAAAGGAATTCAAATGCTGCCACTGATTGCATTACAGAGCTCTATTATCAAGTATGATTTTGACAATATGGAAAAAAGAAGTGTCTGCTCTTTCAAACTGATCAACCATGATGTTTTTTTTTATTGAGATATTTGTTTATTAACATGAGTATAAAAGAGTAAGTGATCTAATTATTTTGTTTTGTATTTGTTTGGATAATGATCTTCTAAATTCAGCTCATTAGTTTGGGGGTGAAATAAGCAAAAGTGATACACAAATATATTAAAAGTAAGCATGTAAGAAATTATCTGCATAAGGAGTGACTAAGTCAGTAAAATGTATATTAATCTACAAAATATGTATTTCAGATGGATAAAACACCCAAATAATCATGTAGCCTAACTGAGAACTTTGAATACAAGCTATTAGCACCTTTTCTATATATCTTCAAACTAGTAAAGTTAAAATGGAGCTTTATCAAATCTGTTCTGATTATGGATCAATGTGGAAAGTATATTTTATTTGCAGCATTCATTAATGATACCACTGATGTAGACAATTGAATTTCTTTTCAACACTTCACACTGTCTGAGCTATAAGTGACAGAAATACTGATAAGACACTTGCTCTTCCCTCCATTACATCATGAAATTAAAACTTAGTCAAATTAAAAAAGAAAGTATTTAAGGAAAAAAAACACTTAAACAAAATAACAGGAAAAATTAGGAATTAGCAGCAATAAATACAAACATTTGTTCATCTACCTGACAGTATTGAAGTTGACAATATTTTCAAAGTGCTGTATATTAGTGATGCACGTTATTTGTTATTAAAAGATCACATTTTATTATTTCTAAAAATGTTATAAGGTGAGGTTTATCAAATGTGTTGTCATGACTAGTTATATGCCAGTTTGACAGAAGTAAGAGTAATTTTGGAAGGAACCTTAATCGAGAAAATGCCCCCACCAGACTGGCCATGGTCAAGCCTTGCGCATTATCCTTGTTGAGGATGTGAAAAGATGCAGCACCTCGAAGGTGGAGCCTTCCCTGGGTTGGTGGTTCTGGGTTCTATAAGAAATCAGGGGATGCAAGCCATGAGGAGCAGTCCAGTAAGCAATATCTCTCCATGACTTCTGCATCAGTTCTGGCCTCCAGATTCCTATCCTACATCCCTGCCCTGCTTCTCTCAGAGATGGTCTTATAAACTGTAAGATACAATAAACCCTTTCCTCTGCAAGCTGATTTTGGCCTTGGTGTTTTATCACTACAATGGGAATGCTAATGAAGATACATAAAACAGTAATTGCAGAGAGCAATTACTAGCTCTCACACTTGTTTCTATTGCTCAAAAGTTTTCATTTTTATTTCTTCACTTTTTCATAATCTCCACCCCAAACTTGCCAATCTTCATTCAACCTCCTGTATTCATAGTATTTGTTATTATTAGATTCCCTTTAAAGAGGTGAATCTTAAAAATTTTATCTCTGTTTTAATCTATCCTTGAGACAAAAGACTAAAAGATACACAATTAGATTGAAGATTTAGGCCCATTCAAATAAAGTAGGAGTTGACAGATTTTTTTTTCATAAAAGGTCAAATAGCAAACATTCCAGACTTTGCAGGCCGTGCAGTTTCTGCCCTAAGCTCTTATTATTGCTGTAGTAGTTTGAAATTTGCTATTGATGAATAATAAATAAACAGAGGTATACGTTTGAATAAAATTTTACTTACACAAACTGTAACAAGTTTGTGAACAAGACCTATTTTTGCAACCACTGCAATAACAGACATGTTGAGTGTGGGCATCCATAGCAAATGTAAATAGTAATGCGTTTTCCTTGGTAAGTTACTGCTTTTAGAACTGAGATCCGAGCAGCAGCAGCAGCCCACTAAGTTCAGAGCAAGAAACCCAGCAGCAGGGCAGCTGTCTCCAGGACTTCTCCTGATGAGAGGAGAGCCTTCTTGAACACCACAGTTACCACACAGGTCCATATGCCTGAGGTGAACTGTGACAGTTCCTGAGAAGCACCGCCATTTACTTGACCATAGCCAAAAAGTTGAGGAGATCTCCTTCAGAACCACGCCAAGCCAAGTGGATTCTCCCCACCCCAGGATTCCAGCAGATACTAGAACTGAAATCCATTAATTGTTGGGAAGATGCAACTTTTCCTTTTGTAAATTCTACTTTAAGGAAATAAATGGTGATTCTGCTTTTCTTTTTCTCATGTTTTGATAGCATGCTCTGATAGTTAAGGTCCTTGAGTAGCTTTACTAGTGTACCATAGTTATCCTTTATAACTTCTTCATCCATTTTTTTCTTGAAAAATGAATACTTATGTAATTATGGTTACCAGCAGTTGAAGTTGCTCATTGCAATGGAAGCCAGTCTAGAACTAAGACTTTTGATTCCTTCCATCATCCTCAGGACACTTAAAGCATACAATGCTTACAGTGTTAGGCAGTGTAATTGAAATATTTGACTCATGAGCTGTCAAGATGGCTAAGCATGGAAGGGCTCTTGTCAGATGACCTATGTTTGACCTATCTGGCAGAAGGAAGGAGATGACTTTTGAAAGTTTTCTTTTGACCTCCACACATATGACACATCATAAATAAAATAAAGAAAAAAATAAAGATTTGCAGCAAATGCAGTAGGTTGGATATCTATTAAAGCAGAGAATAGTAAAAAAAAGAAAAGGGAAATCAAGTAAAAAACAAGCTTTGACTGCTCTTAAAGTTCTTACTGGATTTCCCTTCTCCTTCCTTCTCTCCCTCCCTTTCTCCCTCCCTTTTCTCCTTCCATAACCTTTCCCCAGTCCACTGATAGGGGAGGTCCTCCTCTCCTTCCCTCTGACCCTAGCCTATCAGATCTCAACAGGAGTGGCTGCATTGTCTTCCTCTGTGGCCTGGTAAGGCTGTTTCCACCTCAGGGGAGGTGATTAAAGCACCAGCCCCTGAGTTCATGCCAGAGAAGGTTCCTGTTCCCCTTACTAGAGAACCCACTTGGAGACTGAGTTGCCATGGGCTACATCTGTGCAGGGGTTCTAGGTTATCACCATGCATAGTACTTTGTTAATAAATCAAGAAATGCTGGGTGTTTCCTGAGGTCTATTTAGCACTAATCACTTCGTATGTTTACTTTTGAAAAGCTAAGAGTATCTGGAGTCATCCCAAATACTTGTGATCCCATTTTCCTTTATAAACTGTTGCTTGTTTAAAAATTGACAGTATCTCAGATCTGTGATCTATGATCTGAGCTACTTCTACTGGAAAGTGAGCTTATTGAAATATGAAAAAATGGTGTATATGATACCTCATCTCATTGGTTCCTAGAAGTTCTGTTAGTCACAGTGAATTACTGTTGAATGTCTCCCTCTGGGAGAGGCACTGAAACACTCTCACAATTGACAGAGAAACTACAGACAAAAGAGTTCCATCTAAATCTGGCTTTGTTTGAGTTTCTTACAGGAACATAGGTAGCTCAGGCAGGTATGTCTTCAAAAATTCATCCCAGGATGAGTGATGCTCTCAATAGCTTTATCACTTGAACTCTCTATCAACTTGCAGGCAGTTACAGTACAGGAGAGAATCTTCTTTCCTAGTAGTTATTTACCACTTACATACTCCCATGTAATGGGAAATCCTCCTTATCTTGTACGTCTTCTGAGTCTCATGAGCCTCCTACCCAGGAGGGAATGCTTAGTCCAGGAGGAAAACTGCACAACACTTAAGAAAACTGTTGAGTGCAGGGAATCTTATGAAAGAAGGGGGAGATAGAAAGACCTGGAAGGGTCTGGAGCTCCACAAGGAGAGCAACAGAACCAAAAAATCTGGGCCCAGAGCTCTTTTCTGAGACTGATACTCCAACCAAGGACCATTCATGGAGATAACCTATCTGCACATAGGTAGCCAATGGCAGCTCAGTCTCCAAATGGGCTCCCTAATAAGAGATCAGGGGCTATTTCTGACATCAACTCAGTGACTGGCTCTTTGATCACCTCTCCCTGTGAGGAGAGCAGCCTGACCAGGCCACAGAGGAAAACTATGAAAGACAGTCCTAATGAGACCTGATAGGCTAGGGTCAGAGGGAGGGGGAGGAGGTCAGTGGATTGGGAAAAGAGCATGGGAGGAGATGAGAGATGAGAGAGGGAGGCTTGGATTGGGAGGAGACTAGGGTGGGGCTGTAGCTGGAATACAAAGTGAATAAACTGTAATAAATAAAAATCTTATTAAAAATTAATTTAAAAAACTGTTGAAACAACCACCCGCAACTAATGTCAGTGGCTTACTTAGTAAGAGTGTGTTTTCTTAATTCTCATTTTGAGTCAGGTGACGGTGGACTTACTTCGGGGATTTCTGCTTTATGCATTATAAGAACCAGACATCTTTACCTAGTGGCCTTTAGGTCACGGCATCAGAAAGAAAGGACCAGAAGGCAAGGAAGATTTGGATACTCTATATGCTGCACCATATCTACTGTGTTCTTTGTACTGAAGAGCCCATGACAGTGTAAGAATGTTAGGACATTAGCCCAGCTATTTGCATAAAGGGAAGAAAAACAGAATTTGAAGGATAAGTGCTATTTCCCTCACATAGCCACTGAAACAGCCTTTTCATGGAGCAGATGCTTGTATATATATATATGCACTTCCTACTTTGTGTATATAATGTGTAAAGTCAGTTTCACATGCACAAAGAGAAATATTAAGGAAAGATACAACACAAAACACTAAAACTCTAAAACTATGAGAAACTATGAATAGAAGGAAACTTAAACTATTTTAAAAAGGATTTATGTCTGGTCTTGAGATGCTTGGAGCTGAGTTCTAAATACTACAGCTGTACTTTGGAGAATAACATAGAGTTTCAAGGACAATGAATAAAGTCTACATTGTAGATAGAATCATGTTTAGCTGTAGAGATTTAGCAAATATATATGCATGTCAACTGCCAGAACTCTCCAAGTGTTAGAAAACCAGTGTTCTATAATACATCAAGTAAAAATGCTTTAAAACTGATTATAATGATTCATGGGGATGCATTTGATTGACAAGTTAAAACAGTGGTTCACACACATACACAAACCTGGTCATTCCCCTCACTTGCCTCCTTTCTAAAGCTTTCAAACACAATGCTCAAATAAAAAATTTGTTCTGATGTCTTTTTCCTTTCCCCTTGCCTACAGTATTTATGATTTATGACATACCAGAACCTTTTAATATAGAGGTTATCAGGAATATTTTTTGAGAATCATAGATTTAAAGAATGAAGGAAAGTACCCGTTATACTTTTAAGAGTACAATTTTTAAAGAATTTCATAATCCTGTGAGTTTGCAAAAAACAATTGAAAACAGAACTAAATATGTAAGTTACGCAATATAGAATATGAATGAAAACTGCGTAACATTAAAAGGATCAATAACCATTCTTTTGCAGATTTTTTTTGTGGACAGTTGACAATAAAAATGTTAAATTTACTACTCTAAGTCATAGTATGCAAAACAGTTTGTCTTATTCATTTTCATGTATTCAAACAATTTTATAGTGATTTGATATTGTCAGTGGTATACATATATCAGGCTTCATATGGCTTTTCAAACCAATTATTGGAATTGTTAAGGTGAAAGCCTGAGTCATGGAAGGCATAACAAGCCAGGATTGGCTACTGTCTCTTAATAGGCTAACTAAATGGATAAAATAATAGTGGAGAAGAGAAGAATCATGTTTATTCAATGTGGTCACATCAGGAGAAGGAAAAAAAAAGAGAAAAAGGGAATCTACCCCTACATCCATCTTAAGAAGCCTGACATGAGGTATGGGTTTAAACAAGAAGCAAAATAGAATCATAACTAAGTAGCCATGGTCAAAGTGTGGCACTGACCATCACTGAGCCATCACTGTCTGTCTTCCAGTTTCTAATGTAAGGAGGTAGGCCCAGAAGACAAGATGTTCCTCTGGACGACACCAGCCTTCAGCTTTTTTTTTCCTCTGCTTAAGATTACTGGGGGAAATACTGACTTTTTGAAGCCCATTATTGAAACAATCTGATAGTCAAAGGGAAGAACGCAAGTGGTTCTTTTGAATATCTTTATTCCTAGTGTGATGGGAATATAATTTTCTTTTCTGTAATGTTTCGATGTGGTTGCTTATAAGAAAACCATATTGTGGGGCGTGATGGTGCATGCCTTCCATCCCAGTACTAGGGAGGCAGGGGCAGGCAGATCTCTGTAAGTTCAAGGCTAGCTTGGTCTGCAAAGCAAGTCTAGATCAGTCAAGGCTATACAGAGAAACTCTCTAGAAAAAGCCACACACACACATTCACACACACACACACAGAAGTACACAAAAGACATTTGTATAACCTTCCCAAATTTCTTTTTAAGTCAATGATTGTATTTGATACATTCAGATAATTTTTTTGGTTTCTTCTTTTGACACAGCTGGGACATACCTATATGTTTTTTGTTTGTTTGTTTGTTTTACATTATATTAAACTCACTTAGAGGCTATCAATGATCATTGTTCTGTGTCAGTGTAACTTGTGGTATATACTTCAGAGCTTTTATCAAACTTCTGAAATACAATGAATATTTCTGCTTATATGTTTCATATAAACAAAAGTGTATACCTACATATATCCAATATGTTATAATGTGTGAATGCTAGTAATATATAGTTGATATCTATGTATATGCGTATATGCACATTTCTTTACATATATAATTTGATTTTTAGGGACAGAGCTATAGCCTCTGTTGTGTTTTTAAATTGGCCTTATAATTCATAAAGCGATTTATCTCTAGAAGAAAGCAATTCTCATTAAAAAAAAACCTAGGAGTAAGTAGCTGCTACAGACAGTTGGCAACTATTGGAGTTTTGGGTTTTCCTTCATGTTAAATAAAACTGTAATCTCCTGGCTTATTTTTGAGAATTATTCATCTTTAAAGCCTGGTGAATTAAGTTAGAGTATAAAAAATTTACCTTCTTGTAAAGATGACCTCTTTGTCACATAAAATCTGATCAGTAAAATAGTTTGTTGGATATTTCATGCTCAAAACCTGCTGAACTCATCTATGAAGTCCAGTACTGGAAACAGTTTTAACTGGCTGTACCAGACGACTATCTGATATCTAAAGGATTCTTAGAGGAGATTTGAACATCTGCATAGGAATAAATGCAGATGTATATGCATTCATAAGTATAGGTTGATGTGTACATATGGATGGATATATCTGTTTATAAAGAAATGAATCATAAAGAAAACCTAGAATCAAAGAATATGTCTCCTCACTATAAAAACAGGCTTCATTGTGGGATGCCTATGAAATTCACTATCTCCGAGGAACTGAACCATTTTACTGTGGCTGTTATACTTTATTCATACTCCATGTTCAGTTTGTAATTAGTATCAGTAGATGGCATATACCACTGTAATTTATGCACAATATTCAGACAATCTTGTAGTTTATTGTTCAAATGACTGCACATTTGAATATGATAAGGTATAATGCTAGTAGGCGAAATAGGCTGGATGGTAACCACAGATGACTAAAACATCTTTTGGTTCCCTTTAGATATCTTAGAGCTATAAGTACAACATATTTTATATTTGGTATTATGCTTTTATCAAGTGGATAATTCATTGGGTATTTCATTCACAAATGTACCTTTTGTAAAATTGTATTCTTTGGTATTTGTGATATATCTCCTGACTTCATTTCAGGTGTGTAGTTATATAAATGTTAGAAATTTAAAAATACTGCCTGCAAGTTTGAATCTCTAATATATGATATTTGTAATTAGAAATTATTGCAACTTTCAGTATAGATATCTTTTTAAAAATACTAAATAAGAATAAATTCAGATTACATATCATTTTCTCTTTCATTGTAATGACAGAATGATGCACTAGAATTTTGGAAATGATTATTTATTTGAAATATAAAGATATAGGCTTGAATCATATCTATTTAAATTAAAAACTTTGAAATGTCAGACAAATTCATTCATCCTTTTAAATTGGAGTTTTCTCCTTTGTTAAAATAGTTTACTGGTTTCTGGTATAACTAACTCATTAAACCATTATAAACACTGAAGAAAATAATACACAGTTCATGGAAGCTATAAAGATTTTTAACATGTATATTTGCAAATATGTCAATTTTATTAAATCTGTATATCAAATTTTGGATAATTTTGATACATGGAATTGTTAATTTTTAAATTTTATTTATCTGTTTATCTGTGTTTTTGTGTGTATGTGTGTCTGTGTGTGTGTGTGCTTGCATGGATGTGTGTTTACACTGAGTGTAGGCATGTGCCAGGACATGTGTGTGAAGGTCAGAGAGCAGCTGATGGGAATCAGTTCTCTCCTTTCATGGCACACCAGGAATCTAACTCAGGTTGTCAGACTTGGCAGCAAATGCCTTTACCTGCTGAGACATCTTGCCAGCCCCACATTTTATAATTTAACTCAATATACATAAACAAAACCTCCCCATAATAATTTTAAATCTCTGTCAAGGACAGCAGTTTCAACTTACTTTGCTTAGCTGTGTTCCAAAAACGACCTGAAGATGGCACAATAAGTACATTTTGGTGCAAACCTTATTGAAGAAGCAATTATAAGAAAAATGGATTAGAGGTTAAAACACTAAATTTGAGAGAAATCCTTTCTAAGTTTGTAGAAAAGATTTTTTAAGTCTTCTAACCAATGCCCATTGTTTTAATGTACCAGAAGTAATTTGTCTCATTGTACCTTAAGGAGCACCACAAACAGGTACCTGGTAAGAAAAATTGACATAGTCAGATGTTGGTGGCACAAGTCAGGTTAATTCATGCACAGTTTTATCGATAAATTTACCCTTGCAATTGTAAAACATCTGATCAGCTCATCTGTTATCTTCTAGTAATGTACATTCTGTGTTTAAGTGCCAGTTTTTATTAGACTCATTATGTGGGCAGAGGCTAGCAAAGAGGAGAAAAATGAGCTGAAATTAACAGTTTTTATCAGAATATGAAATATAGTAGGACCTATTTGTAAAAATGGTATTGACAGATTTATTATTTCTCTTGGTTATAATAATTGTCTTAAAATGTGTCTATGTTATACCAGCTGTATGTTACATAAACATGAAGTAGAATTCATGAAAATACATGACATAGAACCATGGGTTGCTTTGAAAATGAATGGTGTCAAAATATGCACACTGTATTGATTTGAGCATCAGAAGCCACAGTTCTCAAGCAACATTTCCTTCTCTATAGTGTGCACAGTGTGCAATACTCATCTGTTAGGAGTTTAGAATCTAAATATCACCCAAGACATATTCAGATGTACAGCTATAAATAGTAAATGAAAATTAAAGCTACACATAGATTCTATACAGTAAATCTATATTAAATGAATTCTCATAAATCATAAACATAAATTCTTTTTTTTCTTTTTATTTATTTATTTATTTATTTTTAATTTATTTAGTTTTATCTCAATCACAGGTTGGGTACTTTGAATCCCAGGCGTAGCCCCCTCCCCCATTCCC
>CM053764.1:78106273-78126158 GCA_028658305.1 Pachyuromys duprasi
TGAGTTTTGTTTTGTCTTCTTTTGTTTTGTTTTGAGACAAGGTCCCACTTGAACTTGTTCTTTTGCCAAGGATAATTACCAGTTCTCCAGCCTGCATGCCCCATGTACTGGGATTACAGAAATGCACTGCCTGGCAATAGCATGCTTTTTAAAACAGCTTGAATTTTGGTAGTCCCACAAGGATACATATACTGTTTTTTTTAATTATTAGTTACATTTTATTAACTCTGTATCCCAGGTGAATCCCACTCCCTCATTCCCTCCTAGTCCCACCCTCCCTCCCTAGTCTACTCCCTGCCCCTTTCCAAGTCCTCTGATAGGGGAGGATCTCCTCCCCTTTCATCTGACCCTGATTTATCAGGTATCTTCAGGACTGGCTGCAAAGGCCTTCTCTGTGCTTCTGCCTTGCAGGGTGGGGAGGTCAAAGAGCCCGCCATTGAGTTCATATCCGAAATAGTCCCTATTCCCCTTACTAAGGTACCCACTTGGATACTAAGCTACTATGGGCTACGGGCGAACAGAGGTTTTAAGTGTTTTGAAAAATATATGGATTTTATGAGCTTTAAGAAAGAGTGTCAGAAATTTAATGTTTTGCTTTTCATTTTCACTATAATTCCTTTTACTTTGCATTTTCAGTACTATTGACCATATGCTTTTCCTTATCATTTTAAGTAAAAGTTACAATTTGCAATAGGTTATATTTTATGGTGTCTAAGGGCAACCATCAATCAGAGAATGTGCCATTTTCTGTTCCAAAAGAGTTTCCAATAGTGGCCATTACAGTGATTTAGATGTGGCTTTACATGAACAGAGGCTTTAATGAGTAACAGCTAAGGGTTTCTTGCAGCTGTGGGATTCTGTGGTTTTTCTGAATGAAGTTTGGGTGTTTCCCAAGTAATACTATTACCTATGATAGTTAATTATTCATGTAAGTTCTCTTGTGTTAGTGTGTGTGAACCCCAAGTAATGTTAATGCTGTGCTCTTTGGCAGAAGTGAAAATGATTAGTTGAAAGAAAAGGGGACTGCGTATCTGTGAAAATATTGGGGAGCTAGGTTAAAGGCCCTGGGGTTACCTTTTATCTTAACCATATATACTATGTATAAATAATTTTCCATTGTAAAAACTCTCCCTTCAAATGTCTTTAATAATGTATATCCTCTCTGATAGTGTTAGAGATTTCAGAGATGTGTCAACAAAGGCATTTTGTGTCACAGTGGGATTGCCGTACATGTTACTTTTGTTTTATGGGTGTTTGTTGCCAAGAATGTTACAGGGATTCTCACACTGCCTTTCATCCTCTAGCATCTCCTGCTGGTTCCATCTTGAATTACTTTGCTGGACAGTAGCCTCTGCATCTCCCTCAAACACTACACCAATTATACCCCATGATTATATGGGTGGGAGTTATTTTCTTTTGGTCCAACTGGTAAAATGATTAAAACTAATCTATTCTCCACTTTAAGAAAATTAAGAGTGAAACTCACAGCACAGCCAAGTAATCACTATCTAGCTCTTCTTTCAAGTACTGTGCAGTCCAACATCTCTTTTGTCTGTTTTATTATTAGATTCATCAAGTCCATTAAATTCTTCAAGCAACCTGCTTAGTTTTATTCCTTGACGTCTAATTTTACATTGTATTTTACTGTTTCAGGAACTCACATTCATGTAAAAATAAATCTAGCATAAATCTTAAACATATCTCAGCCTTTTCTCTGAACAGTTTTAAATGTTTCCCACTTTTTACTGTATCAATTCCAAGTTCCTGTGTATCTTTTTGCAAGATTCTCTACTACCACCTAATCTCATTTTTTACAACTCCTCAAAAATGTACTCTGCACACAAATTTGACCATTTCCTCAAGTGTTCTCTAACACAGCCATAATCATTTCCTCTGCTGCCTTCCCTGCCTCAACTATACTTTCATTTTTGTCTGACGAGGCTAACCTTTGCGGACAAATCCACAACCCCTTTCCTTATAAATTGTTCCTGATGGTAGAATGACAGGAAAAAACAGGACTTGTGGGGGATTTCAGATGGACAAGGAATACTTCTTGTAGCCATGGAAACTTTGGAGTTCCTCTTCAGCAGATGATAAATTCATTGTACTCAGGAATATGCACTTAAAATTTATTCCTATAGGGTTTATGAAATCCTCAGTGATACTTACTGTAATAATACAAATGCTTTATAAAGCCTTCTGTATTCATCAAACATGTCAGGGTTTTGCTCTTTGCTTGAGAACATTTTAAAGGAAATTAAAATATTTCACATTTGTGCAAGTATATATGTGCATGCAAGTTTGTGTGTTTAGTACAAAGGTGTGTGCATGTTTGTACTGAGGGATGCAAATATGTGTGTAAGTATGTGTGGACTCAAACCAGAGGACAACATTAAGTATCATTTGTCAGGTGACATTGGCCTTTTGTGTTTTGAGAGAGTATCTCACTTGTCTGAACCTCACTAAGTAGGCAAGTCTGGATGGATGGTCACTGAACCTCAGGAACCTCCCTGTCTCTATCTCCCTAGTGTTGGCATGCTATGTGTGGACTTCCACATTGGGCTTCTTGCACATGGGTTCTGGATTTGAACTCAGACTCTGTTACTTACACACAAAGTACTTTCCCTACTGACTTATCTCCCAGCCTGGTTTATAGCTAATAGTGGCATATAGTTATTAGTTGACTGCTGGTTTAGACTATATTTTTGACATAAAACATTTTGATGCCCTCCTGGTTTTCTTGATTGAGAATATTATTGTTTCCTGGTTTTCCAGTGACTTTTTAATCTTGGGGTTTAGGGTTTTCATTCATTTTTTCTCATACTTTTCCCACCTTCTTTTAGACATGGTTTCAAGCTATGTATCACTGATATATCTGGAACTTTCTATGCAAATGAGACTGGACCTGAACTTGGTGTGACTTTTCTGCCTTTGTCTCCCAGTTTTGGGCTAACAGGCATGTTCTTTCACACACTAGATCGACATTCTTCAAAATGCACAGAAACACTCAGAATTTCAAGGGGAGTTAAAAATACGTAGTTTCAGTCTTAGCATAATTAAAAAAATGTTTGTGAGAAAATTAAGGAACAGAAGTGGATTTGATTTCCTATATATTTATTTTTAGTGATTCTTATTCCTAGAGCTCGTAGATGATTTCATGATAAAGAGTCTGCAAGCATCTCAGCTACTGATAAAGCTTACATCCCCTAAGAGTGCTCAGTTTAAAAAGCATAGTTTCAAACCTTATGTTTTAAATTTTGACATTTACCAATAATAGACACTTTGATGGTTAGTGTTAATTATAAGCTTGATAGACTCTAGAATCACCTTTAATAGGGGACTCTTGAAGGGATGCATGTGGGAGTTATCTTGGTTATATTGACTGAGGTAGGGCAATCTGCTCCCTCTGTAGGGCCCCATTCACCAGGTAAGATCCTGAATTAATATTGCAGAGAAAAGAAGCTGAGCAGCAGCAGGCACCCTTCAGATATGCTCCTTAATTGTGAATATGATGTGACCAGTTGTTTGAGTATCTCTATCTATAGACTTCCCCATCTATACGTTTGAATTGTGAGGAAACGTAACTCCATTAAAAAAAAAAACACCTTTAATGGCCTTTGTAAAGAGTTTTTTTTTCACAGTAAAAGGACAAGAAATTAAAGCATGCTATAATAGGATTCATGACTAAATACAATAAGACCAAAACCCTTTAGATTTACATCACACATCTAAAATGCAAAGCTAGCCTAAAACAAGATAATATTCAGTATTGATACAAAGACTTAGGTTCGATAGTAGAGATATTTCAATACACAGGTATCTAGCATACAATTGTTAAGAACATATATTTTCCTGGAAAGCAGATTGAAAGTAAATATTAGCATCTCATACAAAAGTTTGTATTCCCTCTCCTGTGTCGTACTTACCAAAACACAGATAATCAGAGAGTGCATTATTGTGTGTGTACATTGACGCTTTTCTGTTCTTTAAGGATATGTAAGCTGGGCAGGGGAGATGGCTCATGTATATGTATGTATAATTAAACATTAAAAATAAGTATAAAATAAATCTGGACTATCTACTATTAGGGGAACAAGTAAACTCACTTTCATGCATTCTTGGTTGCATATTTTAATATCATGAAAAACAGAAAGAAGATCCAACTGTATTTTAAAATACATAAATATATAATATTAAGGTTAAAGAATAGGCATAACACTTTCTACCCCCAATAACTCCAATTTAATAATAATAATTTTTTGTAGCTGCATTAAAACAATGATGGAAAATGTAGAAACATTGTCATTGATGGAAGTCCTCATTAAAATTAATACATTGTATATAGAAGAATCTTTTTATATATAGGAACCATTGAGGAGCATATAGATACTATTAAATGATGAACAGAATTGTTAGTTGTTGGAAATCACCAAATTCTTTTCCAGGCAAACGGAACTTCATAGGGCATATTATCTCTTTGTGCATGTGTTTTTAGTGCCTCAGAGCTATCAATGAAGAACAAACACTTTGTGCTTCTCAGATTCGCTTCCTTCATCTGAGCCATCAAGGGCTCTGGTGCCAGCCTCTGGGCAAGGCTCTCCCTGCCCTGTTCAGGTCAGGTTACAGCTCCTTGACTTCACTCCCACTGCATCCATCTCCTTTACAACAACAGTATTAGCATGCGATTGATTTGCTAGGGTGAGTTCCCCAGTGCACTGCACCTTTCTAGTTCTTTGAGGTCTGAGATGTCTTTCATCACCGTGTTCTTAGTACTTCGGCTCAATGATTGGTGTACATATGGAGTCAATACATGTTTGTAAGGTTGAGCAATGTTTACGATGCCATACAGTAATGTGTGCACTCAGAGTACTCTCTTGAGGTAGGGTTACAATGTACTCCTAATTCTGCCTCTGCTATAAGTTATGTATTATGTGTTAGTGTTACACTATTTTGTATCTGAGCAACTTTTCATAGTAAATAGGATTTTGATCAGTTTGAAAATTTTTAAACTTTCAAAAGTAGAGTTGTTAGTGGTGGGCTTTAATAACCATCTCTTCGGGGTCTTTTATAAACTTTAATATGCACTGAAACTAACTTCCCAATCCAGACCACAGCAATGTTTCCTAACGTTATTTGATAAGGTTATTCATTAATTTGTGTCAGAGAGACAGTTGTCATGGCAATAGCTGAGCATTAACTGAGACACAGTTCTGGTCAGATTCACTAAAGCCGTTGAATCTGCATTTTTATACTACAGTTTTATTATTTTCTAAGAAAAGGAGCTTTAAAACTGCAGCAAAATACAAACTGAATTAAAATGAACATTTATGAGTATTTCACTATTTATGCATATGAAAACAAAATATAAAAAATATTCCAAAGGAAAAGAGCCATACCCTTCCAATATTCAGATATTCACATGACTTATTTCTTTCCACAGAAAGCAGATTTTATTCATATTCAGAGCAGTGAGAGTGGAACTTCAGTCTGAGTTTCAGAGAAGAGTTAATAAAATTGATGTGATGGATGATTCTGATGAAAAAGGAAAAAGCATATGACTTTTTCCTATGGACAAAACATGTTATCTTTCATTCCCACTCAGGCCATTTTGTCCCTCATAAATTGCCATGATGATAATTAGGTGGCAGGATGAATAGATGTGTTCTCATGGAAGAATGGCAGCTGCTATATATATCTATATATCTGTATATATCTATATATCTGTATATCTATACCTATATCTGTGTGTGTGTGTATATAAAGGCAATACCTGAGATTGAGTAATTTTATTATTGTGCATTCATTTACACACCTTTGAAATCTGTGGAATTTCTGCTAGGAACCTTTTTTTTTCTTTCTGAATAGATCATTAAAATGTCTATTTACTAATGCAATAGAATGCATGCTTTAAACGTTTTATATCTATATAATATATTGTGTATATGTATGTACTTGTATATATATAGAGAGAGATATATAGATGCATGCAAATTTGTACATTTTCTTTTGCCTTAGTTATGGATGTTTGAATTTTATTGATGTGATCTGAAAAAAGTAGAACAGATTTAAGTAGGTTTATTTTTTTTTTGTCTCCCAAGGCTGCTGTGTTGAAATAGCATTTGGCAAAAAGCATTGCCTGTAGATTTCTGTGTAACGAAAATAAAATGCAGTTGTCTTTCAGACTGTAAGGTATATCTTATTGTTTACTTGAAAGTTTCATGATCTTATGACAGTATTTTTCAGAAATATATTCAACATCTTAGAGTCGCAGTCATCTGTAGTTTATAGATCCAGAACCTCAGAGCAAATCAGGCTTGTGCTTGTGAAATTATGTGCATATTTTTAACACCTGCATAAAAGACAAACACACATTACATATTTTGCAGAATACAAACTCCTTAAGAAATGGTACAGTAACATGCCAACAACTGATGTTCAAAATACTAAGATGTTGATTAAAAATGATTTTTAACCCAAAAATATTGCCCAGAATACCATTTACATATTAATTCCCAGAAAAAATTAGATGCTGTACTCATAATTGAATATATTTAGATATTTTAAAGAAAGTGTTTAGGAATTTCAGCAAATTAATATGCAATTTTATACAAATTTTAAATGTTTTGTTAATTTTTGGCAGGCGTTATATGTGTGTGTGTGTGTGTGTGTGTGTTTAATCGTATGTAGAGGCCAGAGGAAGAAGAACATGTACTGTTTTAGTGCTGTTTGTTTCATCCTGAGACAAGGCCTGGTTCTGAAATGTGGAGCTAGGCTAACCTTCAGAAGGCTCCAGTGATCTTGTGTATCTGCCCACGGAACACTGGTTTATGACACAGGTGGGCACGCCTGGCTTTTCACCTGGATGTTGAGGATTCAAACTTAAGCCCTCATGTTTGATCAGCAGAACACCCTGCCCACAAAGTCCTCTCTTTAGCCCTCTGCATTTTTCTTGTAGATAGCTAGTTAGAGGTTACCATCACTGAAGATCATTAAGAGGGACTTCGTTATAATTGGCTTTGGGCCTCACCTCCTGTGCTCCTGGGTACACACTAATTTTTCAAATAAAAAACAATTTAAAATAAAATATGGAAGCAGGGAGAAAGCATCACAATGACTTCCTTTTGCTTGAAATCTAGAATACCATGTTAAAGGATAGCTTCTTCGAATCAGACCCACAGAGGAATGTGGAGGGCATCACAGGTCTTTACTGAGACTCACTATGGAGGGAGTGTCACTCTCAGAAACCCATGGGTATTTAAAATATTTTTGTTCTTTATTATTATTTATTATAATTTATTCACTTTATATTCCACTGTAGGCCCTTCCCTTGTCTCATCCGGATCTCATGTTCCCTCATTCTTTCCCCTATGTCCATCCCCTAATCCACTGGTAGGCGAGGTCTTCCTTCCTACTATTTGATCGTAGTCTATCAGGTCTCAACAGGATTGCCTGGGTCCTCTTTCTCTGTAGCCCACCTTGCCAGGTGGAGGTGATCAAAGAGCAGGCAAGGAGGTCAGGCAAGTGACTGTCCCTGCTCCCCTTACTAGGAAACCCCCATGGTGACTGAGCTGCCCATGAGCTACATCTGAGCAGGGGGTCTAGGTCCTCTCCATGCATTGTCACTTTTTATAGTGTTTATTTTTATTTTTTATTTCTTTGATGATTAAATGAAAGAGATCTAAGTTGTTTCTCTGGCTCAGAGTAGAGACCTGATTTCCTAAACTGATTGGAAATTTATAGGATTCTGTCTTGCAGGAAGTTCTCTGGTACAGAACAAAGCCAATGATTATTCCCTTCATTAAGAGTTAATTTGAGCATCAGTCCCCAAAAATGGGAGGAAAAGAGGGAGGGAGGGTAGACTAGGAGGGGACGAGGGAGGGGGCCACAGCTGGGATAAAAAGTAAATAAATGGTAATAAATAAAAAATAATAAAAATATTCATGACATGTTTAGCAAATATATTCCTGAAGTAAACTAACTGAATTAAAAGTTTTGTTAAGAAAGGGGGAAAAATTTGTTAATTTGAAGCGGGGGTGGTGGTGCACACCTTAAACCAAGCACTCAGGAGCAGAGACAAGGAGATCTCTGTGAGTTCCAGGCTAGCCTGGTCTATAAATCAAGTTCTAGGGCATCCAGGGCTACACAAAGAGAAACCCTGCCTTGAAAACAAAACAAAACAAACAGACAAACAAACAAAAAAGTTTAAAATGAACAGGCCTGTCCATACATGTAGAATAGTATATTTGTTCCTATGGCCGTTGTCCACTCTTACCCATGGTATGATGCTCCTTCACAATGTTCCTTACAGCCATTACCCACTGAAGCCTTGAACCTGACTTACATTGTTCTGTAATATATTCTACCTGTCTTCTATACTACCTTGTGGATCTTAATTCTTACACTGGAAATCCCAAGCACTGGTACTTAGGGGGAGGCTAGAACATTTTTTTATATACTATGTAACTGTCTGAATAAACAAATTTGTGTCCTGATTAGGTTTTAGTTTTAGTAAATTATGGAGAGTCTCACCTGGGTAACTGCTTGTTACCAAGGAAATAAAGGTTTCATCTTGGGCCTCTTAGTCTTATTAATAAAATTATTTAAAAATGGTGTTTACAAGAACTGTTGGGCAAGTGATCTATAAATCTCTGCAGCTGCCTGAAAGAGGAAGATGGAAAAGAGGAAGGGAGAAAACCATGATTCTTGACTTAAGCTGGCATGTCCAGCAATGGAAATCAACCATATGGTGGATTAAGCAGCTACAAGGTAAAAGGTGGGTGAAAGTCCTTCAGAGAAAGAGTGAGGAAGCCAAACATGTGTATAGAGATGAGAAGAAGCAAAGGAAGAGTAGCTTTTCTGAGTAAGGACTATCTGAAAACAGCAGGCAGGTTTATCACAGCTAAATGGCTGGATGCTGTTAGCAACTGCAAAGAGGGCAGAGATTCTTGGGAGAAAAGTATATCATCTCATTAAAGACATAATTATTCCTTCCATCTCTGTAGCATGTCTTCAGGTGAATCAACTAAGCCACTTGGTCAGGTGACTGACATGCTCAACTCTTCTTATGTTTGGGCTATCTTAGAATGTAAGGTCTCTACCAGGATAGTTTTCCCTCAATGGGTCTTTGACAGTTTAAGTTAAAATGACAGTTTAAGGGTTTAGTATACAAATAAGTTTTTGCCTTGCTCTCAGTTAGTCTGTGTTGTATAAGACAGTGGCTTTCAGTATGTGCTTTGCACTGGGGGACTCCCTTTTATAAGCAGCATTTGGCTCCATATTCCTGTGGCTATTGCCACTCATCTGAAAGAACCCAGATTTGGTGCTAAACAATGATATGGATGTTGCATTTATTAGAAGACTTGCTATGCCATGGAGAGACAGTATGGCAGAAGCTCTGCTGACAATTCAGGCCCCAATGCCATTGATAGACAGGAAGGTATAGGCCTCTATGGGCACTGCAGGCCCATGAGGCAGACTGGGAGTCCCGTATTATATATTTTAGAAGAAAGTGGAGGTTCTATGACATGTGGCTGATGCAAATCCATAGTACGTTCTTGCAGGTCACTCTGATTCCTTGGCAGCAGAGGGAAGGAAGGTGGCCTCAAATTCTGAGAAGTAATGTGTGACCTTGAGGCTGTACAGAAGGTGGGGAGGAAGGACCCATTTAGTTGATGTTATCTATCATATGGGAAATGCAATCTTTTGAGCCAAGTAGGTTGGAATTGGGTAGCCTGATGTCTATGTACAGAATCAGCTATGAGGACAGTAGAGGTATGATTGTATAGTCATGACCTGAACAATGACTGAACTCTAACACTGCCTGATACTACTCATGAAGTACAGAGTGACTAATAACTTCCCCCTAAGTTATATACTATTACCCACGTATACACTTATTATGTGTACTGTGATCATAAGCATAGCATATGGTAGATGACATTCTCAAAAAAGCCAGGCACAAGGACTTATCATAAGCATCAGATGATGAAGAGTGCAATAGCCTTGCCTGGACATTATAAAGAAGAAGACATTTGACATGCTGTGGGCACTGACGAACTGACCTATCACCTCATGAACGAGTGTGTATGACAGGGTGCCAACAGGCAGAACAACTCCACTCCCAGGGCTGGCCGGGCTTATGTGAATGGTTCCGTCCATGGGTCTGTGTGTCTGTCAATTTGTTTGTCCTCTGGCCTTGGTCCTGCACCTTGTTTCCATGCAGTCTCTAAGTCTTTTAAACACTGTGCCTCTATTAGTAGTTAGTTCTTCTTAACTCCAACAGTTTCCCAACTGGACTCCTTAATATCTTATCTAACTGCTGCTGTGACTACCTTTGCATTTGTATTAGACCTCTGACTCTCCCTCCGGTTAGACCTCTTTAACCCCCCTCTAAACAACCTCCATAAATACATATGTATACATATAATTACTGTGTGGTGTGTAGTGTGTGATCTGAGAATTAGTACTAATAATTAAGATGGGAATGAATGGACCTGTGTTCACCAGCAGCCAGCACTTAAGGGAAATCGGGACGACTTGGCAAATTATGGTCAAATAAAATAGAACAGGTTGGGAATTTATTGCCATTCAATAAACTCTGACAACCTGGTGATATATGCATGACTTCTTGAGCTATTCTAATGACCGAAATGTCATGAATTCCAAGTTCTAGTGTTCAGTTATGGAGCAGAAATAATGGTTTCTTTGTTCAATGAAGTCATTAAATTAAAAATTTTGATTTTTATGATTACAAATAAAATTTACAAGTTATTTAAATGAAGTAGGAAAAGTCATAAATCACATCTGCAAGTATAGTTGTTGATTTCTGCTTTAAGGCAATCAGTTTTTCTGTTTAATTCTTTTTTTATTAATTATACTTTATTCACTTCATATCCCCCCTGTAGCTCCCTCCTCCATCCCCTCCCAAACCCTCCCTTCCTCCCCCTTTTCCACACATGCCCCTACCTAAGTCCACCGATAGGGAGGTCTTCTCCTTTTCCTTCTGATGGTAGTCTATTAGGTCTCATCAGGAGTGGCTACATTGTCTTCCTCTGTGGCCTGGTAAGGCTGCTCTCCCCTCAGGGGGAGGTGATCAAAGAGCAGGCCAATCAGTTCATGTCAGGGGTAGTCCCTGTTCCCATTATTATGGAACCCACTTGGACACTGAACTGCCATGGGCTACATCTGTGCAGGGGTTCTAGGTTATCTCCACATATGGTACTTGGTTGGAGTATCAGTCTCAGGAAACACCTGTGCTCAGATTTTTTTGGTTCTGTTGCTCTCCTCGTGGAGCTCCTGTCCTCTCCCTATCTTACTCTTTCCCACTGCTTTCATAAGATTCCCTGCACTCTGCCCAAAGGTTAGCCATAAGTCTCAGCATCTGCTTTGATAGTCTACAGGGCACAGTCTTTCAGAGGCCCTCTGTGGCAGGCTCCTAACTTGTTCCCCGTTTTCTCCTTCTTCTGATGCCCATCTTCTTTGCCTTTCTGTATTGAAATTGAGCACTTTAGGCAGAGTCCTCCCTCTTAATTAGTTTCTTTAAGTGTACAGATTTTAGTAGGTTTATCCTATATTATATATCTATATGAGTGAGTATATACCATGTGTATCTTTCTGCTTCTGGGATAGCTCACTCAGGATGATATTTTCCAGTTCCCATCATTTACCTGAAAATTTCATGATGTCCTTGTTTTTCATTGCTGAATAATATTCTATTGTATAGATGTACCACAATTTCTGAATCCTTTTCTCAGTTGAGGGACATCTGAGTTGTTTCCAGCTTCTAACTATTACAAATAAAGCTGCTACAAACATGGTTGAGCAAATGTCCTTATTTTGTACTTGAGCCTCTTTTGGATATATGCCTAGTAGTGGTATAGCCTGATCTTGAGAAAGTGCTATTCCTAGTTGTCTGAGAAAGTGCCAGATTGATTTCCGGAGTGGTTGTACAAATTTACATTCCCACCAGCAGTGGAGGAGGGTTCCCCTTCCTCCACAACCTCTCCAGCATGTGTTGTCACTTGAGTTTTTTATCTTGGCCATTCTGATGGGCATAAGGTGAAATCTCAGGGTTGTTTTGATTTGCATTTCCCTTATGTCTAATGACATTGAGCATTTCCTTAAGTGTTTCTCTGCCATTCAATATTCCTCTATTGAGAATTCTCTGTTTAGCTCCGTTCCCCATTTTTTAATTGGATTACTTTATTTGTTGCTTTTCAACTTCTTTAGTTCTTTGTATATACTGGATACTAGTCCTCTTTCAGATATAGGTTGGTGAAGATCCTTTCCCAATCTGTAAGCAGTCCTTTTATTCTGATGACAGTGTCCTTTGCTTTACAGAAGCTTTTCAGTTTCATCAGGTCCCATTTATTGATTGTTGCTCTTAGAGCCTGTGCTGTTGGTGTTCTGTTCAGAAAGTTGTCTCCTGTACCAATGAGTTCAAGGCTCCTCCCCACTTTCTCTTCTAACTTATTTAATGTGTCTGGTTTTATGTTGAGGTCTTTGATCCACTTGGACTTTAGTTTTGTGTAGGGTGATGATATGGATCTATTTGCATTTTTCTTCATGTAGACATCCAGTGGATCAATGGAACCAAATAGAAGACCCAGAAATAAACACACACACTTATGGACACCTGATTTTTGACAAAGATGCCAAAATCATACAATGAAAAAAAGATAGCATCTTCAACAAATGGTGCTGGTCTAACTGGATGTTTAATTCTTGTATGAAAATTGTTTCATACGTATGCTTTTTTGTACAAAATTAAGTGAGTTATTTGAAGAACTGAAAGCACCCTGGCTAGGGAGAGAAAGGATTCAGACAGTCCTGATAGGCTAGAGTCGAATAGTAGGGGAAGAGAACCTCTCCTGTTGGTGGACTCAGGGAGGGCCATGGGGTGAAAAAGGGAAGGACGGTAGGACTGTGAGGAAATGAAGGAGAGGGCTACAGATCAGAAACAAAAAAAAATATGTTGTAATTAATAATAAGAATAAGAAAAAATGAAAGCACACTTGTTTTGGTTTTCTTGTTTCTTAGGGTTTTTCGAGACACAGTTTCTCTGTGTGGGCTTGGCTCCCTTGGGCTTTTTCTGTAGAACACGCTGACCTTGAACTCAGAAGGCCTGTGCCTGTGAATGCTGGCATTAAAGGTGGGTGCCACTACCCCTGGCATTTTTTGGTTTTCTAACCTTAATAATTTTTTGCAATATCTGAATCAACAGCAAAACATTTTTGGAAGCAATAGGAATAGCACTCTATCAACCTCTCAATATGTATACAATATTCCACTTTGTATGTTTTTCCTATAAGAAATTAGGATATGTATTATAAATACATTCCTGTAGAAAACTACTAACGTTTTCCAATAATGACAAATTACTTCTTTCAGTAACAGTATTAGTTGGCGTTTCTATTGCTGTGATATCACAGTTCAGCATCAAAGGAAATTAGGGCAGGAAGTCAAGACAGGAACACGGAGGCAATAACTGATGTAGAGGCTCCTGAAGAGTGACACTTACTGGCTTGATCCTCAAGGATTGCTCAGCTTGCTTCCTTACAGCTCCCAGGACTGTTAGCTCAGGGGTGGTACCACCCACAGTGAGCCTTCCCATATCATCATCAATCAAGAAAATGTAACACAGGCTTTCCTATAGGACATTATGGGGTGAACATTTCTTTACTGAGGCTCTCTCTTCTAAATGGATTCTAACGTTTTTTAAGTTGACATAGCACTGGGCAGCACAATAAAATTCATTTGGATAACACACTCTATCTTTTGTAATCTTATTTGTTAGAATCATCAGTTTTGAGATACTCCAGTTACATTGTACTCTGTAACTTCAGTAAGTTCTAACATTTTATTTTGTGAAGAAACATTATCAATAGTTTACCAAATATGTTGCCTTTGATGTGTTTAATAACTTCAATGATTTTTCTTTTGGCATAAGTCACATTTTGTATATTAATAAAATTTCAGTTAAATAATGAGTCCTCCTACACTCCTGGAGAGACAGGAATGTCTGAAAAGAAACATGTAATGACTTAAAAATGTGTTAATTTACATGAATGTGACATATTGAACTTATGGAAAATGTATGCATATCAATACATAAACATACAAAAAACCCTTAAAAATAGATTTAACAAAAGATAAAATAGGACTTTCATGATTAACTTTACTTGTTTATACATAATTATTCAAATTATATTTTAATGTTTATTTTGAATTAGGAAAAATAAATAAATAAATATTCATGGCTTTTTAAAAATTTACTATGTTTGATATCTATGTGTTTTTGTATGTGAACACAGAATATCATAGAGGTTATTATTTTTTTTTCTTTGGAGGGAAAGCAGTTGGGTAATGGATAGCAAACCACCTGTCTTCTGCTTGGAGAATGTACCCTTGTTGCTTTGTGTTCAAGGAAACTCTCCTGGTGGCCATTGCCATGTTCTATGTACTAATAAAGCCACGGTCTAATGAACTTTTTCGCTATAGTATACTTCTGAGGCTTTTTTTGCCCAAAGGGTCCACATGATTAGTAAAGTCATTCCCAGTGCTTCTTTGGTATTTTTCTTTTCAGCCCTTTCTGGTGAGTGAATTAATAAGAGCACTGTAATTAACTGGTCATATCGAGTGATGGCTCCACTGTGCCCAGTTTCAAGCAAATCACACCTGGGAACCAAAAATTATCTTTGTTACACTTAGTTACAATACAAAGCAAAACAGAAATCTCAATTTAGTAATGCTGAAGTATGTTTCCTCTTTATTTTTAATTGACACGCATTTTTTGTGGACATTTATGCACAGGGAAACTATTCATGTTACAATTATGTTATCCATTTGTAACTTATTGAATTTGTATGCTCATTTTCTTTTTCTTTTTCTTTTACATTTTATTTTATTTTACATTTTATTCACTTTAAATCCTTGTAGACCTTCCCTCCTCCCCTTCCAGTATCACCCTCTCCACCTCCTCTTTCCCCTTCCCCTTTTCCTCCGAAAAGGGGAATTCCCTTTCCTATATACACTAGCTCATCAAGTTACATTAGGACTTAACATGTCCTCTTCCCCTGTGGCCTGGTAAGGCAGTTCGGCCAGGAGAAAGTGACCATAAAACTAGCAAGTGAGTCCATGTCCCATGCAGTCTCCATTTCCCTTGCTAGAGGACCCACTTGAAGACTAAGGTGCCCACCTCCAATGTCTTTCTAGGGGGCCTAAGTCTAGTTCATGTTCTATAGCTTTCAGGTGTGCTGCTAAATTACTTGTATGCGATTTCTCTAATTTCCTTATGAAGGCATTTTGTGCTATGAGCTTTCCTCTTAGCACTGTTTTCATGGTGTCCCATACATTTGGGTATATTGTGCCTTCTTTTTCATTGAATACTAGAAAAATCTTTAATTTCTTTATTTCTTCCCTGACCCAGTGATGCCTGAGTAGGGAGTTGTTTGGTTTCCATGAGTTTGTAGGCTTTCTGTTGTTGTTAAGTACCAACTTTAATCCATGCTTGTCTGATAAGTTGCAAGGGATTATTTCAATCTTCTTATAAATGCTGAGGTTTGCTTTGTGACCATGTATATGTCAGTTGTGGAGAAGTTTCCATGAGCTGTTGAGAAGAAGGTATATTCTCTTGTGTTTGGGTGAAATGTTTTGTAGATATTTGGTAGGTCCATTTGATTCATGATATTTGTTAGTTTCTTTATTTTCAACTTTAGTTTTTGTCTTGATGATCTGTGGGGAGAGTGGGGTGTAGAAATCTTTCACTATTAATGCGTGGGGTTCGATGTGTGATTTAAGCTTTAGTAATGTTTCTTTTACAAATGTGGGTGTTCTTCCATTTGGGGCATTCATGTTCAGAATTGAGATATTGTCTTGGTGGATTTTCCCTTTGATGAATATGAAGAGTCTTTCCCATCTCTTTTGATTAATTTTGATTGAAAGTCTATTTTATTAGATACTAGAATGGCTACACCAGCTTGCTTCTTGGGTCCATTTGCTTGAAAAACCTTTTTGTGGCCCTTTAGATGGGTCCTGTTTTTGTATCTATTCTGTTAACCTTTTTATTGGGGAGTTGATGCCACTGATGTTGAGAGATATTAATGACCAGTTGTTGTTACTTCCTGTATTTTGATGTTGGTAGAGATTGTGTGTGCATTTGTGTGTGTGTGTGTATGATTATCTTCTTTTGGTTTTGCTGATGTGGGGTTATTTATTTCCTGTGTTTTCCAGAGTATAGTTGGCCTCCTTGGGTTAGAGTTTTCCTTCTAGTATTTTCTGTAATTCTCATAGGTTTGTCTTTATATGTGACTTGGCCTTTTTCCTTTACAACTTTTAATATTTTCTCTATGTTCTGAACATTTAATATTTGATTATTATGTTGTGGGGTGATTTTTTTGTTCTGGTCCAATCTACTTGGTGTTATGTAAGCTTCTTACATGTTTATAGGCCTCTCTTTCTTTAGGTTGGGGGAGTTTTCTTCTATGATTTTTATTGAAAATATTTTCTGGGCCTTGGAGCTGGGAGTCTTCTACTTCTTCTATTCCTATTATTCTTAGCTTTGGTCTTTTCACAGTGTTTCAGATTTCTTGGATGTTCTTTGTCAGGAGCTTTTTAGATTTATCATTTTCTTTGACAGATGTATCGATTTCTTCCTGAGTTCTACCCTTGAAATTTTCTCTTCCATCTCTTGTATTCTGTTGGTGAAGCTTGTGTATGCAGTTCTTGTCCTCTTCCCTAGGTTTTCCATCTCCAGAATTGTCTCAGATTGTTTTTTCTTTATTGCTTCTGGCTCCATTTTTAGATCTTGAACAGTTTTATTCCTTTTCCCCAGTTTGATTGTAGTTTTCTCTATTTCTTTAATTTCTGTAAGGGATTTGTTCAATTCTTTCACCTGTTTGAATGTATTTTCCTGTGCTAACTCAACAGCTTTATTTTTTTCCTTTAATGCCTTTATTTATCCATAACTTCAGATTTAAAATCTTTTTCTTGTGCTTCTTGTGTGATAGTTGCTTCAAAGCTTGCAGTGGTAGAACCGCTGCATTCTGGTGGTAATATATGGCCCTGAGTTTTGTTGCTTGTATTCTTTTTTTTTTTGGTAGTTTAATCAGAAAGTTTATGAAATTAGCAATAATTTTTAAAAATTAAATTTTAAGATTTTTCAGCTACAACCCTAGACTTATATATAGGATAAACATCGGTTTGATTGTGTATTTGAACAACTGAGGTCTAAGTTCTCCCATCCAGAGTTCTTAGTTTAGCCACTGTAATCACTTGGTAGGCTTCAGTACCTTAGACAAATGAAACCTGAGAACACATTGTTGAGAAAAAGTGGCTAACCAATGTATCACTATGACTTTATACCTTTATGCTCCCACCTCCCCACACAAAGAACATTTAGAAAACTCATAAAGGGATTTGCCCTTCAAAATCTACACTATCTCTGAAAGACATCCTTTCCTATGATCAGGGCCTCCTCCCATCAGCCTTCTTAACCTCTCTTTCTTCTGTGAATTATTAATTTCTTCAAGTTTCTTGACTTGGTTTTCCATTCTAGCATTCCCAACTACATTTAGGATCAAACTGTGCAATTATATCTGATAAATATTTTAATAATGAATGGAAACTCTAATACATTGAAAATTTGTAACTATACATATTTTTAAAAAGAAAATTAGTAATTCAGCTTCTACATATTGACATAGAGTTTCTGGTGATGGCTAGATTAGTGTTTGAATATTATTTAAGCTAACAAATGCTTAAGCTCATGTCTTTCTTTTTTTTATTTTTATATCAATCAGAGGTTAGGTATTCTGCATCCCCGGCGTAGCCCCCTCCTTCTTTCCCTCCCACTCTCCCCATCCCTCCCTCATCTCCTCCCAGCCCACTCCAAGTCCACCTACAGGGGAGGATCTCCTCCCATTCCATCCGACCCCAGTTCATCTTGTCTCCCCAGGGCTGGCTACAATGTCCTCCCCTGGGATCTAGCCAGGCTGTTATTCCCTGGTGTTTATGGGGGAGACTTAAAGAGCCAGGCATCGAGTTCATGTCTGAAACAGTCCCTGTTCCCCCTACTAGGGTCTTCAGTTGGATATCGAGCTACTATGGGCCACTTCTGAGTGGGGGTTCTAGGACATAGCCATACATGGTCCTTGGTTGGAGAAACTGTCCCATAGAAGACCCCTGTGCGCTGCTCAGTTTGGTCTTCGTGGAGCTCTTGTTCTCCCCAAGTCTTACTAACTTCCCCTATTTTTATTATTACTTCCCGCCCTCTGCCAAGGGCTTAATTGTGAGTCTTAATATCTGCTTTGATACATTGCTATATTGATTCTTTCATAGGTCCTCTTTGGTATGCTCCTGTCCTGTTGCTTGTATTATCCTCTGTTCAATATCCATCCCATTGGTTCATCCAAACAAGCACTGATCATATCAACCTGGGGTCCTCCTTCTTGTATATCTTCCCTAGGTGTATAGATTTCAGCATGACCTTCCTATCCTATAGGTCTATATAAGTGAGTATATACCATATGTTTCTTTCTGCTTTTGGGATACCTCACTTAGGATAATCGTTTCCAGGTCCCATCATTTGCCTGCGAATTTCATGATTTCCTCCTTCTTAATTGCTGAGTAGTATTCCATTGTGTAGAAGTACCATAATTTCTGTATCCATTCGTCAAGTGAGGGACATCTGGGTTGTTTCCAGATTCTGGCTATTACAAATAAAGCTGTTGCTTGTATTCTTAAACTGACCTCTAGCCATCTAGTTGAATCTGGTGTTCTCCATCATGGCGGTCCCTCTGCTGGTTTAACTAGCTGTCCCAGGTGGTCCAGGCATCTGGGAAGCAGGTGGAAAGACCTATAAGCTGAGAACTGCTTGAATGTCCCACAGGCCTCCTCAGGATGGGGAATAATAGGTCTTTGGTCTTGCGCCTAGCTCTCCAGTGCTGGGTTCACTGTCTCTACTGGGCTGACTGTTCCTGGCCCAGGTCTTCCAGGAAGATGGGGAGCAGGCAGAAAGTTCTTTAATCTGAGAGCTCCTCACGTGCCCCACAGGCTTCCTTGGGGTGAGAGAAAACGGGGCTTGGATCATAGACCTAGTTCACCTCTGCTGGATTCACTGTTGCTGCTGGGCTTACTATTTCTGACCCAGGAGAGGAAGGCAGCTGGGGAGCAGACAGAAAGATCCCTGAGTAGAGAGCTGCTCAGATGCCCCACAGACTTCCTTGGGATGAGGTACAATGGGGCTTGGGTTGCTTACATGTCCAACTCACCTCCACTGGGTTCACAGTCCCTGCTGGCCTCATTGTTTCTGACCCAAGTAGGCCAGGCAGTTGGGGAACAGGAAGAAAGGTCTCTGAGCTGAGAGTACCTCAGGTGCCCCACAGGCCTCCTCAGGGTGAGAGTTGTATGCTAATTTTGTTACTTCTTTTATGTAATATTGTAATACATTACAGCTTATTAAGAACCATCGAGCTTATCTTTTCAAATGTTAATCTGCTTCTTATTTATGCATGAATTCTAATTTTAGCCAGGAATTATTGTTGAGACTATGCCAAGAAATAAGTAACAAGTATACTTTTGTGTACATTTTTGTATAATTTGTTTTTTTATTTTCTTTTGTAAAAATCATTGAGGCAAATCTGAACTTTATAGAATCTTATCTCTATATGACTATATCTAGTTCTTAAAAAAGTCTATTGTTCTTTTCAATGACACATTTTTTTTAATTTAAACTACAAAATTTTTTTTAATTTTTAAATTTATTTATTTTTATCTCAATCACAGGTTAGGTACTTTGAATCCCAGGCGTAGCCCCCTCCCTCATTCCCTCCTACCCTCCCACTCCCTCCCTCATCTCCCTCCTCCCCGCCCCCTCCAAGCCCACCAA